>CAMTDV010000025.1:35966958-36566958 GCA_947069175.1 Scalesia atractyloides
TTTAAACCTAGTGTCGGGGTTGGTTTTTAGTACGGGTTGAGTTGAAGCCGGGTGAGTCAACCCACAAACTTTTTTGACTTTGTAATTAATTAATGTGTAATATGACTGTTTAAACTTTATTGCAATAATGTACGAGTATTGGAATTTCAACCAATCTAACCTATTTGGAGGTTTGGGATTTAATAAATCGTCTCGAGGTTGCCCAAAATTGAAAACATTCTATCTTCATCATCATCCATTTGTTCGTTATAATTGGTGAAGATTATGAATTAATAGCGGTGGATGTGTTGTGTGAAATTAAATTGAGTGTTAAATTTAAAAAAAACACATGTAAATATGTAGCTAGTCGTGTAAAATGTATTGTTTATTGGATATTATTTCTTGAGAAAAATGGCTAGATAGTCTATGTGGTTTGTTCAGATTTTATGTATAGTCCTTACACTTCTAAAATAGTTATAGTTCTCAACTTTTGCACACTCGTTCTCGGATAGTCTTTGAAGCGGATAGAGGTTAGTTCTTTTCAGTCAAGTGGGTGTGAAATGACCTAAATACTCTTAGGGGCTGTTTGACAACTTCTGAATGGTTAAGTGCTGAACCATTAAGTGCTGAACCAGTAAGAAGTCTGAACCATTAAGAGCCAGTATAATGTTTAACCGTTAAGAGACAAATGTCTGACCAATTCAGATTAGAGTCTTAACCATTCAGACTTAGTATAATGTTTAACCATTCAGAGGCAAATGTCTTAACCATTCAGACATTTGCTCGCAAAACAAACAGTCTGAACCATTAAGTGCTGAACCAGTAAGAGGTCTGAACCATTCAGAGCCTCATTAAGAGGTAAACAAACCAGCCTCTTACTATTTAATAAATAACTAAAAAGTTAAAAGAAATATAATTAATATTTAAAAAATTATGTAGGACCCATCACCCACCCTCACTCTCTTCATCTTCTCTAGTCTTCAACACCTCCACCTTTCACCATCACTTCATCCCGTCGGAAAACGCCACCATCTCACCCTCCCACCATCATCTTCAACCTCATCCACCATTGCCACCATCACCCCTAGCAACAATATAAAATTGCAAGATTACAAATACTGTGATACTTTCTGTACTGATTCTAGAACCCTTTATCCTTCAAAAACACATAAGCAGAAGCAACAAGTCTCATATCATCAGCATTCAAGCACGTGTCTAATACCTTCCAATTTCTCTGCAACTCCACCAATTCACTTTGCAAATCATTAACTAGCAGAAAATTGAAGAGCTTTACCCAGATCTTTATCCTTAACCGCTTGTTCGTACTCTCTCCATTCCGTTAATGCTTTGGGCGTGATTCGTCATGAATGTTGACGGAATGGTAACAAATTGTGTGGGAATTGAGTTGAGGGGATGAAGGTTAGGGCTGGGGAGAGAAATCTGTTTTGGGGGACGAAGTGGAGGGTGATGGTGGCAGTGGTGGATGAGGTTAAAGATGATGGTGGGAGGGTGAGGTGGTGGCGTTTTTCCAGCGGGGTGAGGTGGTGGTGGTGAATGGTGGAGCTGGTGAAGATTGGGGAAGATTAGGGAAAATGAAAGGGTGGGGTGGGTGTAGTCCTACATAAATTTTTGAGTAACCTGCAAAATCGTCCCTGTGATTTGACTAATTTTATTCCAAAAAAGTTTTTTTTCTCGTGGGAATCACTGAGGTTTATAAATTGTTGTCAAATCCATCAAACTCTCTACATATTAAAATTTAACTTTAAATAAGAGGTATTCTTGCAATTTATTTAATATTTCCAATTTTTTATATTTATTTTATTTTAGAAAATAGAAACATAAAACGATTACAAATTACACACAGAATTCATTAATATTTACTTAATTTTAGTAAATAATTAATAAATTTAGATTCGTAGGTAACTTGATGATTAAAAATCACAGTAATAAAACTTTGTTGAAAACTTAGTCAGTCAAAATTACCTTACAAATCTAAATTTATTACTTGCATTTTTCAAAGTTATATGACATCAAAACCTTAAAGTATCTTGCTAGTTGTAAATAGGTTTTTAAAATTTGATTTTGTGTATTTGCAGTTTGTTGTTCGAAGTTTTATAATATACTTATTCTAAAATGATATTTTTTTTAACAATACAACTATAATTATCAGAAGCTCAACAACTGATGCGGTACTAGAAGCAACAAATACTCCCACAGACACAACATTCTTATTCTTCGAATCCACAGACACGTTTGATGAAATGTTTTCTTTTTCATTTTCTTCTTTATGTTTTTAAAAGGGAGAAAAATAAATGCAAGTTAAAAAAATTAGAAATATTGAATAAATAAATAAAATTATCAAGAATACCTCCTATTTAATGTTAAATTTTAATGGTATTAGAAATTTGGATGGATTTGGCAACAATTTACAAAACTCAGTGGTCCAGATGAGAAAAAAACTTTTTTGGATGGATCTAGCAAAATTAGTTAAACCTCAAGGACGATTTTGACAGTTTACTCTAAATTTTTAAATATTAGTTATATTTCTTTTAATTTTTTAGTTATTTATTTAATAGTAAGGACATTTAGGTCATTTCACACTTATTTATCTGAAAAAAACTAACCTTCACCAGTTTAGAGACTATCCATAAACAGTTGTAATTTTAGAAGTGTATGGACTATAGGTGAAATATGGACATTTTTCTCTTATTTCTTTCCACATTTTCTTCTCTTTCTTGATTGGGTCATACTATTTACACCTAACTTTAAGCTATTTGTAAAAAATGATGTGACATTAATAAATTCAAATTTGTGTTGTTCTTACAATTTCTGATATATAATGTTTTATAAAGAAACGAATATGGTTTTGCAATTTGCTTATTTTTATCTACGTTTTTATATAAATTTTATAAAAAAACGGAGCCATATCAAATGTAACATTTTATAAGTCGTTACAATTTATATTCCGTTTTTATAAAATTTATACCAAAACATAGATAAATATGAGCACATCACAAAACCGTATTCATTTTTTTAATAAAACATTATATATCGAAAGTTATAAAAGAAAAAAAAATTTAAATTTATTAATGTCACATCACATAGTGTAAATAACAAAAAGTTAGGTGTAAACATAATTATCTTTCTTTATTAATTTGATTAACTATGTGAGAAACCACTCTACATGAGTTGAATACATGTTTTTTTTTTGAAAAATGATTTGCAATATAGATATGTGAAAAATCATAATACGTGTATTTAAACACTTATACATATTTAATATTTTAATAGGTCATAATAACAATACAAGATAAGTATTTAAGATTTCTAAACTAATAATTGATGTGAATAACATCTATAGCTATAAATCAAATCATAAATTATTGCAATCTTTAAAAAGGTAATTTTACCCATACCAAAATTTTTAAAATTTATATAGTCTAAATCACAACTATAACGTATAAGTATGAATGTTTATTTATAAATTAAAAATACAAATAAAATTTTTGTCACAAGAAAATAAATAAACCTATGAATCTAATCTATAGTTTAAGTTAACTAAGTTAATTTTTTTAAACAAATTGTCTAGACTCATTTCTCTCGGAAAAGGAGAATTAAGAGTAGATCAAAGTAACACCTAATAATTGGCTTAGATTCTACTTTATTAGAATAAACTGAAATAGATTTCTTTTCATATCTCATTCTGATTATTTTGCTCGTTAACTTATCTACATCCTATCATAAATAGATTTCTTTTTATATACCATTCTGATTATTTTGCTCGTTAACTTATCTACATCCTATCATATTAGTATTTAGAAACCTTATAGCATATCATATGATTTTAACATTATTTTAAGTTCAATTATTAATTATATACTGTTTCTAAGGGGGACAGGGCATTCAAAGTTCAACCCCTTTGAACTGTTACCAACTAATTATAGTGTGCCATCTTATCTCACCTTGCATGAACCCAAACAAACCTGTATCACTTGTGAAGGTGTTCTAACTCTACCCTAAAATCAACACTCACTTTCTTCTCATCCAACGCTGGTTCATGAACCGGATGATGATCCCATGTAGCTAGAATGCTAGATGAACGCAGTTGCGACCCCTTTAACCCGGAGCTATTTAGCTAGATGAAAGCAGTTGCGACACCTTAAACCCGTCAGTGAACCCATGTGCGACCCGTCCACCCTAATAACTCTCTTAAAAAGGTACTTGTATTTAACGATATCCAATAACATTTTACTTAGACCATGTGTAGTGGAACATTATGATAATGCCCTTCTTTGGAGTTATGCCTTCTTTGGAGTTATCTGACATGTGACATAATCCACCAAAAATGATTACCTAAATATTTAATTAAATTTTTTTTCTTTAATTTCCCATTTGGCAATTCACTCAACACAACACGCACCAGGCGTTTTCACCATAACGCCAAACACAAATTTTGGACAAAAACGCCCCGGGGGCATCATGAGGCCATAACACGCCCTAATCACTCACCACTACTACGAGTGTATTGTAATCTTTCATTATAATCTTACTTTTACTTGAGTTTTTCTAGATGCAATTATAGACTGGCCAAACCTGAACAACTTTTTACACACTTCTTGTGTGACCTATGATGGCATTATTTGTCTTGGTAAAGTATGATAAAACCCCATACCATATATATATCATAATTTATAAGATCACCCACAAGAAGTTCAAACATATAACTGAAAGATTCAAATACATAACTGATCAAAGCAACGAACATTCTGTAGACAAACCAACAGTCCAACTTATAGAGTTCTAAAACCAAGCAACAAGAATAGAACAAGGTACACAGTCGGTCACTAGTTACTTGACGCCCACGATTGCCATGAGGAAGTTGAGCTTAGCATCCAGATCCGAATCACCATCGAATGAGGCTGGTGGCTCAACACCCGTAAATACATAAAGAGCCTTAAGTTCCCCTATACACGTTGGCTGACTAGGGGCTTTGTATCCCACTATTGTCCTCATTGCCCCAATTTTTTCCCAAATCTTCTCATCATCCAAATTCTCCTGCAACCATTGAATCATGAGTCACATATCGCATTCCAAAATGAGTTAAAGAAAATGTGGTACTCACCTCTCTGGATGGCATTTTCTTATACACGACCTTTGCATTGTCCGTGGTGTGTTTTGAAGGTGCGCGCGCCAAGACATCCACATTGTCATCAGCAACATTTTCCTTCGCTTCATTACCATTGTCACCTGTAGCATTTTCCTTGACTTCTTTACCATTGTCATCAGCAGCATTTTCTTTCACTTCATCACCGTTGTCCATATATTTTACACTGTCATCAGCAGCATTTTCCTTCACTTCATTACCAACTACAATCAGGAAAACTCCAATCAAATAGGCAATATAGTTGTACTTCAAAAGTTCACAACATATTTTAATTAACTATACATTTACCTAATAATTCATGCGTCGTGAATGCATAAAGTAAAAAATCACAAGTACAATAGAGTAAATACCTTCCAAATTATTGTTCTCCTCCCCGATATCCTGCGCATCTGCATTTGAATGAATCAAATGTTCTTCCATTGTTCTCATGATGGCGTCTTCACTTCCATCTGAAGATGCATCGCCACCATTGTTCTCCTGAGTTCCCATACTTTCTCTGAGTACTTTTTCATCAGACTCGACGTTCCTTTTGTATTCGTTGGCATCTCCTACCACTTCTCTTGCCACCAGATCCAATTCGTCTACTACTCGCGAATTAAAATTGTTTTCATCATTTCCGTCCGATAAAATCACAACATGGCGCATCTCACCTACAGGCTCGTCATTCTTACTTTCTTTTTCTACAAGTTTCTCGGACTCGATCACTACAACCGTAACCGGCTCGGTTGTTTCAACATCCTTATCATCTCCAAAAGCTACATTATTGGAAGCACTTTCACTTGTAACCGGATTGGTTGGCCCAACATCCTTAACATCTCCAGAAACTACATTGGAAGCACTTTCACTTGTAACCGGCTTGGTTGTCCCAACATCCTTAACATCTCCAGAAATTACATTGGAAGCACTTTCATTTGTAACTAATTTAGTTGTTTCAACATCCTTAACATCATCAAAAACTACATTGGAAGCACTTCCACTTGTAAACGGTTTGGTCGTTTCAACATCCTTAGCATCTCCAAAAGCTACATCAGAAGCACTTCCACTTGTAACTGGTATGGTTGTCCCTACATCCTTACCATCTCCGAAAACTACATCAGAAGCATTTCCACTTGTAACTGATATGGTTGTCCCCACATCCTTAACATCTCCAAAACCTAAATCAGAAGCACTTTCACTTGTAACCGGTATGGTCGTCCCTACATCCTTAACATCTCCAAAAGCTTCATCCGAAGCACTTTCACTAACAATGAAATCATCTTCAACCGTATTATCAACCCATCCTTCATCCCTTAACTTTGCATCTCCATTTACTTCCTGTGTACTACTTCCGCTTTCATCGTCCCAATTCTCAACCAACGGCTCCTCCCCCTTTAGTTCTTCCTCTAAACTATCATCATCTCCCTCAAAATACTCTCCAGCATCCTCCTCGTACCTCTGATCATCATCACCGGCAACGTCAAAACACGGCCTCAGCTCGACTCCTAGCTTTAGATCCTCCATCAGCTCTCTTTCTTTCTCCCCAGTGTCATTTTCTCTTTGAAGCATATCATCATCCCTTTCCATATCCATTTCATCCACATCTTCGTCCTCGTTTGCAATCGAAGTTTCCCCTTCTTGCCTATAATCATCACCCAAACCGAATACGATCTCAGTCTCAACCTCTTGATTCACATCCTCCACTAGTTCATTGTCCTCTTTATCAGTAACATAACCCTCTACTTCTGGAGCATAATCATCTAGTTGCCTATAATCATCACCACCATCATCTAGTTGTCTAGAATCATGACCCAACTCGAACACCATCTCAGTCTTATGAACCCCTTGGTTCACATCCTCCACTAGCTCATTGTCCTCTTTATCTGTAACATAACCATCAACTTCTGCATCATAATCACCTTCATTTGTTCCAACAACATCATCTAACCCTAACCCTAATTTACAGTCATCATCTTCTTGTTCAACTTCACCACTATAATAATATTCCAGCCTCAGTGGCGATGATGGGGTTGGTAGCAACATGCTCATGATCTTATTGGTGCAAGCATAGCTTGCAAAAAGAACCCCAAAGGGAACTGTAAATGCATACCCAATGGCTGAAACAACTACGAGTGGTGGAACAACTAATGGTGCAGATGAGATGAAGATCCCGGTGATTACGAACTCTTTTCCGATCACATATCCGTTGCTCAAGATCCGTCTCACCACAGTAGGTTTCTTATCTTCTTTAGAAGATGAATATTCTTGAATCTTCCATTCTGATTCTGGATTTTCCATCTTAATGCTTAAAAACTATACTATATTCATGATTAAAAGATCTTGCTGCTTACTTGTTTGCATCCAATGGAAGCCTGCCAAAACAGTTGAAAAACATTTTGATTCTAATATATCAAAGAGGGCCCATAAAGTAAACAAAAAAACATGTTAAATTTTACAAAAGGATTTGAATGGGTACCTGCATGGTGTTGATATGATTGTGAAAGCTACAGGGATTGTAAGATGGAGAAGAAGACAGGAAAGTGTAGCAGGTAAATTTGTAGAGGATGAGCATGGGATAGGATGGGATGGGAGGGGTTTTGGGGAACGTGAGGTTGTGAAGAAGAAGACACGTGGTGGATGGAGGTAATAAAGAGATGTTGATTTGCAGTGAGAAGGTGACAGATGTCTGGAATTCAGTAACGTGGATTACATGCATAGGTTTTGGACTGAATTTGTGTAACTAGCGAGATCTTAATTGAGTTTTGACTTTTGTGGATAGTTTAACATGTAAGGCTACCCGGTGTGATGGTCCGGGTCCGACGACATCTCCAACATCATTCCCGGAGGGTTGGCGTCGTATGGAACGCCGAATGGTTGACGGCGGGGGGCACAAGATGACAAAAAATCTATCCATTGTATAATGAAGCCGTTACAAAAGAAAAATGTATTTAATGTTTTTATTGTTAACAATGAATTTAATTTATTTTTCCTCGTTAGTATTTAGCTGGGTATGTTAGTTTAGTGACTGATTATTTTGCTGACGAACCTGTGTACACAGACGCAATGTTTAGACGTCGGTTCCGAATGAGTCGTCGACTGTTATATTTTCATTTTTTAGGTTATTTTTTTTAGGCTATGTTTTTTTAACTTATGTAATGTTTGGTTTTTAATATTAATGGTTTTATTTTATATCTTATTAAATGTTAAAAAACTAGATGAATTTAAAAAAATAAATAAATTAACTAGATGGGGTAGAGCCATCATCTATTTCCTTGGTTCCATACTTGGAGGAGCATCCTCCAGGACTATGACGTGACGCTGAGGTGAAGAGTCATCCTCCTATGACGTGGCGTCGAGGACGGCTACACCCCTTCCTTTCGTCACCTCACCCATGAATGGACGAGCCCCCTTGGTCAATATAGTTGTTACAACAGTTATTTTATAAAAAGAATTTCTCTATTTTAGCCAATTAAACCCTTTTTTTTCTAAAATATACTCATCCACACTCTCTAAAAGATTCTAAGCTCTCTATCAAAGAAAAAATAAAAAAAAATCAAACAATGTCTTCTTCACCTTCGTGGGTTCGTCATCTTTCGGTGAAGCCGTACAATTTTTTATAAACCATGTAATGCGGACAACACAAATGATCATTGCGGAGGAAAAAGAGGACGAAACCACGTCACAACCACGAACTAAGCAAGCGGCCATAAACAGAGACCGAGAAGTGTAGTTTATATTTGTATCTATAGATGTTATATCGCTATTATATTTTGTATTAATAATTTATTTTTATTGTAACTAATTATATCATTATTGTATTTTTATTTGTACAGTACGTGTAGGTGTCTACGATAGATGGTGGTCGATTACTTTGCCGACGAACCCATGTACACGTGCGCGATGTTTAGATGTCGGTTCTGAATGAGTCGGCAACTGTTCTTACGTATAGCTGATGAGGTGTCGAGTTTTGACCCCCTTTTTACATTACAATTCGATGCTAGAGGCAATAGGGGGTTCACTACCTTACAGAAATGCACAGCGGCAATTCACCAACTGGCTTACAAGACGACAGCTGATGTGCGGAACGAGTATTTAAAGATGTCCAAAAGAACTGCACGAGAATGTTTGTACTAGTTTTGCAAATGTGTGGTGAAGTTGTATAGCAAAAAATATTTGCGAAAACCCAACGTCAATTCCATGAAGCAAAGCATGGTTTTCCATGAATGATTGGAAGCATTGATTGCATGAACTGGCCGTGGCGAAATTGCCCTAACGAATGGTAAGGTTAGTTTACGCAGGCGACCATGGACATCCAATATTAATTCTAGAGGTTGTTGTATCACAAGATCTATAGATTTGGCATGCTTTCTTTGGTGTTCCTGGTTCGAATAACAACATTAACGTCATTAATCAATCAGAGGTCTTCAATGATGTTATAAAAGGAAGCGGTCCAGATACTAGGTTTATGGTTTCGGGGGTGGAATACAAGCGCGGGTATTATCTTGCTAATCGAAGAACAACAAGATTTAAACGTGTTCTCATTACATAACGATTACGTACATCAAAACCTTCAAACAGACTTAGTGGAATGCATTTGGAACTTCGTACACAACGACCCCAATGACGCCTAGTGTTTATGTTTTTAAGTTTAATTTTTAAAGTAATCTAAGCTATATTAATAATTTTAGTATTTAATTTGATTTCACTTGTATATATATATATATATTGAACATTATCTAACAAAAAGATAAAAGGTGAGACTCAGCACCCACACACCGATGACGTGGCCACTCGCTACCAACAAAATTGTAAATGATGACGAATTTCAAGCGCGCATAGATGGAGAGTTTTGTAAGGCTATGGAAAAAGCTTTTGAGAAATTCAAAGAGTCGAGTGCTACTCGCTCCAAACCCGTATCTAAACCATCTTCGTCAAAGAAGGAGAGTTTTGTAGGCTTCTCTAATGTAAGGAACGAAGTTAAGAAGCATGAGCTTCACGAAAAGATCCATTCTTCTAAGGATGATTGTTCTTATAAATACTTCGTCTCTTGCAAGCCTCAAGACTTCAACGGAGAAAAGGGGGCTGTCAAAATGTAACATCCGTCAAAAACGGATTTACCAAACCCGCTCCGTTTATCAACCGAACAGTCAGTCAAAAATTTCATTGCGAATTAAATGCCCAAAATATTTTTAAACGATCCGTAATAAATTATTATACGGGAAAATATATTTAGTTTTTGAAAACTGTTGAAAATCGCAAAATAAAAATGAAAGTACTCTGCCGGGTTTCGAACCCGGGTCTGTACCGATTCCGGAAACAAACTTAACTCACACACACAAACCACTGCGCCGCGGATTTTGTTTGTTATATATTGAAATCATTTAATTGATAAAGTGTCGTTACGAATTCAAAACCGGCGCCCAAACAATTCAGTCGTCGGAATCCCGGAAATCTCGCGAGTCTTAACTACAATTTACGTTATAACGTAAACCTTTAACCAGACATCGGTTATAACCGATGATTGAAGTCCGCGACCAAAACCATAACCGCCGGGAAATTTAAATCAGTGAATCCAGTCGGAAATCAGACCAAGTGCATTGACGATTTGCCTTATAAATTGACCCACAACCGACGACAAACCTTTTCGCTCAAAACCACACTCTTCCTCGGCGTAATTCCACTCGCCGGAACTTTTCTGTTCGTCGCCGGAAAACCGACTTCCCCATTGCCGAGCCTTGCTGAGCCTCTGAAGCTTATACCGGAGATACCTATACTCTTTCCAAGCTTTCCGGAGACTTGCTGCTGCAAGACACCTGACGCCGGAGTTGAATTCTGTCGCCGGAGTTTCTGCCGGAAAACAGAGGGTCCAGTCGGTATACCTCTTTCGCTTATTTTCTTTATCTTTTCACCTTTATCTTACCTTAATGGACTGTAAAACACTAATAAACTGATAAAAATCTCGAACCAGTCAGACCTTATATCTGGTTATATTCCAGCGAGGAAGACGATGTTTTTCTGTATCATATAAGTATAATATAAATCATGAAATTAATCGGGTTAGACACACAGTCCAGCGGTGGACTGTGTGCACATATAAAACGCAAAACGTCTCAAGTTCGATTCCCGTCTCACACACGCTGCCTTAATAAAAATCATTTTTTGTTAAACTAAACCGGAGTCGCCACAGTTATATGTTAAGTATATTAATAATCGGAATAATAACCAAGTTAGACACACAGTCCAGCGGTGGACTGTGTGTTTGTTTATATCACAGGTCACGAGTTCGAGTCCGGTCTTCAGCACCGACTCGGACAATTATCCTTTCTTTTTAAATAAGGCAGAAAAGGAAATAACTAATTAGTATTTAAGTATAATAAAAATCGAATGATATAACATGTTGAACACACAGTCCAGCGGTGGACTGTGTGTTGGATTAAACCACAGGTCCCGGGTTCGAGACCTGTGGAGTGCACGACCGTTTCGCTTAAAATGTTTTTAAAATAAAATGAATTTCGGTTTAATCTAATTAATATATATATATAATTAAAATCAGATATATAACGGGTTAGACACGTAGCTCAGTTGGTAGAGCTGCGTGCACGCGTACGAGAGGTCTCGGGTTCGAGCCTCACTCAGCGCACAATAATATGCCATCGAACCGGTCAACGATCAGGTCAACGGTCAACGGGCCGGTCAACGGTCAGAAAAAAAAATAAATTTTTTTATTATTTTTATTTAATTATTTTAATTAAAAATCAATTATAAATACTTAAAAATAACATTTTTAAGGTTAGAAAATAGCCTCAAACTCACAAAAATACACCCAACAATCCTACTAAAATAGATTAATAAAATCCGTTTACTTACCAAACCATAATGCGATTTATCTAGGTTAAATCTCACTCGTGGTTAAAACCACTTCGCGTGCATTCAACGTCATCAACCGAGCGCACCCACTGTGAGTGAATCTTACAACTTCCCCTTTTAAATTACACGTTTTGGGGTGTGTCATGTGTTATGAAAATAATTAATTTATTTATTTAAACTTGTGCCATACCACATCATGACTTAAACTTAGATTGTTTTATTGTTGTGATTTACTTATATTCCGTTTGTCAAATTACATGAACTCATACATTAAGCCCATCAGTTCCTCGTGGGAGACGAGTAGAACATCGCGTGCTTCAATTCAAATTCATTATTGTTCATGTGTGTATCATTGAGTTTGTATTGTTTGTAGTTGTGTCATTCATATTATCATGGTTATGCAATTCATTCATTAGGCCCCTCAGTTCCTCGTGAGAGACGAGTTGAGCATCGCGTGCCTTTAATTGTTCCATTATTGTTCATGAGTGTTTCATTTAACATCTTATGATTGTTGATTAAGTTACATCTATTTTTACTCATGTTTGGTTGTGCACATATTTCATAATCAAGTTAAATAAATTGTTCAAATGTTTTCCATAGGATTCACTCGCCAACATTATGTTGATCCAAAAACCCTTTTACACATGATACAGGTGAACAGGTTGAAGCAAGGAAAACATAGGATATGCCTTAGAAGAGAATCAAGAAGTTTAGATTGTTAGTTAGAACAGTTGTAACCTTTATTGTAAATTTCCATTTAATTTGTATTAATGAATATGAAACGCTTAATAAATGTCATGAGCTTTGATGATAACCCAATCATGCCCCGATCACCTTATCCGCTGCGGGTCGGGGTGTGACAGATTGGTATCAGAGCCATGACTATAGGGATATAGGATAGGTTATTAGACCCTTAGCGCCTATACTATAGTCTGCCTAAATTTTAATTGATTAGGTGGTTACATACAAACTTGTGATATTTATTTGTTTCATATTTGTTTACATTTCAGTCAAACATACATGCTTATATACATATTCATCATACATATATACATATTCATTATGCATAGATCGATGTTCATGTATTCAATTTATTTTCATACTCTCATCATCCAAAGATTTTGTGCAATTTTCAAATCTCATCAAAGTAAGTTCTGCGACGGGCATGTAGTAACTGGAAGGGTACAAGTACCGGTAGTCGGAACGTCCTGTCTAGGCTGGCATTCGTATAAATCCAATATAACGGACCAGTTTGCCTACCTGGGGACCAACGATGAGAGTACGAAGGACCTATTAGGCCAAAGCATGCCACACCAAACGTCGTTCGAACTAAACCTACTTTGAGGTGTCACCGTGTCTACACCTGGACACATTCCGAATATCACACGTTGTATACATATTTCTCGATTTTCTCCGGGTTTTTGTGTACGCAACCAGGCAGAAACCGTGCGAACCATATGAAAAACCGGTATTCATGGGGGCCCACATGATTACACAGGTAAAATATGGCGGCATGAAGGGCCTAACAGCGAGCAAAGCCCAAGACATCCAATGGATGTAGTAATTTATTTATCTATAATTATTTTATGAATGTTCATTCCTAATGCGACCCATGAACCCAAAAGCATCCAACTCATACTCTTGTCATGTATTTCTTGTAGATGTCTTCTAACCTCGCCCGTAGGAAGACGAGAACAAGAAAAGCCCGCGAGCGCATGGCTGCCTTAATCGCTCAACAAATGGCTGCCGTAATACCCAATATTGTAATCCAAGTTCAACAAGCGCTTACCAATAATCCTGTCAATCAAGCAAACCAAAACATTTTCAACTCTCCCCCAAATACCACTAAATGCACCTACAAGCATTTCAAATCATGCGACCCTCCGAAATACAAAGGGACTGAAGGCGTCACTGCTCTTCTCCATTGGTTTGAAGAAATGGAGAACACTTTTCTAAATTGCGATTGCCCTGATGATCGCAAAGTGCGTTATGCTACCGGTCGATTATATGGGATAGCACTTACTTGGTGGAACACAGAGAAGGCCAAACGAGGTGTGGAAGATGCTATGTCCTTAACTTGGATCGAATTGAAGGAAATCATGACCAGACGATTTTGCCCAAGGAGCGAAATCAAGAAGTTAGAAGATGAATTTTACTCATTGAAGCAAATGGAAGGAGACCACATCACCTACAACAAAAGATTCCTCGAGTTACATCAAATGGTTCCCAACATGTTCACTCCCCTCTACCGTTTGATCGAGCACTACATTCGTGGTCTTCCGTCAAAGATTCAAGACCCTGTAATAAGTGCCAAGCCTGCAACCTTGGAAGCAGCAATGGAGCTAGCAACAGAGCTCACCGAGAACCGAATCCGAAACAAAGACTTCAAGGAGGAGAAAAAGAAGGATAAAGAATCGACTGAAACCTTCGACTCCACCCAAACTGAATCCCCTTCTCAACCCAATCCTAAGAGAAGAAGAGTCGGGCGACTTTTTGCTGCGACCCAACGAAATCAACCAGTTTTACACGCCATACCCATCCGAGCTATCCCAATCACCCAAGTGGCACCCAACTCAGCTTACCCAACTAAGAAACCATATCTTGGACCTCACCCTCGATGCAACAACTGTTTTTATCACCATCCCCTTACTTTACCTTGCCGGCTATGTACAACTTGTGGACGCTATGGTCATTTGAGCAATGTTTGTCGCACCTTTCAAGACCAAACCTTTTCCCCTACTCAAAACATGGCCCAAACTTATCACCAACCCCAATACCCCATGTTCCCATATGCGCGAGCCTGTTTCAATTGTGGCGACCCTACCCACTTTAGAAACACATGCCCTCAATTGGTTAACGTTATCAACACTCAAGCCCAATCAAACCCAGTTAACCAAGTAAACCAAGAAAACCCAACCACTATGCCACCAGCAAGAGGAAGAGTCTTCAATATCAACGCCAATCCTGTCGAAGATAATGACGGCCCAAATGAAGATACTCAGCTAGTCCTCTTCGCCGAAGATCCAGATTCAATTCCTATCGTTTAGTTTTATGTTTTTTTCCATGTGTAGACTGTTGGAGAAATTATTGGATATTATATATTATATATTGTTTTCAGTATATGCTTTTGCTGAGGCCGCAGCTCCCCATCCATCGAGGTTGAGTTTGATCCCCATTTTATTATGCGGTTGATCAGGGCGTGCCCGCACGATCGGCTCCGTTTGTTTGAGCCTTGATCGGTTATTTCATTTTACATTTCAATACATGCAATACGCTCGGCTCCGTTTGATTGAGCCTTGAGCGCACATTTCAATTTACATTTCCAGTTCATGCAATACGTTCGGCTCCGTTTGATTGAGCCTTGAGCGCCCATACAATTTCATTATCAGTATCTTGTGGTTGTGGTGTTTGTAGTAGAGTCGCATCGAACCAACCATAATTTGCGGATAAAGTCAATGAAAATTTGACAAGGATATGGTGGATACGCCGATGGTACTTCCTATATATAAGTATTCTTGTCAAATGATCAGAGGCATTATCAAGCGATTATGAGAGGTTCCATGCATAGGCTGTTTGTGTGATGGTTGTTTAGATTAAGTTGTTCAATATCAGTACATTCAATACGTTCGGCTCCACCCGATTGAGCCTTGAGCACACAATTTCAATTTCAGTACATTCAATACGTTCGGCTCCGTTTGATTGAGCCTTGAGCGCACAGGCAATTTCATTATCAGTATCTTGTGGTTGTGGTGTTTGTAGTAGAGTCGCATCGAACTAACCATAACTTGCGGATAAAGTCAATGAAAATTTGACAAGGATATGGTGGATACGCCGATGGTACTTCCTATATATAAATATTCTTGTCAAATGATCGGAGGCATTATCAGGCGGTTATGAGAGGTTCCATGCATAGGCTGTTTGTGTGGTTAAGTTATTCATTTTCAGTACATGCAATACGCTCGGCTCCACCCGATTGAGCCTTGAGCACACAATTTCAATTTCAGTACATTCAATACGTTCGGCTCCGTTTGATTGAGCCTTGAGCGCACATCCATTTCATTTTCAGTACATGCAATACGATCGGCTCCATTCGATTGAGCCTTGATCGCACAGATATATTTCATTTCAGTATTTTATGTTTGTTGTATTGGTTGTAGAGTTATAGGACTAATCATAATTCACTGATAAAACCAATGAAAATTTGACAAGAATATGGTGGATACGCCGCTGGTACTTCCTATATATAAGTATTCTTGTCAAAGGATCAGAGGCATTATCGGACGGTTATGAGAAGTTTTATGTAGGATTTATTAGTTTCTTGGTAACCAATCATAACTTGTGGATAAAACTAATGAAAATTTGGCAAGAATATGGTGGATACGCCGCTGGTACTTCCTATATATAAGTATTCTTGCCAAAGGATCAGAGGCATTATCAGGCGGTTATGAGAAGTTCCATGTAGGATTTAGTATTGCCTTGGTTGGAATTTGTGTTACATTTAAATCATTATGGTATTTAAAGAGATTGGAATGTGTTCCATTTCTACATAAACTAACCTCTCCATCATAACAAACGAGAGAGGAACTTCCATCATTCAAACATATATGCTATCAGAATGTGGATTCAAATATTTGCTGTTGTGTTTATTCATGTTCAAATATTTGCTGATGTGTTTATTCATGTTCAAATATTTGCTGTTGTGTTTATTCATGTTCAAATATTTGCTGATGTGTTTATTCATGTTCAAATATTTGCTGATGTGTTTATTCATGTTCAAATATCAGTTGTTGTGTTTTTAATTATGTTCCATATGGATTGTAGTGTTAGAAGTTTTGCCTTAGGACATAACCATAATTTTCCCAAACGTATCTAAACTCTTATGCATGATATCATTTTTAGCAAATCATTCCTGTTTATCAATACTTATACAGTAGGCAACAAAAAGCGATTCCTGAATAGGGTACTTAACCCTTACAAGGAACGTTACCGCCTCGAACAAAAAACTTAAACCTTTATTTTTCTAAGCATACAACTGTCAAACAAAACATCATCATTCTTTTAGTCAAATATATCACAATTTAAATTTCGGGACGAAATTTCTAAAAAGCAGGGGATACTGTAACATCCGTCAAAAACGGATTTACCAAACCCGCTCCGTTTATCAACCGAACAGTCAGTCAAAAATTTCATTGCGAATTAAATGCCCAAAATATTTTTAAACGATCCGTAATCAATTATTATACGGGAAAATATATTTAGTTTTTGAAAAACTGTTGAAAATCGCAAAATAAAAATGAAAGTACTCTGCCGGGTTTCGAACCCGGGTCTGTACCGATTCCGGAAACAAACTTAACTCACACACACAAACCACTGCGCCGCGGATTTTGTTTGTTATATATTGAAATCATTTAATTGATAAAGTGTCGTTACGAATTCAAAACCGGCGCCCAAACAATTCAGTCGTCGGAATCCCGGAAATCTCGCGAGTCTTAACTACAATTTACGTTATAACGTAAACCTTTAACCAGACATCGGTTATAACCGATGATTGAAGTCCGCGACCAAAACCATAACCGCCAGGAAATTTAAATCAGTGAATCCAGTCGGAAATCAGACCAAGTGCATTGACGATTTGCCTTATAAATTGACCCACAACCGACGACAAACCTTTTCGCTCAAAACCACACTCTTCCTCGGCGTAATTCCACTCGCCGGAACTTTTCTGTTCGTCGCCGGAAAACCGACTTCCCCATTGCCGAGCCTTGCTGAGCCTCTGAAGCTTATACCGGAGATACCTATACTCTTTCCAAGCTTTCCGGAGACTTGCTGCTGCAAGACACCTGACGCCGGAGTTGAATTCTGTCGCCGGAGTTTCTGCCGGAAAACAGAGGGTCCAGTCGGTATACCTCTTTCGCTTATTTTCTTTATCTTTTCACCTTTATCTTACCTTAATGGACTGTAAAACACTAATAAACTGATAAAAATCTCGAACCAGTCAGACCTTATATCTGGTTATATTCCAGCGAGGAAGACGATGTTTTTCTGTATCATATAAGTATAATATAAATCATGAAATTAATCGGGTTAGACACACAGTCCAGCGGTGGACTGTGTGCACATATAAAACGCAAAACGTCTCAAGTTCGATTCCCGTCTCACACACGCTGCCTTAATAAAAATCATTTTTTGTTAAACTAAACCGGAGTCGCCACAGTTATATGTTAAGTATATTAATAATCGGAATAATAACCAAGTTAGACACACAGTCCAGCGGTGGACTGTGTGTTTGTTTATATCACAGGTCACGAGTTCGAGTCCGGTCTTCAGCACCGACTCGGACAATTATCCTTTCTTTTTAAATAAGGCAGAAAAGGAAATAACTAATTAGTATTTAAGTATAATAAAAATCGAATGATATAACATGTTGAACACACAGTCCAGCGGTGGACTGTGTGTTGGATTAAACCACAGGTCCCGGGTTCGAGACCTGTGGAGTGCACGACCGTTTCGCTTAAAATGTTTTTAAAATAAAATGAATTTCGGTTTAATCTAATTAATATATATATATAATTAAAATCAGATATATAACGGGTTAGACACGTAGCTCAGTTGGTAGAGCTGCGTGCACGCGTACGAGAGGTCTCGGGTTCGAGCCTCACTCAGCGCACAATAATATGCCATCGAACCGGTCAACGATCAGGTCAACGGTCAACGGGCCGGTCAACGGTCAGAAAAAAAAAATAAATTTTTTTATTATTTTTATTTAATTATTTTAATTAAAAATCAATTATAAATACTTAAAAATAACATTTTTAAGGTTAGAAAATAGCCTCAAACTCACAAAAATACACCCAACAATCCTACTAAAATAGATTAATAAAATCCGTTTACTTACCAAACCATAATGCGATTTATCTAGGTTAAATCTCACTCGTGGTTAAAACCACTTCGCGTGCATTCAACGTCATCAACCGAGCGCACCCACTGTGAGTGAATCTTACAACTTCCCCTTTTAAATTACACGTTTTGGGGTGTGTCATGTGTTATGAAAATAATTAATTTATTTATTTAAACTTGTGCCATACCACATCATGACTTAAACTTAGATTGTTTTATTGTTGTGATTTACTTATATTCCGTTTGTCAAATTACATGAACTCATACATTAAGCCCATCAGTTCCTCGTGGGAGACGAGTAGAACATCGCGTGCTTCAATTCAAATTCATTATTGTTCATGTGTGTATCATTGAGTTTGTATTGTTTGTAGTTGTGTCATTCATATTATCATGGTTATGCAATTCATTCATTAGGCCCCTCAGTTCCTCGTGAGAGACGAGTTGAGCATCGCGTGCCTTTAATTGTTCCATTATTGTTCATGAGTGTTTCATTTAACATCTTATGATTGTTGATTAAGTTACATCTATTTTTACTCATGTTTGGTTGTGCACATATTTCATAATCAAGTTAAATAAATTGTTCAAATGTTTTCCATAGGATTCACTCGCCAACATTATGTTGATCCAAAAACCCTTTTACACATGATACAGGTGAACAGGTTGAAGCAAGGAAAACATAGGATATGCCTTAGAAGAGAATCAAGAAGTTTAGATTGTTAGTTAGAACAGTTGTAACCTTTATTGTAAATTTCCATTTAATTTGTATTAATGAATATGAAACGCTTAATAAATGTCATGAGCTTTGATGATAACCCAATCATGCCCCGATCACCTTATCCGCTGCGGGTCGGGGTGTGACACAAAACGTTAAGATGGTTAGACGAGATAGAGACGGTAGTTGATATCAGCGGTTACGCTGATAAAGATATTGTTAAATTTGTATCCCAGTCTTTAAAGGGCAATGCCCTAATCTGGTGGAAGGCTTTAATGCAGTCGACTGGGAAAGTGCACTTATATAATCTGGAATGGTCCAAATTCGTGGATCTGGTCAAGGACATGTATTGCCCACCTCATGAGGTGGAAAATATAGAGATGGATTTTCTGGCTCTTACGATGAAAAATCTTGATTGTCGGAAGTATGTTACCGACTTCGATTCCTATTCTAGACTTGTGTCCTACCCGGTTACTCTGGAACCCAAACGCATTGCGCGTTTTATCAATGAATTGCCTCCGGAGATAAGGAGCATGGTCAAGGCGGTACAGCCTGGTACCTACAAGTCTGTAGTTGAGCTATCTCTATCCCTCACTCAATATTATGTGAGGCAAAGGCCAGTCAAGGCTGACAATGAAGGAAAAAGGAAGCGGGAGGAGGACAACTCCTGAAGGTTCAATAAAAAGGGAAAATCTGGGTTCAATAAGAACCAACATAGGTCGGATGATAGACCTATGTGCAAGACTTGTGGAAAACGACACGGGGGACATTGTCGAGCGTAGCAAAAGCCCAAGAAGTGTAATATCTGCAAGAAAACTGGTCATCAATCCCACGAATGTAAGGACATTAAGAATGTAGTTTGCTTCAAATGTGGTGAGAAAGGCCATATCAAAACCAACTGTCCTAAGCTTGCTGCAGAAGGCACTGCAAAGTCTGGGGAAGCTAAGAAGGCCAATGCTCGGGCCTTTCAGATGAATGCACGAGTGGCTGTGATGACAATAATGTTATTACGGGTATGTTCCTCGTCAACGACATTTTTGCTAGAGTTCTATTTGATTCAGGGGCGGATAAGTCTTTCGTGGACCATATGTTTAGTAAACTATTAAATTTGCCCATAAGAACTCTAGACCTAACTTATGAAGTAGAACTCGCTGATGGAACCATAGAAATCGCTTCTACCATTCTATATGGATGTTCTATATCCATTAAGAATCATTCTATCCCCATCTCTCTTTTGCCAATGAAATTGGCAGGATTCGATGTAGTTATAGGCATGGATTGGTTATCCCATAACCAAGCCCGCATTTCTTGCGATAAGAAACTCATTGAAATCAAAACCCCAACTGGAGAAATGCTCACTATCTCGGGAGATCACTGATATATATAAAATTATACATGTTTTATACCACTTTTATGCCCCGTTTTCTTATGTTTCGGCTGTGTTTTCATTGGTTTCGATACTTAATTATTGTGTTTTGTGAAAATGTAGCCCGAAGCAACCCATGTGAAGAAAATGAAGAAATCTAAAGCTTTCGGAGCAAAATTGGTCAAGTCTAGCAAGTTGCATGGTAGTGCAAGTGCAACTGCACTGCCATGCATCTCATCAGGAGCTTAGAAAAGTGCAAGTATCAGATCATGCACTCTCATGCATCAGACACTGCAAGACATAACTGCTCAAGCACTCTCATGCATCAGACAATGTAAGGCAAAAGTTGTTTATGCACTATCATGCAATTTCACTTGCATGACCATGCAGATCACCTCGGGGGCAGATTTCAAACTTTGCTAAGAATGGAGATTGCATGAGTCAAAATGAAAAAAAGTAAACACTGTAGCTACCACATGCACCACCATGCAACTCACTTTGCATGGTAGTGCAGTTTGTCAGATTCTATATAATCACCACCATTTGTTCTATTCGGAGAGTTGGTTCTGGAGGGATAAAATCCACTTTCACTTGGACGACTTCCAGCATTCCAAAGGGTCTTGTGAATGCATTAAAGCACCTTGGAGCATCAACCAACCAACCTACATTCCTTGCTTGCTTATGGTTTGAATTCTCTTGATTTCTAGCCATGAATTTTGGTAGTCTTGTAAGCATACTTGTAGTTCTTGTAAGCATACTTGTAGTTCTTGTAAGCTCTATGGGCTAAACATTGTTAGTTGTCTAAATCATGTTGAAACTTTTGTTTATGTGATGATTTTGTAAGACTTTGTGATGACAAGTTTATGTTAATCTTAATGATGAAATTTTAATATTGTTCTTGGATTATACATACATGTTTAAAGTTAGATTCCATGGATGTTTGATGAATGTTTGCTCATGATATGTTGGAAAACCCATGTGTAGATATTTATTATTGAAACTTGTTACTTGTTAACTTGGTTCATGACATGAAACTAGGAATGGTAATTGTTAACAAAAATGAGATGAAGATTTGAACATGTGTGTGTAGTCTTTCACTTAGATTTGGAAGAATCATATGGTGTTGAGTTGAACTCTTGAGTATGTTAAATTGTGTAAGTGAGTGATTTAGGCCAAAATTATCTTCTTACATGACCATGCTCTTGGTTGATAACTAGAACAAAATTAGAAGATTATCTATTTAAAAACAATCTTAGGTGATTAATATGTTTTTTTTTTCAAATTAATTTTCCTTAGGTTGTCGGGTTAGAAATTTTGACGAATGAATAACTCGTCTTTAAAGATTAATATTAACTTTGCAAACGAACTTCAAAGAATGGTTTTTAGGTGATTAGAGTGTTTTTCATTCTAATTTTCCAAAGAAGTTATAAAATTAGGCGACCTTGATTTGGACTTAATTACTTGAGAGTTTGCGTCATCATTAGTCTTTCTTATAAATTATTGCATAGCATTAGTGGATACATGGTTTAGGAAACTTCTTAATTGATATTGTTTGAATTTTGCTAACTTAGAATTTTTATTATTGCATGACAAATTAGGAAACCCAAAATCGCTAATTGAAAAGGCTTTAAAGTAAAAAAAGTTTAGTATTGAGACACTACTGACGACTGTCGTTAGTGTCATGCAAAAACCGAAATAAACTATGTAGACAGAGTAAGTCGGGAATCGAACCAGAGGAGGATTGTGGAAAGTGTTATGGATTAAGTATTAGTTAATTACTTGCGAAAATGTAAACTCAGTTTGTTTGATTAACTAGAAATTACTAAGAAAACGAGGTTATAATCAATGGGAGAAACAATGGTTCCTCCGGATTTTAGATTCAAAGCCAATTCATTTACGTATTTGATTGTTTACAATTACATAGGCATAATGGTATAACCTGATTAATTGATTGTGATAAAAGAGGACTAAGTACTCTGATTGATTAACAATGAGAGGTTATCACACGATTATCAATTGAGATTACCAAACCCAATCCCTATATAATATATCCCAATTACTAGAACTCTCGGAAATTGAAAGAATCAAAACTAGGTTTAAAGCAAAATCAACCGTTTACAAATCAATCAAGTCAAATCAACCGGTAACAAGCATCGAATGCTTAGATTACCGGATTTAAACAATAATCCAAACACATAAATCGAGTTGCTTATAAGAATCCTCCACCCGGAGGAAACCACTAAGGTTCTAGCCGCGCATCTCAGTTGTATGATCTTCACACGCTTGAAAGATGATTGAAACCATGATCTTGATCTTTGATTTGGTGATAGGAATGATGATTATGGTGAAAGAATGCTCCAAAAAGTGTGTTTTGATCCCCTAAAATCGTCCCCAAAGTGTTGGATTCAATCTAGGGTTTAAACCCTTTAAATACCTTCAAAAAACAATTAGTTGCGCATTTTTCCGTTACCCCGACCGTCAGTGACGGTCCAGACTTTCTGGTCACGTGCCAGATTCGTGCAAAAACTGTTTTTATCATAACTTCTTCGTTATAGCTCCGTTTTACGCACGGTTTTCGCCTATGCGCTCGTAATTCAACCCTCTATCATTCTATATCTTAAGATCTTTAATTCCACTCCATTTGTTTTCCTCAAAACACGTCCAATCTTCATATTTAGCCACCATAACTTCTCCAAATTACGTGCTTTACCTGCAAAACAACTATTTCTCGTAGTTAACTCATTCACGAAAAGTAAAACCTCAAACACACATAAAATACAATATTTAAACACTCTAAGGCTCGGGTTTTACCCTCTCCATCACATCCCCACACTTATCCTTTTTCGTCCTGAAAAAGAATTATGCAATGGAATCACAATCAAGTCATCGGCTTTAATTTATTCGGTTAGCTTATTAACAAATCTAATCACGCATTAATGAGATTGCAAGTATATCATCCACTTAAACCCAACCACCGGTTTCGAAGCCCTTAATCATAATTCATTAAGTTCAATTGCATCAGTCATCCATTCTTGGCTCATAACAGAGTAATAACCATCCTCCACCATTGTATCAGAATCATAGAAATATGGTTGATGGGAAGGATTCTAATAGCAAGGCATTGGTGGTTCTTCCAATTTTGCTTTTTCCCGTCTAAATCGGGCCTCTTGGCAACCGATACACGGGTGAAGTGGTTCCCCGCACAACTTGCATGTAGAAGAGCCGCAAAGTATGGTAAATCTATCATCCCACACAAACACAAAAACACAAGAACCAAGCATAAATCTGAACAAAACAAAACAAAACAAAACTGACACTTTTTTTTTGATTTTTTATTACTAAAATTTAACATTAAACACTTTGGCACGCCTCCCCGGCAACGGCGCAATTTGATGTCTGTCGTTAGTGTCATGCAAAAACCGAAATAAACTATGTAGATAGAGTAAGTCGGTTATCGAACCAGAGGAGGATTGTGGAAAGTGTTATGGATTAAGTATTAGTTAATTACTTGCGAAAATGTAAACTCAGTTTGTTTGGTTGTTTGATTAACTAGAAATTACTAAGAAAATGAGGTTATAATCAATGGGAGAAACAATGGTTCCTCCAGATTTTAGATTCAAAGCCAATTCATTTACGTATTTGATTGTTTACAATTACATAGACACAATTGTATAACCCGATTAATTGATTGTGATAAAAGAGGACTAAGTACTCTGATTGATTAACAACGAGAGGTTATCACACGATTATCAATTGAGATTACCAAACCCAATCCCTATCTAATATATTCCAATTACTAGAACTCTCGACAATTGAAAGAATCAAAACTAGGTTTAAAGCAAAATTAACCGTTTACAAATCAATCAAGTCAAATCAACCGGTAACAAGCATCGAATGCCTAGATTACCAGATTTAAACAATAATCCAAACACATAAATCGAGTTGCTTACAAGAATCCTCCACCCGGAGGAAACCACTAAGGTTCTAGCTGCTCATCTCAGTTGTATGATCTTCACACGCTTGAAAGATGATTGAAACCATGATCTTGATCTTTGATTTGGTGATAGGAATGATGATTATGGTGAAAGAATGCTCCAAAAAGTGTGTTTTGATCCCCCAAAATCGTCCCCAAAGTGTTGGATTCAATCTAGGGTTTAAACCCTTTAAATACCTTGAAAAAACAATTAGTTGCGCATTTTTCCGTCACCCCGACCGTCAGTGACGGTCCAGACTTTCTGGTCACGTGCCAGATTCGTGCAAAAACTGTTTTTATCATAACTTCTTCGTTATAGCTCCGTTTTATGCTCGGTTTTTGCCTATGCGCTCGTAATTCAACCCTCTTTCATTCTATATCTTAAGATCTTTAATTCCACTCCATTTGTTTTCCTCAAAACACGTCCAATCTTCGTATTTAGCCACCATAACTTCTCCAAATTACGTGCTTTACCTGCAAAACAACTATTTCTCGTAGTTAACTCATTCACGGAAAGTAAACACCTCAAACACACATAAAATACAATATTTAAACACTCTAAGGCTCGGGTTTTACCCTCTCCATCACTTCCCCACACTTATCCTTTTTCGTCCTGAAAAAGAATTATGCGATGGAATCACAATCAAGTCATCGGCTTTAATTTATTCGGTTAGCTTATTAACAAATCTAATCACGCATTAACCAAGATTGCAAGTATATCATCCACTTAAACCCAACCACCGGTTTCGAAGCCCTTAATCATAACTCATTAAGTTCAATTGCATTAGTCATCTATGGGTCTCACACTTAAATGACTACACCGCCACCTAATCCCATTTAAAGCTTATGAGAAAACTGTCTTATATAACAAGCTTTTATATATTCCCGATTAAACTTTGATGGAGAATGGATGATGGTTTTCGAGCTTAACGTGCTTTGTATACGATCACTTAGCAGACATACCTCGCATGAGTCACCATCCCCGTGATTAATGCCATAAGTTTCACGTATTTGCTTTTTTCTTTTCTGACTCCACCTAGAGGGTATGTACCGCATGAGTCACCATCCCCGCGGCAATAACATAGGCTTTGTCAATACATAGCTAGCTCAATAGATGGAATATTTTTTTGGGCGCCACCATGTTTCGGATTTATTCTCATTAAAAGAAACAGACGTGCCATTTAATCGGAATATTTATAAGCTTTTTACTTATGATAGAATCCCCTATACTCTCTACAGTTTCAGCTTTGCTATAGCTCCTAAGGCGAGAACCCACAAGATTCCTAATATTTAAGTATTTTATTTAATCTTAGGGAACCTTTCAACCGGCTAGGCCTACCCACACATCCTAGATTAGATGCGTTTTCGATTGTTTTATTATCTCATATGTATAATAATTGAAAGCCAACAATTTAATTATACCTATCATTTTCCATTTTGCTTGCAAAAATCTTTTGAAACATGATCAAATTTTTCAATTTTTTCAAAATTGTTCAATTTTTAGGGGATTTCAACCATTCCAAGCATTTGAGATCATCAAACCTACCAACCCTATCTCGAGTTACCGCATCCCCACACTTGGGATACATTGTTCCAATGTATAGTGCAATTCAAAGACCTAACTCGAGATATCCACTTAACAAACCATGAACGGCTAACACCTGACTCGACTCAACAAACGACACCATTCCCCACACAGAAGTTCACACCACCAAATACACGAAAACAAATAAAACACAAGATAGATAAACACATGCACCTGATCAGAAACATATGTCTGTAGTGGTGTACTGTTGTGCTCAGAACCGGAAAATATGCATCCAATGGATCCTTTGATACCTCACTGGGGATGTTGCAAAACATCCCCACACTTGACTCATTGCATCCGTGAGAATTGAATCGTAGAAACCTGTCAAAACACAACACACCAAAACAAAACCAAACAAAAAAAAGCACCACACTCTACATCCTCGGGCTGCCTCCCGAGAGCGCTAAGTTTTAGGTCTTCAACCAGACCGTACCTGATATCTGCTACTGTGGTCTCAATGCACACTTACCCAATGTATTTCCAATGAATGCCCGGAATTTTACGTGCCCTCTCCATAAGCTCGTTCATATTATGGGCATGTGTAGAAAGCCCCTGCAGTTTTCGCTGATCCACTTCACGAGACATACACTGATGTCTTGTAGCTTCGCCCTTTTCATCTTCTTCCTAGAAGCCTCTTCCCCACACTTGTTAATTGGAATGATTGATATGGGAAGAGGTTTTGTACATACATTCATCTCATCAGACTGCTTCGCCTCATCATCCTCACACACCATCTGATCCACAAGTGACTCTTCATCAGATAAAGGATTTATTGGTGTGGTATTATCCTCCACAACCTCCTCCTCCATGTGAGAATAATCTCTAATATCATCAGGTAATGGTGAGAGACGCTCTTCTATTTCTATCTTCATTTTTAACTTCTGACACTTGGAAAGTAGACAGCTGATTCGATCTTCATCGGAAAGGTTGGGTGTTGATAAATACTGCTCGAGTTTGGACAAAATCACTTCCAACATAACAAGCTTTTTCTCCTCCTCGGTCTGATAAGTATAGACACCCTTGGGCCTAGAATATTCCTCGGGATGATACTGTTGGTATCCCTGATATGGTCTTGAGATGTACGCATCCATCATTTTTTTGTTCCAATACTTTGGATTTTCCAAACACACCGAGCACACAACATAATCATAAGTATGATCACGACCGCAACAGAAACATCGTCCATCCATTCTTGGCTCATAATAAGCATCCTCGTCCCGATCCCATCCGTCAGAGAAATAACCGTCCTCCACCATTGTATCAGAATCATAGAAATATGGTGAATGGGAAGGATTCTCATAGCAAGGCATCGGTGGTTCTTCCAATTTTGCTTTTTCCTGTCTAAATCGGGGCTCTTGGCAAGCGATACATGAGTGAAGTGGTTCCCCGCGCAACTTGCATGTAGAAGAGCCGCAAAATATGGTAAGATCTATCATCCTACACAAACACAAAAACACAAGCACCAAGCATAAATCTGAACAAAACAAAACTGACACTATTTTTTTTTTGATTTTTTTACAAAAAAATTAACATTAAACACTTTGCGCACGCCTCCCCGGCAACGGCGCCATTTTGATGTCTGTCGTTAGTGTCATGCAAAAACCGAAATAAACTATGTAGATAGAGTAAGTCGGGTATCGAACCAGAGGAGGATTGTGGAAAGTGTTATGGATTAAGTATTAGTTAATTACTTGCGAAAATGTAAACTCAGTTTGTTTGGTTGTTTGATTAACTAGAAATTACTAAGAAAACGAGGTTATAATCAATGGGAGAAACAATGGTTCCTCCGGATTTTAGATTCAAAGACAATTCATTTACGTATTTGATTGTTTACAATTACATAGACATAATTGTATAACCCGATTAATTGATTGTGATAAAAGAGGACTAAGTACTCTGATTGATTAACAAGGAGAGGTTATCACACGATTATCAATTGAGATTACCAAACCCAGTCCTTATCTAATATATCCCAATTACTAGAACTCTCGGGAATTGAAAGAATCAAAACTAGGATTAAAGCAAAATCAACCGTTTACAAATCAATCAAGTCAAATCAACCGGTAACAAGCATCGAATGCTTAGTATCGGATTTAACCAATAATCCAAACACATAAATCGAGTTTCTTACAAGAATCCTCCACCCGGAGGAAACCACTAAGGTTCTAGCCGCTCATCTCAATTGTATGATCTTCACACGCTTGAAAGATGATTGAAACCATGATCTTGATCTTTGATTTGGTGATAGGAATGATGATTATGGTGAAAGAATGCTCCAAAAAGTGTGTTTTGATCCCCTAAAATCGTCCACAAAGTGTTGGATTCAATCTAGCGTTTTAAACCCTTTAAATACCTTGAAAAACAATTAGTTGCGCATTTTTCCATCACCCCGACCGTCAGTGACGGTCCAGACTTTCTGGTCACGTGCCAGATTCGTGCAAAAACTGTTTTTATCATAACTTCTTCGTTATAGCTCCGGTTTCCGCACGGTTTTCGCCTATGCCTCGTAATTCAACCCTCTATTATTCTATATCTTAAGATCTTTAATTCCACTCCATTTGTTTCCTCAAAACACGTCCAATCTTCGTATTTTTCAAATTAATTTTCCTTAGGTTGTCGGGTTAGAAATTTTGACGAATGAATAACTCGTCTTTAAAGATTAATATTAACTTTGCAAACGAACTTCAAAGAATGGTTTTTAGGTGATTAGAGTGTTTTTCATTCTAATTTTCCAAAGAAGTTATAAAATTAGGCGACCTTGATTTGGACTTAATCACTTGAGAGTTTGCGTCATCATTAGTCTTGCTTATAAATTATTGCATAGCATTAGTGGATACATGGTTTAGGAAACTTCTTAATTGATATTGTTTGAATTTTGCTAACTTAGAATTTTTATTATTGCATGACAAATTAGGAAACCCAAAATCGCTAATTGAAAAGGCTTTAAAGTAAAAAAAGTTTAGTATTGAGACACTACTGACGACTGTCGTTAGTGTCATGCAAAAATCGAAATAAACTATGTAGACAGAGTAAGTCGGGTATCGAACCAGAGGAGGATTGTGGAAAGTGTTATGGATTAAGTATTAGTTAATTACTTGCGAAAATGTAAACTCAGTTTGTTTGATTAACTAGAAATTACTAAGAAAACGAGGTTATAATCAATGGGAGAAACAATGGTTCCTCCGGATTTTAGATTCAAAGCCAATTCATTTACGTATTTGATTGTTTACAATTACATAGGCATAATGGTATAACCTGATTAATTGATTGTGATAAAAGAGGACTAAGTACTCTGATTGATTAACAATGAGAGGTTATCACACGATTATCAATTGAGATTACCAAACCCAATCCCTATATAATATATCCCAATTACTAGAACTCTCGGAAATTGAAAGAATCAAAACTAGGTTTAAAGCAAAATCAACCGTTTACAAATCAATCAAGTCAAATCAACCGGTAACAAGCATCGAATGCTTAGATTACCGGATTTAAACAATAATCCAAACACATAAATCGAGTTGCTTACAAGAATCCTCCACCCGGAGGAAACCACTAAGGTTCTAGCCGCGCATCTCAGTTGTATGATCTTCACACGCTTGAAAGATGATTGAAACCATGATCTTGATCTTTGATTTGGTGATAGGAATGATGATTATGGTGAAAGAATGCTCCAAAAAGTGTGTTTTGATCCCCTAAAATCGTCCCCAAAGTGTTGGATTCAATCTAGGGTTTAAACCCTTTAAATACCTTCAAAAAACAATTAGTTGCGCATTTTTCCATTACCCGACCGTCAGTGACGGTCCAGACTTTCTGGTCACGTGCCAGATTCGTGCAAAAACTGTTTTTATCATAACTTCTTCGTTATAGCTCCGTTTTACGCACGGTTTTCGCCTATGCGCTCGTAATTCAACCTCTATCATTCTATATCTTAAGATCTTTAATTCCACTCCATTTGTTTTCCTCAAAACACGTCCAATCTTCATATTTAGCCACCATAACTTCTCCAAATTACGTGCTTTACCTGCAAAACAACTATTTCTCGTAGTTAACTCATTCACGAAAAGTAAACACCTCAAACACACATAAAATACAATATTTAAACACTCTAAGGCTCTGGTTTTACCCTCTCCATCAACTGCATCCACGGATTGATATCCGGCTCTTACCGAAAAATTATATTACTATTCGACGGGTACACTTGCTGTTCGTGTGTGTGATTTAGTTATAGGGTAAAAACAGTTTTTAAAACTAAATTTGTCTGAAGGAAAATTCATTATAAAAACATATATAATTCACGCACATCAATCACCACTACGGTTTGCCCGAGAAAACATCACTGCTTAAAGCATCTCGATGTTTGAAGAGGGTTGTGTCATTTACATGGCACAAGTGACTATTGACGAGCCTAAGCCGAAGATGGAAGATATCCTGTCATCTCTGATTATCCTGATGTATTCCCAGAAGATCTACCTGGATTACCTACTGATAGACAAGTGGAGTTTAGAATTGATATCCTACCTGGAGCAGCTCCCATAGCTGAAGCTCCTTACCGTTTAGCACCCACTGAGGTGAAAGAATTGAGAACTCAATTGGATGAACTTCTAGAGAAAGAATTTATTCAGCCTTGTTCATCACCCTGGGGAGCCCCTATTCTATTCGTTAAAAAGAAAGACGGTTCAATGCGGATGTGCATCGACTACCATGAACTGAACAAGATAATGATCAAGAATCGTTATCCATTGCCCAGGATCGATGACTTGTTTGATCAACTTCAAGGGGCTAGTTATTTTTCCAAGATTGATTTGAGATCAGGATATCATCAATTAAAGGTCAGAAATGAAGACGTTCCTAAAACTGCCTTTAGGACCAAATACGGTCATTATGAGTTCCTAGTGATGCCTTTCGGGCTCACTAATGCACCAGCAGCTTTCATGGATCTCATGAACAGGGTCTGCAAACCATATTTAGATACGTTTGTCATTTTCTTCATAAAAGACATACTTATCTATTATCGTAGTCAATCCGACCCCGAGAAACATTTAAGGTGCATTCTTGGATTACTGCAGCAAGAGAAGCTCTCTGCAAAATTTTCTAAATGCGAATTCTGGCTTCGTAAAGTCCAATTTCTTAGACATGTGGTTAGTGAGCGTGGTATCCAAGTGGATCCCGCTAAGATCGAAGCTATTATGAATTGGGTAGCACCAAAGACTCCATCAGAAATTCGTAGCTTCTTGGGATTACTGGTTATTATAGGAGGTTATTATAGCCACTCCTTTGACTACTTTGACCCGTAAAAATATTAAATTTGACTAGGGTCCGAAACAACAGGAATCCTTTGAGGTTCTAAAGCACAAGTTAAGCAATGCACCAATGCTTACATTACTAGAAGGTATTGAAGATTTTGTTGTTTATTGTGATGCCTCGCACACAGGTATGGGTTGTGTACTTATGCAAAGAGTCAAGGTAATTGCCTATGCATCACGTCAATTAAAAGTGCATGAAAGGAATTACACCACCCACGATTTGAACTAGGTGCTATAGTATTTGCATTTAAGCTTTGGAGGCAGTATCTCTATGGAACAAAGTGTGTAATATACACTGATCACAAAAGCCTTCAACATTTATTTAACCAGGATGATTTAAACATGAGGCAACGTCGTTGGATGGAAACATTAAACGAATATGATTGTGAGATCCGATATCATCCTGGCAAAGCGAATGTAGTTGCTGATGTGCTTAGTCGCAAGGAAAGGGTTAAGCCTTTAAGGATTAACGCCAAAAGCATAGACTCAGGTGTAGCTTGAATGAAAAGCTACTTGATGAACAAAAGCAAGCCATGATGGAGACTAACATCCCGAATGAGGGATTAGGTGGAACTATTGAGCAGTTAATATCTGGAAAGGATGGAATCCTTAGATTTAATGATTGAATCTGGGTTCCGATCTATCGAGGGCTTAGGGATCTAATTCCTCCAACAAGCGCATAATTCTAAATATTCGGTTCACCCTGGAGGTGAAAAAATGTATCAAGATTTGAAATCAAATTATTGGTGGATGGGCATGAAGAAATCCGTAGCCACTTATGTAGCGAAGTGCATGCTTGATGTGTTCACAAATTAAAGCTGAACACCAGAAACCGTCAGGACTCCTACGCTCGAAATTCCTGTATGGAAATAAGAAATGGTTATTATGGATTTGATTACCAAGTTACCCAAGACGAAATGTGGCAATGACACGATTTGGGTCATTGTGGATAGATTAACCAAAACAGCTCACTATTTGCCAATTAAGGAAACGTATAGCTCCGACAAGCTGGCTAAGTTATATGTGGACGATATTGTATCCTTACATGGTGTGCATATATCTATTGTATCTGATAGAGATACTAGATATACATCTCACTTCTGGAAGAGTTTCCAGCAATCATTGGGCACGAGATTAAATTTTAGTACGGCTTACCATCCACAGACAGATGGACAAAGTAAGCGTACCATTCAAACATTGGAAGACATGATTCGTGCATGTGTGATTGATTTAGGTGGAAGTTGGGATGATCACTTTCCCCTAATTGAATTCTCTTATAATAACAGTTATCATACGAGCATTAAGCCCGCTCCTTTTGAAGCCTTATATGGGAGAAAATGTAGAACGTCTGTTTGTTGGGCAGAAGTTGGGGAAGCCCAACTGTCTGGACTAGAGATAGTCCTCGAGACCACAGATACAATAGTGCAAATCCGTGATCGTCTCAAGGCTCCCCGAGATAGGCAAAAGAGCTACGCCGATAGGCGTAAACCTCTTCAGTTCCAAGTAGGGGACAAGGTTATGTTGAAGGTATCACCCTGGAAAGTTGTGATGTGCTTCGAAAAGAAGGGCAAGCTATGTAACACCCCTGCCACTCGTTATCACCAATATTTTCCACTTTGCCCCCGATGGTGGCCCATCCAGGAACTCACGGCTTTGTTTTTGGTTGCCCTGGTGGAGGCATCCCAGGAGGTCACCCATCCTAGTACTACTCCCACTTGAGCACCCTTAACTGTGGAGTTCTTCTCTCATCCACTAGCATTAAGCCCAAAACGTGTTGGTGATTTTAGATGTAGGGCATTACTTATGAACCAGGAATCTCTCATGTCCATGGACGATGTTGGGGAGGTATGCCATTAGGTGTTATAAGCTGAGCCTAAGATACGTGGACCATTCGAGATTATTGAATGTATCGGGTCTGTAGCTTACAAGCTCAAATACCCGAGGAGCTAAGTGGAATTCATGATGTGTTCCATGTCAGTAATCTAAAGAAATGTCTAGCTGATGAATCACTAGCTATGCCACATCATGATGTGCAAATCGATGAAAACCCGAGGTTCATTGAGAAACCGATTTCGATCGAGGATCGACAGGTTAAAAAGCTCCATAAGAAAAAGATACCTATAGTGAAGGTCAAGTGGGATGCCTGTCGAGGCCCCGAGTATACATGGGAGGTCGAGTCCAATATGCGACAGAAGTACCCCCATCTTTTTGAATAAAATCTCGAGGTTGAGATTTCTTTTAAGGGGGTGAGGATGTGAAACCTCGAAAATTCGTGACCGGTAATATACCAACATGTGTCCTGCTGATCCTCGTATACCACATAATGGACGAGAGGGACTAGAGTTTCTGCTATGTTAATGTTATAACCTCTGAACGACAACAAAAGGTTGAGGGACCAACTTTGACAACATGCCATTTTATGGCCTCTGAGTGTCCTTTACGGACCGTGAGCATAGGTGCTTACGGACCGTAAGATTAAACTGAGCATTGGATCTGAGAGGCGGTTATGGACCGCAAGGCTAAGTCCTTACGGTCCGTAACCATTTCAAAACCAGGGGCGCATTAAAGGGCTTACGGACCGTAAGCCTTATCCCTTATGATCCGTAAGGGACTGCCAGCAACAGAATTCTTGGCAGCTTGTGATGCTACCACCATTTCCGCGATTTGCCACCTTTGTGCAGCCTTTGACACGTTCAAAAACACATGGAGGCTCCTTATAACATCTTTGGACACTCGGCATGACCATGAACATCTTGTTCAAGTATAAATAGCAAAGCATTCACTCTCATTTCCTTGCTCATCTTCTTTTCTCTCCTCTAACACTCTAAGTGGAAGTTCCTGAGCTAAGGAGCATCTCAGTTGAGTTCTAGTCTTTCTTTGGATCACTTGTAAGTGTTCCACCTCAGCTTATTTCATTTTATTAGGCTTTAATGCAAAAAGTCAAGCGTTATCGTAATAACCCTTTAACTTTCGGTTAAGACCATTATGGTCCAGCCATTGTTCGAATCGAACATGGCTAAGTGGTCATAATTAGGTAAGTGTTAGTCCCTTAAAAGGGCACCTCCTAAAGATCACGTTTACTAGACCTAGTGACGGGTCAAATTTAAATCATTAAAAGTCAAAACGGGTCATGTTTTTATAAAACTCATAATCTGAGTTTATACATGGTATAAAAATGTTTTGACACCTAAATTAACTTGGTAATAAATAATAGAACATGTATGAACATGTTCAGCCCACCAATCTCAGTCTTAGTGTCGGCTCGCAACCGAAAGTCGTGAAGTTTGACTTCTACTTTGACTTTTGATTATGAACCGAATTAGCAACTTTAGCTAATGCCTTTAAGTTGCATTATGATCTTAATATAATGTAGTATAACCCTCTAAGGTTATACTACAAGATCATAATCAGAATCTGAGTTTATGCTTTTGTTGTTCATTATGCCAATCTTTGACCATTTTGCCCTTTTGCTAAAAATAATGTTTTAATCAACAAAGAACTTGCAAAAATATATAATGATATGCTAACTTAATTAGCATATCATGATGTTATAATACTGATCATAAACTGATTTTTGGTAATTATCGCAAACTATGTCCTTAAAAGGACTGAAATATCCTTATGAGGTATAAATCGGTTTCTATACATAATTTTCATATCAAACATGTACCTACTGATATAATATCATAATTGAAATTATTTGGGGTATAAAGTCAGATTATATTCTGAGTTTACATACGAGTTCTTGTATTATTTGGTAAATGGCGATAATGCCCTCTCGGCACAAAAAATGGTTTTAAACAAAACTTTTATATAAAAATCATTTACCTACTGATGTATTATATTAATTAACATATTTTGGTCACACAAACCTGTTCATAACTTCAATTCACGCTAAACATCGCATAAATCGTCATCTAACGACTTAAACGCCGTTTCGGTGCATAGTATGGTTTTAAATCATACTTGGCCATCAAGACTTGTTACCTACTGAGTTTTAAACTCATTTTAAATATTTTTACATAAGGTATATGTCTCTGATGTGTGCTAAACAGACTATAAAAATTAACTACTTTAGACATTAAAAAGCTTTAAAAACTAGACTCGACTTAAACCTAAACCACACAATCGGCAAGTGTACCGATCAATGTAGTATAACCTAAGTAAGTCCGGATATCGAACCCACAGAACTCTACTAATTACGCTAATTACACTCTGAAAGACTCGGACAGACACGACTCAAATTGTTTTAATTGTTTTGGGGGGGGGGGGGGTTACGGAAAATCTAAGGAAATCTATTCTAAACTATTATTAACTTAATTTATGCTAATACGAACTAAGATGAAGATTGTTCTCAAGTGATGATGGAGACTACCTAGACTAGAATCCTGGATTGATGTTAAGAATTTACCAATTAAGTTAATTACACGTTTTATGGATCCGGGATCTTATGATACTAAACCTATTAAACACCAACTAAGCCCCTCAACCCTTCTCGAGGTGAAACTTATGGCATTACCTAGGCCGTTAATTCTATCGGTTGATTAGACGTCTTCCCAGTTGTCTAATGGTTATGTAAGTACCCTAATGTTGACCTACTCTTTTCCAATTATAGATCTAGGATAGTTTGAATATCTCAACTTGACTTGATAGACTAATAAACCGACGAGTCAACCAATTCATAACTTCTTCCAAAGCCTGTCTACAGCAATTCGTCGGGTAAGACCTACAAATAGCCTCTTAACTTCCAGCTTTAGGACTAGTAGAACACTAAAATCTAGGAAACCATTAACTAATGCTTCCAAGGTTTATTGGCCAATTAACCCTAAAGATTATAAATTTATTCTGTGATATAGACACTCACCAAAATTCATAACATAGTATGAATCTATTCCGTGATATAGACAGTCACAAAGAATCATACAAAGCACTAGAAAACAATAAACCAAATTAAAGTACGCATACACACCAAGCAAGATAAGCAAACTCTTTACAAAACACAATTAATCCATTAAAACATGCAATCGACTAAAAAGGTTCAAACTTTATCAAATCCAATCGTCTAATCTAGGTAGTTAAAGGTATTTAGCCAAGCATAGTCATTAACAAAAACAAAAGAAGAGTAATCAAACTGGAAATTATCATTACAAGTTTAGAAAAGAGAAAACAAGACAAACAAGGATCGTGTAAACCTGAGAAAGTCTCTAATCTTCAATCTTCGCTTGACATAATGATTCCCGAGCTTTGAAACCTTCAAACTCAGCTGATACGTCTCCAAAACCGGCTGCAAGAACTCCAAAATTCGTAACCCTAATCAAGGATGATTACGTTTCATTATATACCCCGAAATCCAGCTCAACCCGACTCAACAAAACTTCTTTTCGCGATCAGATACCCCGTCGCGTAGCGCGACCTATGTCTGCTGTTTTTTTATTTTCGTTTAACTCCAGCTGCTCGGTTTTGCGTTCAGTTCTCGTTTCCCTTCCAACTGCTCGTATTTCTTCGTTTTCACCACTTTAAGCAACGGGACCTGAAATCAAAGCTTAAAGTCAGCAGTATCGAAATTCTAATCTAAATGTTAGGATCTGAGTTTGGATTGACTGTATTGTTTTAACCAATTTGATAATAGAATGATAAATCATAAAGACCTCTGGAGCGGAAGAACAGTTAAAACTTTAAAACACAATCAATGAGAGAATAGGTTTCATCATAACATATTTTTATTACTCAAAAGATTGAAATGATTACAAAGTAACTTACATGTATGAATCATTAAACTCCCCCCAGACCGAGCTACACACAGAAAAGTTGTACAAGAAAGTGCAAATGTGAAAAGCTGAATAGAACATTACAGGCACTGTCTATTTATAGTACTAACCTAACCACTGATCGTCTATGCTGACATCATCTTGACAATGACATCTAACAACAATAACAAACTCTAACCGCTGCCTAACCTAAACATTGATAGCAAAGCACCGATGACCCTAACCACTGATAAGCATAAACTCTAATGAAATATTGGCAGATGTTCTTCAAAGGATGATCAGACCTTTGACTTCCAGCAGACCTTTGACTTTTAAGCAGACCTTTGACCCATCAGAGGTTTGGTGAATCAGCAGACTTTACAACTGGTAGAGCTTTGGCATAGGGTAGTTGTTAGAATTAGCAGCGGTTTGGTAGCTGGTCTTTGAAAGGAGTAAAGCTAAACTCTGTTTATTCTGGATCATATAGAGCAGACCTGTTTTGGCTTTCTATCATCTGTTCTTTTGTAGGTTTCAATCCCAACAATCTCCCCTAGAACAGATGATGCCAAAACTCTTCTTTATTCATGATCTTTATGTCTCATCGGTTTTTCCAGATTTGTTTGTGATTCGAAGTTCAAGGAATCTTCATCATCCTCATCCCTGCACAGTTGTAGTTTCAAAAGATCTTGAAGGTCAGCTACACCCAGGCTTAGTGCATCCTTCCTTGATATACTCACAACTTTCCCATTGGACCTGAGCAGAGTCAATTCATAGGTCTTTTTATCAGAGAGGCACTTTAATATTTTTGAGTTCAATGGGTTTCTTGGGAGAGGAGTTATTTGTAATGAGAATTGAAAAGGTGAACTTTTTGAAAGCCTTTGAAAAAGATCTTCCGATTTAGCTAAAGGCTTCAATGGTTCTTGTAACATTTGTATAAATCGGGTCTCCAAAACCCGCTCCGTTTTGTAATCAAATACCAAGATATGAAATTACATTAAGTACTTATGAGTATTTCGAGTTTAAATGTTACGTAATTAATATATAAACTAATCTATAAAAATTAAATTGAATAAAAAGTTAAAATAAAATAAATAAAACACATTGTAGCGAACCGGACTCAAACCCGGGTCAATTGCCTTCAACAACTTATCCTTCCGTCTTCAAACCACTCCGCCACCAATTGTTTTCTGTTGACATTAGGAAAACAATTGAGTTTTATACGCAAACACGAAGTAACGGTTAGTGATATCTGAATAACGGAAACCGGCAAACTGAACGTTAAATCTTTTCGATTTCTTTTGGCTAACTTATAACCGATGAATATCGGTTTCTAATTGAGTCCTTATTGAATGAACTTAAAGATTTCATCACTTTCGGTATTTGTAACCGAAAATGTACCAAACTTTGATTTAATCCTAGTCCTGATCATTTGCGCGAATCATAACTATCACATCAACACTCAATTTCATTTTCGTAAGGATTCGGAACCGTAAAACTCTCTGGATTCGATCGCCGGAAATTTTCTGCAACTCACCGGAAAACCGGGACTTGCATTTTCACGGTAAATTCTTCGACTCATTTTGTTTAAATCATGTGATTAGTCAATCTCTAACACAATTCCATCATCAGAACCGATCTTAGCCAACATTTATCGGAAATCCCATTTTCGCCGGAAAGTTCCTGAAATTGCCGAAGTTTCACTGTGAAAGGGGTAAGACATCCTACACTTCATTTAAACCTTGTTTAGATGATTTAATTCTATAAATAATCGACCTACACTGTTAATTACTTCAACAGTCGGAGCTCAATTTCTGTACCGACAAAGCTTTCGCCGGATTTCTGTGTTTATCTTCAAACGGTAAATCCTAGTCTTTAAACTCTTTCCATTCTTTACTATTGAATTACTATTAGTGTTTAAGATCTTTGAAAGTCGCGAAATCAATCTTAACCAGTTGAAATACGCTGACAGTTTAATCCGATGAAGAAGATGAACTTGTTTCAGAATATAAGAGTAATTATAATTCGGATATTTAACGGGTTAGACACACAGTCCAGCGGTGGACTGTGTGCAAAGTTTATATACGTGTCCCGAGTTCGATCCTTACTTCACACACACTGCGTAATAACATACCTTTTTATTCATGAACTAACCGGGTTGGATCGAGTAGTTGTTAAGTATAATATAATTCAAGAATATAACCGGGTTAGACACACAGTCCAGCGGTGGACTGTGTGCAAAACAAACTGCACGTCGCGCGATCGAGTCCCGTCACAAGCACCGGTTCATTAAGATTAAAACGTTTTGCAAAATAAAGGAATTTTCGGTAAATTCGAATAAGTGTATAAATATAATTAAAACTTGACTTCTAACAGGTTAGTCACGTAGCTCAGTTGGTAGAGCTACGTGCGCGTGAACGGAAGGTCACCGGTTCGAATCCCGCTCGGCGCAAGTATTACCGCTGACCGAACCGGTCAACGGTCAACAGTCAAACAGTAAAAAAAAATATTATTTTTTTTAAATATTTATTTGTTTAATTTAAATTAAAAATCAATTAAAAATACTTAAAAATAACATTTTTAAGGATAGAAAATAGCCATAAACTCACAAAAATATATCTAAAAATCCCATTAAAATCTCTAATAAAATCCATCCATTTAATATATTTTTCCCATTATTATTTAGGTCAGTGATTCCTCGTTGACTCGCTTCGTCTAAATCGTGCGCATTTCACCAACTCAAATCCAACGCACCCAATGTGAGTGAACCCTTCAAATTCCCCATTTTAATCACGTTTTTGGGGTGTATCATGTGTCTTGTTCATTTACTTATTATAACTAAGTTATTGTGCATATATCATATCATGACATGTGTGTTAGTTGTTGCTGATAAGTAGTTATTATTGTTTGCAAATTATTATTTCAGTACATGCAATTGCTGAGGCCGTAGCTCCCCATCCCTCGAGGTTGAGTTTGATCCCCATTTTATTATGCGGTTGATCAGGGCGTGCCCGCACGATCGGCTCCGTTTGATTGAGCCTTGATCGGACATTTTATTTACATTTCAATACATGCAATACGCTCGGCTCCGTTTGATTGAGCCTTGAGTGCACAGTTCAATTTACATTTCCAGTTCATGCAATACGTTCGGCTCCGTTTGATTGAGCCTTGAGCGCACAGTTCAATTTACATTTTCAGTTCATGCAATATGATCGGCTCCGTTTGATTGAGCCTTGATCTCACAGTTCATTTATGTAAATTATCATATGATGTTAGTATGTTCATGTATGCTATCGATTGTTAATGTATGTTATAATTGTAACTGATGTTGCCATTGCTTGATTTCATACATATGCTCTTTTATGATTATGCACAATATTTTATTGATAAACTAACCAGAAAATCATTATTAAATGTTTATCTATAAGGTTCACTCGCCAACTTATGTTGACCCAAAAACCTCCCATTTTACACATGATACAGGTGAACCAGCAGCAGCTAGGAACACGTAGGACCTGGATTAGAAGAAATAAAACAATTTAGTATTTGGATTATTATGTTTGGTTATTTTCCTTGTAATGAATGAACATGTTTGAATGTTTGAGAAATGTAACTTTGACTTCATTTAATTATGAAACATAATAGTAAATGTCATGTGCTTTGGTGATAACCCAATTATGCCCCGATTCTTATTTCCGCTGCGGGTCGGGGTGTGTGACAGTTCTTTATTCAAGTCAGGCAAAGGTTCCTTTGTGATAGCCTGCTTACTTTTGTTAGCATCCCTTTGCTAATCTTGCTTATCCATCTGCAACTGCCTCTTCTTTTGGTTGAGGGCTTGGATGGTTGTTTCTAAGACCAGATCTGCACTGAGGTTCTTAACACCTTTCCAATCTGGTGCATTCTGTCTTGTTTGAGGGTCTTTCTTCATCCTATCAATTCTATCTGCTTCTTGTTTGAGAGCTTGGATGGACCACTCTTTGAACTGGTTCTCCTCAGCTTGATAGGGTTTTTCTTTCATGATAAATATGATGAGGTTTACCCTTTGCTTCTTTTGAGGATCATCTTTTGGAGAATCCACATTCATTTTCTCATTTAACTCTCTTGCATACTCTTCTAATTTCTTTACCTTGTTAAGCTCAAGTTGTTCCCTTTTTGACAAGTAAGCATTACCCTTTCCTTACTCTCTTCTTTTGCTATGATTTTGGCTTGCCTATTATTTAGTTTTAGATAATCCTCAATGGTTTTGGGATTTCTATAGCCATGAAGAGATGGGAAGGTTCTTTTGGTTGGATCAGCTTCTGTATAGAATTGTAGCATTTCTCCTTTTATTGCAGCCAGCTCTAAAGGATATGATGTTTCCATAGGAATATTTCTTTTTGGATTTTGACCTTTGAGTGACTCAGCAAAGCTGATTTGTAGTGATGGTGAATGAGTAATAACCGGTTTTGGTTTTGGATTTGTTTGGACAACAAGTGAAGATGGTATGTCAGCATTTTTCACTGTAGCTATTCTTTTTCTTTTTCTTGCATAGACTGGTTTTGGTGCAGGGGCATTTGTGCAAACCACTGCTGTCGTAACATCTGTTACTTTGACAGGTGGTTACTGAGATGAGGAAGGCAACAAATTGTCAGTGGTTGGCCTTTAATACCAGCAGTGGTTTTGGGACCAGCAGTGGTATCCTCCATCTCCTTCTCTTTTATCCTGACATGACTTTGATCGATCCTCATTTGTGTATCTTCATCATTTTCTTGAATTTTCAGGGTTTCATCACCTCCCTTTTCCTTTTCTTTGACAAATGTTTCAGCAGAAGTTACTGAGAGATTTTCCTCAGAATCATTTTTCTCCCCCTTTTTGGCATCATCAACTCTTTCAAAGATAGGTGCAAGGGTAGTGCCAGGAATGAGAATTTTCTTGATCACTTTAAGCTCTTCCTGTGTGTCTTTATACCTTTCCTCAACTCCTTCTTTGAATGTCTGCACTTTTGAAACATATAACTGATTAGCATGCTGAATGTGTTGTTGAAGCAGAGGATACACTTGTGTTGCAATTCTGGTAGCTTGAGCAGAGGATTGAGCAGTGTTTCGAGATTTTGCAGAGTGTAACATCTATTGCAGCACATTTTTTATATCTCCCACTGATGCCTCATTCTTTGTGACTTCATCCGTCAATTTCTTATGTTTTAGCTCATCTCCTAAGTTAATAGGATCATCTGAGCTCCTACCAGAGGTGGTAGTTTTATCTAGGGTATCTTGAGCATGAGATTTATCACTTGCTTCAACCTTATATGCCCATTTTTCTTGGTACTGGGGTCTTGCCACTGAAGCAGAGGTTACCTTGGTACCCTCAATGTAAGTGCAGCTCTTGCCAGGTAACTGTCGCTTATCAGTTCTAGTCATCAAAGTCAAAGATTCAAGTCAAAGCAAAGTCAAGAATTCGGAAGCTTTATCAACTCCGAGTTTATGATGTTAAACTCGGAATATGTTGATCATTATTGTTGTCTGAATTTATTAGTATACTTGTAGATTCCGAGTTTGTGTGTTAAACTCGGAATGTTTATTTTAGCTTGTATATCCCGGACAATATGTTTTGTCCGGGTTTAGTCCTTAGCCTATATATGTGTGTATAGTGTAGGTTAGGGAAAGCTTTGTGCACCTCTCACAACCATCTTGTTCCTCCTGGTGTGCACATTCTAGAGAGATTGAGAGACACTATGTGTTAGTGAGATAAAGCTAGGGTTTAGATCTTTGTGATCTAAACCAGCTTGTAGAAGATGATGTATACTCGTTTGGTATGTAATCTGTGTTGAATGTAATGATATGAATGAGTTTCTCCTATATCTTTTTCTCCATCTTCCGTGTTCTTTATGTGTCACGTCATGTATCAAGTGCAATGTTGATGTTCGTCATCGATCCAACGCTTTTACAAGTGGTATCAGAGCAGTGTGCTCATACTACTGTAGGTGTTTCTTAGTTTGAAGGTTTTTGTGAGAAAAGTTCACACTTTGATAGGGTTAGTGTTTGTTTAGTGAGTTTTTTGTGATTTATTCTTGATTCTTCATTCATTTCTAGTGATTTGGTGATGGATTTTGAATAGTTTAGTGATTTTTAGTGTTCATCTTCATCTGGGTTTTCACAGTGTTCATGGTGTTCATTCTGTGCCTTGGAGTTTTGTGAAAGATTCCTTGTTTGATCTTCAAAAATCTTGTCTGTGTTTTAATTCACTGTTTGTGTTTCCGGAGTATTGGTGAACCAGTGTGAAGTCACATTGGGGAGATAATCCGAAAGCAAGGGTCAGAGTTTCAAACCCTTTCAAGTTGTAGGAGTTTTAAACCCTTACACTAGTCAGAGTTTTAAACCCTTACACTAGTAAATATAAGAAGTCCGAGTTTCTTATAGTTCCAAGGTCCAAGTTTTCTAAAATTGTCAATTGATCCGAGTTTATTAGAACTTTGCAGGTCCGAGTTTACTAAAGCTTATGTAGTCCGAGTTTCATCCTCCGAGTTTCTTGATTTAGTGTCCGAGTTTTTCTTATTAAATCACGTCCGAGTTTAGTGGGGTATGTCCGAGTTTGTTGGTCCGACTTTTAAGCTCTGATAAGTGGTACGAGTTTCATGTTCCTGATTAGAGGACTTACGAGTCCGAGTTTACCATTTTGTATATAATCTATGTGAATGATATGCAAGGTAGGACATGGAGAGCAAAAAACAAATTATGGCTTAAATCCAGATATTTGTCCGATTTTGTTAAAAAAAACCTTCTGAATTTATGGGTTATGTTCGGAAGTTCTTTGCTTGTTCCGAATTTCTTTGTATTCAGAGGTACTGTTCAGAGGATCTGATCAAGATTTCAAGAGCTTTCGGGTTTTACAAGTTCCAAATTTTCTAGAATTCTAGGTTACCTGGGGTACCAAATTTTCAGAATTCTAGGTTACCTGGGGTACCAAATTTTCTAGAATGCCAAGCACTGATAGTTAGTATAAGCAGTGTTTAGAGTTAGTTACATATTAGTTTCCTGTCACTATCAACCCTGACGTCATCAAAGATGCTCAGAGGTTAGATAGTTAGTATAAATAGGCAACTCATGTAACCTTTAAACTTGTCTCTTAAAAGATCAACTTTCGCATATCATCTTCTCTGCATTTTCTCATTACCAAACTGTATTTGCAAAGGCTGAGGGGGAGTTTGTGAATCACATGCAAGTTAATTAACTTGAAAGCATGATGATGATGAAAACAAACGACCATTGCTTGTAGTAAAAGTTTTCCATCTTATTCCGCTGCAAATCTCTTTTAATTCAATCATTTTCCATTTTTTGAAACAAAAACTACAAGTAATTCAAACTCAGATCCTAACAATTGGTATCAGAGCTTGATTCATCAAATTCGATCTAACAATCGATTTGGTTCGAACAGATCAGCTCTCTTGCTAATCAGTTTTGGGTGTTTTTAGCTTGATGTTCAGAGTTTCTGTGAAAAATCAACTGAAAATGTCTCAAAACACACAGGATGCCAATTCTGGTTCCTTGTTCAAACCGCCGATGCTCAAAAGAAATGAATATTTCATTTGGCAACGACGATGGGTCACATACTTGCTCAGCAAAACACCGGTTGCTGGAGATCTGTTGCTTGTGGACCTCACGTTCCAATGGTTCCAAGCACAGAGGATCCAACCAAACAAGTGCCAGAAAATCCTGAAAACTTTTCGAAGCAGGATTTCCAGAAAATTGAATTGTATGCTAAGGCATTTAGCCTAGTTGCTTCGGCCTTACCCAATGAAATTTAAGCTGGTATACTCCATTGCAATAGTTCAAAGGAGTTATGGGATGCACTTAAGGAGCAATTCGGTGGGATTGAGGAAGTGATAGAAAGTAATAGAGAAGTTCTAAATCAGCAATATGAAACGTTTTGTCACTTGAAAGCAAAGTCTGTAACACAACAATTTGAACGTTACAACTGTCTCATCAGTGAACTTAGACTGGTTAACGTGGTTTTTCCAAATTCGACTGTCAATAGTCGTTTCCTTAGATCGTTACCAGATAAGTGGGAGACGGTATCTTATGTAATGCGAAAATCTGTTGGGTTTAAAGAAATGTTGTTGACACAACTTCATGGGATACTCCTCACTTATGAGAGAGAGTTAAACCAGAAAAAGAAGTTGCAAGATTCTGGCAAAATGACTGATGATTACTCATTGGGAAATACAACTCTTTTTGGCCAAGAAGAGGGTTCTGGCAGCAGTAAGGACCAAAGTTATGATCACTATATAGATATTACATCTGGTGGGAATTTTGGATCTGAAACATATGCACCCAACTATGCTTTTACTGCTAGTGGGGAAAGCCAAACCTCTGACAATCTATCTTTTGAGCTGAATGATTTACAACACACTGAACCTTCTGATCTTGAGGAAATGGATATTTTGCACCAACTGGCCCTATTGAGTGTTAGGGCTAGTAAATTTTATAAGAGAACTGGTAGAAAATGTAACGCCTCGTATCTTCGTATTTCTATTTTAAAAAAATGTTCGTATTCGTATTCTAATTTTAGAAACCTTACATTCGTATTTTAATTTCAATATCACAATTCGAGGCGTTAATCATAATAAAATTCATATTTTATTCACACAACCGATCATTTAAAATACGTATTTATATGCAAACCGACACTTTTATACGTATAAATACTTATACACACATCCTCAATACTTGAATTATACTTTTATACTTTTTATATACTAAATTACATAATATATACTCAAGAAATACCAAGAAATACCAAGAAATATACCAATCATATTTCCACCTCATCAATCCTCTTTCACCTTCTTTAACCAATAATATTTCACCCTTTTCCACCTCCTTTCTCCACCAATCACCTTATCAATCCTCTTCCACCTTCTTTAACCAATCATATTTCACCTTTTCCACATTCTCTACCTATAAATACCAACCCACTTCTACCATTTTCTTCACACCATTCTTCTCTCCATCTCTCTAATTCTCTCAATCTCTTTAAATCAAGAATTCTAAAAGGACATTAAGTGTTCCACCCATTCTTCTCTCAACTTCTATACTTCTCTCAAATTTTCCAAGCAAGGAAGAGAGCTCTAAGAGTTCTAAAAGAAAACATTAAGTGTTTTAAAAGAAGCTTTGAAGCTCCAACCTCCAACTCTTTACGGAATCACCAATCAGAAAGCATATGCAATATTGTGAGTACACTCGACCACTTTTGTTTATAACACTTTTGGGTGTAACATGTTTTACCTATACACAAATCACAAACACTTAAACTTTATGAAACGCACAAACAATCCTATACCCATGAATACTTGAATCGTATACTTGTTTCTTGTCTTGGATATTCGTTATGCTATGCTTTAGTCTAACTATTTTTAGCCTTCGTTTGACATGCTTAGCACTATAGGAATTCACGCATCCACCTCCATCGTGTTATTCGTGAGGTCATGTTAAAACATCGTGATTGCGTTAAGGGTTTGATTATTAGTATTGCATGCCTTGATATTACTCTTGTATAGATTTGGTTGCCATGAGGATTGTTAAAACTTTATTCGTATACGTATGCTATGCTTAAACTTGTGTACTCGCCTTTGCTTTTGCATTGACTTTATTTTAAAACATGTTACAGGTTGAAGGAGATGATGCTATGAAATCAAAATAGCAAGGACTTAGATACACACATTTTAGACGTTAGATTTATAAATGCTGTACCAAATTTTGTTATGTTTTATGAACTTATTGTATTGCTTCATGTTGTATTTGACAATGTTGTGAAATGAAATTTGGATTTAATTAAATATTGTCATTTATTAGCATTGTGAGCAATGAGCAATCTCGTTTTCGTCTCATCCCGATGTTTCCGCCATCGGTTGGGTTGTGACAGATTGGTATCAGAGCCATAACTATAGGGAAGTAGGCAAATTGCTATGCTTTTGACCTAGTCTATAGTTAAGTACGATACTTGACCATACGTGAATCACATGCTAATTTCTTAAAACATCCTTTATGTGCTAAATTCATGAAATGCTTTACGTGTTCATACTTGTTACATTATCTCGATCATACGCCTTTCCTAATGCATTTTACTCGATTATACTAAACTCGAAAACACTCGTATTACACAAGTGAGACGACTTCTCCAAAATAGGCGTGATATCCCCAATTTGGTGAACGACTCTCATTCCGCCAATTCTTTATTTATTTTATTTATTTTTTTCACGAAGTTACACCATCAAGTTAGGAGTGACATCCACACCTTGATGGGAAACTCCTATTCAAACTCTTGTGGACTCTCGTCAAGTGTTGAAATTAAGTTTGACCCGATGAGTACCAACCACACTTAGGGTACGAAATCGTTGAGTTAGGGATGAAACCCGCACCTTGTCGATTAAGTCCCATTCCTCGATTTTCAATTCGCCAAAGTTAAGATTTTCCAATCAATTAGAGACGTGTAATAACTGGAAGGGTAAAATGCCGTTAATCGCTTCTCGACGAGAGCGTTTTACCTATAGGCCAAAGCACGTTTCTCTAATTCGAAAGAATCTTCGATTCACTTTGGAATAGTCGACGTTTCTCTACCCGAAACAGTCTAATGTTTTCTGAGACTCTCTTTTATACCATTTCAATTTATACATGACTTTTTATATACTTGTTACCATTCCTTTCAAATTTCCAATTTATTATAAGGTTTTTACGCAATTCATATTAAACCTTTTCATCCACTTATACATTATTTGCATACATGATTTCAAAAAGTCATCAACTAGACTTATATTTCTCGAAAAGTCCGAAATGGAGACCGTCGTCAAGATAGGAGTGAATTCCTTACCTAGACGATCAAACTCCGTTTCCTTCCTTCCTTAAAACGACCTCACCAACGGATTAGGGGTGATTCCCATACCTCGGTGATCGTTACCAACCCTCCTTCTTGGAGACTTTATTACGCATACCACATGTTTAAATTGTATACCTAAATCTTTTATCATATTGTCAAAATTCTTACTTAGACGAATTTCAAAACGTACTATTTTATCAAACGTATTTCCCATCCTGTAATCTATTTCATATAAATCACATACGCATATACTTGGTCACCACATGAACGTTTTGTTTCACGATTTTCAAAGCTCGACGGAATGCTACCTACCAACTTAATCAGTCCAAGGAATACCTTGCCCACAAATCTTATGCTTAACATAATCACTAAAACACAATCACGCGATAACTTTACATTAAGAGCTTTCCTTTGTAAACAAAAGCCAAACCAATATCTTATAGACATTATGGGATCGCTTTACTAAGGGTATGTTGGGATTGTTGTTATTATTTTTTTTCCTGATTCCTTTGATTATTGTGTTTTTAAAGCAAAAAAAAAAAAACTATGTTTTTTGTGTTTGGTAAGTATATAATGAGAAAACTGATTTCTTTCATTTTGTAGAGATCAAAGCTTATTTATTTATTTATTCTTTTTTCACATATATATATTTGTCAAACACTCATATAGTTGATTATCTGGTTATTGGGATATCAAACAACATAATCAAATTCAAACACTATCTTTCTACAACACGTTTTGTTACAGCTAATCATCTGATTCTGATTATTCAAAGCACATAAACTATTTTCAAAACTCAACCCCAAACACCCTCTAAACCTCTTATCGTGATTAAGAGAACATTTTGCTAAACACTTTTCAACGATAATTAAATCCATTATCCCAAATTTCCTCTCAAGGGTCAACGTATCACAAGAACCACTAAATTTCAAATTTCTTATCTTGATGTAACATCCTTTGAAAACGATACGAACCTACTAATTTAAGACCTTGTCATACACCATCCAAAATGTCACCTCAATTTCAAAACACGTGGGCAAGAAAACATTACAAGGACTAACCACTTTCGACTTACTTAAATTCCCCTAAAACAGTGGTAGCACTCCCGTCCATTACAAAATACTTACCACATAATCAATAAGTACCTTATATTCTTTTATATTCACAAACTAGATCCTACATTGTAAGTCAAACTGAACCTATTTTAGAAGCGATAACCTCAAAGTTTTGCTCAAACCACTTTACATGCATATCCTCGCACATGATTTAGTCAAAATTTCGCACGACAATATCTTTTATATCATTCATTTTTACACACTCAAATTTATCAATCATTTTACATGATTAAATTCATTGTATTCAATTCATGTCATGCACACAATCGTCGTCATTTATACCTATTGATATTCATACTTATGCACATATTCATATTTATGCTCATACGTGTCATCATTCATACTTATACTTATACTCATATGCATACTTATAATCATGCTCACATTCATGTTCATGCTCATATTCAAATTCATACATTCGTACCTATACGTGAGCATAACCCGAGGGGATTCGCTCACGTTGGTCTCATACTTATTTAAACGTAAACATGCTTATATACTACATTCTTATACGCACGCACACTCTTATTTTCAAATTTATGTATACCCTGATTCATACACAACTAGTACAAACTATGCGGATCATGCGACAATCAATATAATCACGGGTGCACACGGGATTATAGTGATAGGTGCATGGGAAACATAGGGTGTACTACTGTGTATGGTAGGACACGGAACGTAACATGACACCGAATAACGAAACGAACGTAACATGGTCAAAACATGCTGGATATGCCGCTGGTACTTCCTATATATAAGTGTTTTCACCATGTTTCAAACTTTTGTAAAACGTGCCATGATAAATTCGGTGTCTTGCAGACCTATTTAGACCCGATACAAACTTTAACAACTCACAAACGCATTGCTAAGCGCGCGATGTCCGATTATCCACGAGAGACCCCATTCTTAACTCATCGCTTTCAATACGCATGCCATTCTTATACTCATATCCATTTATCAAATCAATCGTTCACACTTATGCCTCCATTATTCCCCGACATCCTTGTCTTTTATACAAACCTCATTTGCAATCAATCAGTTTAAACATTCGGACCCTAAAATACTTTCTTACACTTAAAAACTATTTTGCATTCTTTATTTATGCGCAAACATACTTAGTTGGCAGTTACCTCCAAAACCTTTTTTTTTTATTTCAAATACCTAACTTCCTCGTTTTTTCACCGATAAAGAATTCTCTACAAAACTGAGATTGCCAATGCTCTTTAAATCCAACGAAAATTTTTGTTACAACCAATAGTGCGGTCACACTTTTCATCAAAATACATATCGTTTTATACGAAAGCTTCCTTCTTAGGTATCACATTTTAAAATACCTTGTCATTGAGTTATTCAAACTTGTTTAAACTCGCTTGTCTATACACATACATGCACGTTTTACTTATGCTTAATGCCTCGAATCATTTTAGACAAACGAACCCTTTTTACAAACCTATCTTTTCGTCCTCAAAACTTCATACTTTTCAACACATTTCAAACTTCCAAATCTCGATTGTAGATAATCATTCTTCTAGCCAAAATGCTTTTTCTCCAAGGTCTTCCTCTTGAATAAATTTCGGTACGAAATTCCTAAAGTAGGGGAGAATGTAACGCCTCGTATCTTCGTATTTCTATTTTAAAAGAATGTTCGTATTCGTATTCTAATTTTAGAAACCTTGCATTCGTATTTTAATTTCAATCTCACAATTCGAGGCGTTAATCATAATAAAATTCATATTTTATATTTTTTTATTTTATTCACACAACCGATCATTTAAAATACGTATTTATACGCAAACCGACGCTTTTATACGTATAAATACTTATACGCACATCCTCAATACTGGAATCATACTTTTATACTTTTTATATACTCAATTACATAATATATACTCAAGAAATACCAAGAAATATACCAATCATATTTCCACCTCATCAATCCTCTTTCACCTTCTTTAACCAATTATATTTCACCATTTTCCACCTCCTTTCTCCACCAATCACCTTCTCAATCCTCTTCCACCTTCTTTAACCAATCATATTTCACCCTTTTCTACATTCTCTACCTATAAATACCAACCCCCTTCTACCATTTTTTTCACACCATTCTTCTCTCCATCTCTCTAAGTCTCTCAATCTCTCTAAATCAAGAATTCTAAAAGGACACTAAGTGTTCCACCCATTCTTCTCTCAACTTCTATACTTCTCTCAAATCTTCCAAGCAAGGAAGAGAGCTCTAAGAGTTCTAAAAGAAAACATAAGTGTTTTAAAAGAAGCTTTGAAGCTCCAACCTCTAACTCTTCACGGAATCACCAATCGGAAAGCATATGCAATATTGTGAGTACACTCGACCCACTTTTGTTTATAACACTTTTGGGTGTAACATGTTTTACCTATACAAAAATCACAAACACTTAACTTTATGAAACGCAGAAACAATCCTATACCCATGAATACTTGAATCGTATACTTGTTGCTTGTCTTGGATATTCGTTATGCTATGCTTTAGTGATTAACTATTTTTAGCCTTCGTTTGACATGCTTAGCGCTATAGGAATTCACGTATCCACCTCCATCGTGTTATTCGTGAGGTCATGTTAAAACATCGTGATTGCGTTAAGGGTTTGATTATTAGTATTGCATGCCTTGATATTGCTCTTGTATAGATTTGGTTGCCATGAGGATTGTTAAAACTCTATTCGTATACGTATGCTATGCTTAAACTTGTGTACTCGCCTTTGCTTTTGCATTGACTTTATTTTAAAACATGTTACAAGTTGAAGGAGATGATGCTATGAAATCAAAATAGCAAGGACTTAGATACACACATTTTAGACGTTAGATTTATAAATGTTGTACCAAATTTTGTTATGTTTTATGAACTTATTGTATTGCTTCATGTTGTATTTGACAATGTTGTGAAATGAAATTTGGATTTAATTAAATATTGTCATTTATTAGCGTTGTGAGCAATGAGCAATCTCGTTTTCGTCTCATCCCGATGTTTCCGCCATCGGTTGGGGTGTGACAGAAAATTTCCAGGTTTGCATGGGGGGTTGAAGGTTGGGCTGGATAAATGAAAAGTCAAGTGTTATAAGTGTAATAGGCTAGGACACTTTTCCAGAGAATGCAGGTCTCAAAGTTCTGGACCAATAGTGACTCAACCCGGCCCTAGACCTCAGCACAGACAAAACACTGCTCATTATTCCCAATATGACCTTGCTCAACATGTTCAAAACACTGCCCACTTTGCACATCCTGCTACCACTGTTCCAGTGCATTATGTTCAATCCACTGCTCCACAAATTCAATATGTTCAGGCACCATCTCATCCTCAAGTGCTTGTTCAACAAGCACCCATTGTTACACAACCTGCTCAAACCACTGCTAGTCCAGCAGAGGTTGGTCAACAAAGCTTTTTCACACAAAGTTATGTTGACTGGAGCAGTTTGCCTGAGGATTTGACTCATGAAAACTTTGCTTTAATGGCCAAAAATGATGTTGAACAAGAATTTTGTTTAATGGCCTTAGAGACAATTGCTGAAGGTGTTGAATCTATGGAGATAGTGTCAAAATCTGATGAAATTCAAGTTTGTGATGAAACAGTGGTTTCAATTGAAGAAAGAGAAAATGCTGCTGATAAGGAAAAGAACTCTCATACTGACCCATGGAACACTGATGTGTGTGAAGATGTGTGTGATTATGCTCTCATGGCTGCTACAAAGGTATCACCTCAGATCCTTAAAGATCTATGTTCTGACAAATGCATCATTGCTTTTGCAAACATCAGAAAGGTGAATGAAAACCTGAGAAACAAAATTTTAGAAGATGAACTTAATTTTGAAAAATTGATTAAAGAGTTAAAATCAAAGTTAAGTGAAAAAGATTATGAAATGAGTAGCCTAAGACATGAATCAAGCATAACCAAGGACCAACTCCAAACTATGGTAGAAAAATACCAAGTTTGTAAAAAGGAGTTAGAAGAAACCCAAATCACTTGTGAAAAATGGGTTGAGTCCTGCAAAGGTTATGAAATTATGCTTGATGCTCAGATCAAGAGCAACATCAAGTTTGGTGTAGGTTTTAGAGCCTATGACCAAAATGAGAAAAATGTTGCTGAAATTGATTCTGAGTTGGTTGAAGTTGTCCCTACAAATTTGGCTGGTGAAGAGATAAAAATCACAGATAAAGCTGGAAACAAAATTGTTTTGGAAAACCAGAGGTTTCAACAAAAGATAAAGAAATTGAAAAATATCAGTTTAAACCAACCTGGTCAGATGAATGTGATATCTTAGAGAACTTTAAGCCAATGGACTTCACAACCACTGATGGTATTAAAGCCCCAAAAGCACTGGTGATCCCTATCAAAGATGTGCCAGCAGAGGTTACAACCACTGCTGAGAAAAAGTCTGATAGGAAAAGAAGAGTAAAGATTAAAACTTGTTTTGTGAATTTTGTGAAAAAATAAATCATGTGGCTGCAGATTGTTTTCTTTTAAAAGCCTATGACATTAACAAAACTTATGTTATCAAAAACTCTTCAAAATGCACCATCTGTAGCAAAACAAATCACTCAACTCAACAGTGTGCCTATCTCAAAAACTATGAACAAAAGGTAAAAGAGATCTAGGCAAAAGCACTTGAAAGAGAAAGTTCAAGTTCTGTTGGAAATAAATCCAAGCAGAGTTTTGAACCAATTGAAACATCTGTTACAAAAGCCTTAAACAAAACTTCTGTTCAAAAAGAGGTGCAAGTGACAGATACCCCACCTTCAAACTCATTTCCAAAAGGGTATGGCCAACCTACTTATAAAAAGGTTCCTCATGCTTATGAAGGTTACAAAAAGCCTTCAAAGCAAAGAGTAAACAGGCACCCTTATGGATAGAATCATCTGATACGAAATGGTCAAGAGCAGATGTTACAAGAAAATTTCAAAACCATTGACCATTGTCTAGACTTGAGGCTGGACCATCTGTGACCCCATCCAAAGCCATTTTGGCTTTGGAGACCAATCTTAACTGATCTATTTACTTAAATGTGCAGGGACCCTCTACTTGCCTTGATAGCTTATGGTATGTAGATAGTGGAGGCTCCAGGCACATGACAGGATGTAGAGCCCTTCTCAAGGACTTCATGGCTCATGGGGGGTGATATATCTTTTGGTAATAACTCAAAGGGAAAGGTTTTAGGGTCTGGGTCGATTCTGGCTGGTAAACTCAAGTTTGAAAATGTGAATTTGATTGACAATCTAAAATTTAACCTGCTGAGTGTCTCACAAATAAGTGATAGAGGATATGGATCCTTCTTCACTAAGAAAACTTGTCAAATTGTGGGACCAGAGGTTGTGAAAAGGATTGATCAACCTCATTACTGAGAGCAAAGCACAACTCACTGCACACAGAAGTGGGAATGTGTATGTGGTAGATATGCTAAACGATAATCCTATGTCTGGGACATGTCTATTCTCAGTTGCTTCTAGCAAAGAGACTAAGTTATGGCATAGAAGACTTGGACACACAAATCTTAAAACTATCACCACACTATCAAAACAAAGTCTTGTAAGAGGTTTGCCTCACAAGCAATTTTCATGTGATGAACTTTGTGTTTCCTGTTTAAAAGGTAAACAACATAAAAGTTCTTTCAAATCAATTGAAGAGTCCAAAACAAGCCAATGTTTACAACTGTTGCACATGGACTTGTTTGGCCCAGTGCAAATCATGAGCTTAAAACACAAAAGGTATTGCCTAGTGATAGTTGATGATTTCTCTATGTTTACATGGACCTTCTTTCTTCATTCTAAGGATGAAACTGCAAGCACTTTGCAAAACTTTGTCAAACAAGTAGAAAAGAAATTTGATCTTCCAATAAAAATCTTTAGAAGTGACAATGGAACAGAGTTTAAAAAATAGGGAGTTGGATGCTTTTTGTGAGTCAAAAGGAATTGTTAGACAATATAGCATTCCAAGAACTCCAGAGCAAAATAGGGTGGTTGAAAGGAAAAACAGAACCTTAATTGAGTCAGCAAGAACTATGCTAGCAGATTCTGGTTTACCCTTGTCCTTTTGGGCAGAGGCTGTAAACACTGTTTGCTATGTTCAAAACAGAGTTTTGATTAACCCCAGGCATCAAAAGACTGCCTATGAGATTTTGTATAAAATCAAACCTCTGATTTCATATTTTAAAGTTTTTGGCTGTCCATGCTTCATTTTGAACTTAAAAGATTCTATATCTAAGTTTGCAGCCAAAATTGATTGTGGTTATTTTCTGGGATACTCAACCACTGCCAAAGCCTACAGAGTTTTTAACTCTAGGACAAAGTGTGTTGAAGAAACTTTGAATGTGAAGTTCAATGAACTGTCATCACTGAAAATCCTAGCAAATCCTGCAAAGCTTTTTGATTTAGATAAATTCACATTTGCTGATGTTTCTATCAAGCTAGACAATGCAGGTACACCACAATCATCTGAAGAAGATCAAGATCAAGGATATGACTGTGTGCTTCCACAAACAAAAGTCTATTCTTCAAACAGAGGATCAAGTGCGACAAGCTCTTGTGTAAACTCTGCCACTTCTGGGTCAACAGTGGTTGATCCTCAAACCTCTGCCAGTTCACAAAATCAAACATCTGTTGATAAAAGTCCTACATCTGGGCACCAAAATCATTAGAATGTTACCTCTATACCCCCAATACCACCACCACCAATCTCATCAGTGGCTGATACTTCAAATTCACCAGCAGAGGTTAGCTCAGATGATACACATTTGCAGCCATCACCTCAAAATGCTATTGTTCCATACCAAGGTGATTTGATTTATCTCAAAAGCCATCCAGCAGATCAAGTTATTGGCAACATCAAATCTAGGGTGCTCAAACGAAGCCAATCCCAAAATATTTGTCTTTTGCTGGTTTTCTATCACTCATACAGCCAGTCAAGTACCAAGAGGCACTGAAAGACAACAGCTGGGTAGAAGCCATGCAAGAAGAACTCCTTCAGTTCAAAAGACAACAAGTTTGGGAGCTTGTGCCACTGCCAAAAGATGTAAGTCCAATTGGCACAAAGTGGGTCTTCAAAAACAAAACTGATGAAAGGGGTATTGTTGTAAAAAACAAAGCAAGGCTCGTTGTTCAAGGCTACAGACAGGAAGAAGGTATAGACTATGATGAGACTTTTGCTCCTGTAGCAAGGTTGGAAGCTATTCGCCTGTTCTTAGCTTTTGCTGCTAACCACAACATAAAGGTGTTTCAAATGGATATAAAGAGTGCATTTTTGTATGGAAAAATCAAAGAAGAGGTGTATGTCTGTCAACCTCTAGGTTTTGAAGATGCATTCCATCCTGATCATGTCTATAAGCTCAACAAAGCTTTGTATGGCTTGAAACAAGCACCAAGAGCCTGGTATGAAACTCTATCCACTTTTCTCTTATCCATAGGGTTTACTAGAGGCAAAACAGATAAAACCCTGTTTTTAAAATGGCAAGGAAAAGATTTGATGCTTGTCCAAATTTATGTGGATGACATCATTTTTGGTTCCACAAGCACTGCTATGTGTGAAGAGTTTCGAAAACTCATGGCAGCAGAGTTTGAGATGAGTGCAATGAGTGAGCTCCAATGTTTTCTTGGTGTTCAAGTTAAACAATTGCACAATGGTACATTTATCCATCAAAACAAGTATGTGAAAGAACTGCTTCACAAGTTTGATATGGATGATTGTAAACCATGTAGCACACCCATGGCAACCTCCAAGCTAGTCACCATTGATGGTAAAGATGACCTTGTTGATCAAACTCTTTATAGAAGCATGATTGGGTCTTTATTGTACCTAACTGCATCCAGGCCAGACATCATGTTTGCAACATGTGTTTGTGCCAGATCACAGGCATTACCTAGAAAATCTGACCTTATTGCTGTAAAAAGGATATTCAGATACATAAAAGGTGCTCCCACACTTGGTATCTGGTATCCAGCTAATGGGAATATTGAGCTTTCAGGTTTTTCAGATAGTGATTTTGCTGGGTGTAAAACTACAAGGAAGTCCACATCAGGAGGATGTCAATTCCTAGGTGATTGTCTAGTGTCTTGGCAAAGCAAAAAGCAGGTTGCAGTTTCAACATCCACTGCTGAGGCAGAGTATATTGCTGCTGCTAGTTGCACTGCTCAACTCTTGTGGCTTCAAAACCAGTTGCTGGATTTTGGTATCACTGCACTAAAGACTCCACTCAAATTGGACAGTAAGCTGCTGAAAATATCATTAAAAATCCAGTTTCTCATTCAACTACAAAGCACATTGACATCAGACATCACTTTGTGAGAGATTGTTATGAAAAAGGTTTGATTTATTTGCATCATGTCCATACTTCAGATCAATGGGCAGATGTTTTAACCAAGGCATTGGATACATCTACCTTTGAAAAATTGATCTCAAGGCTTGGTATGCTAAACATGGATTAAAAACAAGTTTTCTTGTAAATCCATGTGTACATAGCATCAAAATGTTTTCAGAAATTCAAAAATTCCTTAAAAATAGTTTAAAAATGAAAATTTTCAATAAATCTTTAAAAGTCTGATCACAACATCTGTTTGCTCAAAACCTCTGATAGGCTTTAAAATCTTATCCACTGATAAAGTGTATCCTCTGACTTCTATTTTTCCACCTCTTCAAAACCACTGATGGTTATTCTTTGATAGTGTTTACAAAATCAGTATTGTCCAAACCTCTGTCCTAAAACAGTGGTTTGCCACATCAACGGTTACTTTTCTCATCAGAGGTTACACGTGGCCAGATGTTAGCCATCAGATCTTGCAACAGATGCCACGTCATGTTCACTTTTTCAAAACCCCTATAAAACCCCTGCTTTATCTCACCAGTGGTTACCCTAAACTGTGTCAATTTCAAAAATCTCAAAACAGTTTTTCTCTCAAACATCATGGCTCCCAAATCAAAATCTTCAAAATCCAAAGCAAAATCGCAACAAGAACCTCCACCTTTCACTCTCATAATCAAAACCCCACACAATTACACTGCCATACTTGAAGAAAACGACGCAAATACTCGCTATCATCAAATGACTCAAATTTTGCAAAAGTGGAAATTCTTGCACATGTTAAACCGTCAAAGCCCCCATTTACATTGATGCTCTTCGTGATTTCTGGAAAAATGCAAAGGTTCACTCATCTGCTGATGGTGTTCCTAATACAATAATTTCAAGAGTAGGGGGAGTGTTGATGAAAATTAGCCCCCAATCGATCTCTCAAGTTTTTAAGTTAAATAACCTACAACACCCTGTGTCATTTCCCATTAATGAGATCCAAGCAGAGTTTCTTGAAAGAGGTTATATCGGCCAGATGAAAGGTATGACCATTTTTAAACCTAACTTTCCTACTGAGATGAGATTTTTCTTTCACACAATTCTTACTTGTCTCTCAGCAAAATCCACTGCTTTCAATGAAATCCCATTGAACATGCAATATCTGGGGTATGCAATTTTAACTGACACCGATTTAAACTACTCCCAGATACTGTTCAATGATCTTGTGAATAATTTTAAAAATATTGAAAAAAGAAAAGCTTTTTTGATGCATCCACGTTTCTTGAGTGTTTACTTACAGGATCAAATTAAAGGTCCTGAAAGTAAAATTGGCGCTGTGGTTAATCCAGACCGTCTTAATCATGAAACTTTCACCATAATAACAAACCAAGATAAAGTTGAGAAAACACAAGTAGAGGAGGATGAGCAAGTTTTACCAGAACAAAATGTTCAAACTCAACCCCTTGCTACTAAGCCCACTGCTCTTGGTGATCAGGGTAACACAACCGCTGTCCTGAAACCCACACCAAACATTTCCAAAAAGAAAACCAAAACAACTTCCAAAAAGTCCACCAAACCCAAAAAGGGTCCTCTGGATGATGAGATCCCAGAGGTTAACCCTGTGACAGCACCAAAGTCATAAACCACTGCTGCTACTTCTTCACAGCAGATGGTTAAAGATCTCCCACCGGCTTTGAAACTCCTCCTTCTTTCTCACAAAAGGAAAAGGTTGTAGACACAGGGACACCAAATTATGAAGCTCTAGATCCACTTGGGTCTATCTTCCACAGCCCTCTCCCAGGGCAATGTCGCTTTCTACTCAACCACCTTCACCAATACCTTCACTTCCACCCACAATTGTACCATTGCTGAATGCAATTGAATTAGTTCAGACACAAACCAGCACTTCTCAACAACTTATTACTGAGAATATAATTCATCCAATGGCGGGTCTGATTCTTTATTCATTGCTAGCCCATTAGCAAATGAAGAGGCTACATCCCTTGGGTTACATGTAAACCTTGGTGATAGTTCGACACAAGCAGCCACTACAATTGCTGAACTCCCTAGTTCTCAGTTGGACAGTGGTTTCATTAATAAGACTTGTTTGAAGGCAACCACTGCTGAGGCAACAACTGTTACCACTATTGTGGGAAGTCCCCAGTACAAAGACAAAGGGGCATCTATGTTTGAAGCTGGTACTAAAACCACTGCTCATGATAACATAGATATAACTACCACCACTGGTAGGAGTTCAGATGATCCTATTAAATTAGGTGATGATTAAAATACCAGGATTTGACGGAGAGAGTGACCAGAATAGAAAACTCTGCTGGTGAAATCAAAGATTTACTAAAGCAGATGATAGCTACAAAAAGTCAACCCTCTGTTCTATCCACTGCTGATCTCAAAGAAGCTCTTAACCCTCTGTTTCAACATCAACAACATTATTTGGATTTACAACACAAGCACCAAATGAATGATGTTAGAAACATGTTTGAATCAAGGTATCAAGATACTGCAGCAGACATCAAAGCCATCAAAGCACATCTACTCACAACCACTGGCCATGCACCTCCAACGGTTATATTTGTTACAACAGATGAATCCAAAAAGGGGGGAGAAACCTTTGGGTCCAAAGAAGCTAACAATAGATGATGATAAGGCCAGACCTACATTGAACATTCCAAGGCCTGATGGTTCAAAGAAGAAAGATTTAACTAAAGAAATTGTGGCCAAGGCAAGGGCTAGTCACAAGAAGAATGTGATTGAGGAGAGCAGAGTGTTGGTTGAGAAAAAGATTGATCAGCAAAAAGAAAAAGGAGAGGTTGGTACTTCATCAAAAAGAGCTCCTGCTAGAAAAGCCAGGCAACCAAGATCCACACCTCCTAAAACTAAGCCTGAAACCAATCCAACCATGAAAACCTCTACCTCTCAAAATCCTATCACATCTTCAAAACCACAACCCACATCCACACAAGCAGATGTTACAGCAACTGTTGTGTCAACATCTGTTGATACAGCTGAGGTTGCAACAGATGCAACTCCATCCACTGCCATGATCACATTTCCCACATAAACTTAACCATTATTCACACCACCAAAAATCCCACAACCACCATCACCTACTTTAAGGTTTAAAAGGAGGAAAATCACAAAAGTGATAAATGATGATGAGATCTCTGCACCTCTTCCACTATCATCAACACCTGTGATCCCCACATCAGTGCTTACAACTTTTTCAACTCTTAAAGTCATTCCTGCATCAAAGTTGTATCCTCTTGATTTACCAGCAGTTAGGGAAGAGACTAAGTTTCTTTTTAGAGGATGACCCTGACAAAAGAACAATTCTATCCCTTGATGGTTATCCAAGACCAGCAAATGTTGATGCCTATCTAGAATTGAAAAAGAAGCAAGCAGAGGATATTGCCAAAAGAGAATCAGCTGGTAAAAATGATAGAGAGATACAGATTATCATGTCCTTTCAACTGAGTAAAGTCACCATTCTACAAAATTTTGTCAAGGATCTGAGCAACCAGTTGTCAGTAAGGGAAGATAAGTTGCTCAATAGTGAATTCATTTAGTATATCATGGAAAAGAAGATGTATAAGGCAACAAGGCCACAGTTCAGGGATTGGAGCATAGATGAACTAAGGGAGGAAATCACCAGAATGCAAGAAATGTTGAAAGACCCTCTTAAAAAGCCAACTCCTCCCAACTGGGATTTATACAAGAAAGATATCACTGAAAATGCCTTGTAGTTGAAGCGAATGAAGCAAGAACTGATTCAAAATCATTATGGTTCCAAAAACCAAGTGATGAGATGGGGTGAGGTGAGGGTGATAGACACTTTCAAAAGTTTGGAAGAGAGAAGGAAAAAGGATCCATCCATGCCTCCCAAGCCTGACATTCAAAAGAAGATGCTATCCTCAGAGCTCAACTCTCTAAAAAGTCTAGCTCAACATTTGCCCACTCCACACTTGCCCTGCAACACAGGAAAAAGCAAGGGGAGATGAATGAAAAGACTGACAAAGAGTTTGAGGATACATTTATCAAAGAAGGGATTCAGAATATGATTGATTATCACACAGATGATACAAGTGCCAAGCTGGCTAAAGATTTATCAAAGATGGCTCATTTACAAACCTCTGCAATAAAAGCTCCTTCAAGAAAACCATCAGACCCAAAAATTCTAAAATGGAAGGTCGACAAAGACACCCATGAATTGACATTGCTCAAGTCTGATGGTGTAGCCACTAAACTATCCATGGAAGATGTTTATGAGCTTACAGTAGAAGACTTCCAAGAACTACTATGTTTAGAGCTGGTGAAGGATACTGATGACATGGAATCTCTTAACTTTGAACTTCAATTCAAAGTTCAAATAAGAGAATTCCTTCTGAGGAATAAAAACCAAGAATAAAGTGTTTTTGGCATCATCTGTTCCAGGGGGAGATTGTTGGGATTAAATCCTATGAAAGGAACAGATTATATAAAGCCAAATAACACTATCCGAGCTTTGGTTCAACTATCAGAGGTTACAACCTCTGATGTACTTATACCACTTTCCATAAAGACTGCTCATCCTATCATCTGCCTTCACAAAGCTTCAAGGTCTACCAGAGTTAACAAGGGACAGAGGATAGTGATCAGAGTTTAGTCATTAGCTTAGTTAATCAATGTAACAGTGCCAAGCACTGATAGTTAGTATAAGCAGTGTTTAGAGTTAGTTACATATTCGTTTCCTGTCACTATCAACCCTGACGTCATCAAAGATGCTCAGAGGTTAGATAGTTAGTATAAATAGGCAACTCATGTAACCTTTAAACTTGTCTCTTAAAAGATCAACTTTCGCATATCATCTTCTCTGCATTTTCTCATTACCAAACTGTAATTGCAAAGGCTGAGGGGGAGTTTGTGAATCACATGCAAGTTAATCAACTTGAAAGCATGATGATGATGAAAACAAACGACCATTGCTTGTAGTAAAAGTTTTCCATCTTATTCCGCTGCAAATCTCTTTTAATTCAATCATTTTTCATTTTTTGAAACAAAAACTACAAGTAATTCAAACTCAGATCCTAACAGTCCTGGGAGATGGAAATTTTAACATAGTCTCAAATGAGGGTGATGTTATCAGTTGTGGGATCACTTGCTTACAACATGTTCCTTTTGTGATGAATCATGAGGAGTTATGGTTTTGGGTGGAGATCTTTTTACCATCTGTTGTGAGGAAGTAGCAATAGTAGTTTCATGTGATTTTTGTGTTGTCGCTGGATTAACTTCTGGGATCTCATCTTCCAGAAGGTCCTTTTTGATACGTTTGGTGGGTTTTGAAGGTTTCTTTTTGGTCCTTTTAGTGGTTTTTGGTGTGGGTTGCACAGCAGTGGTTGTGTTGCTGTGGTCACCAAGAGCAGTGGGCTCAGCAGCTGAGGTCTGAGGAGCAGATGTGGACTCATCTAAATTTTGCTCAGACTCCCCTGCTTGTGTTTTTGAAACTTTTGACTCTTTGGCCATAAGGCGAGTATATGTTTCAGATGATAAACTGTTATTTGAAAAAGCACACCTTGAACAAGAGCATGTGCACTTTCTTTTGGGATTTTCTCTTGTAAATAATAACTTATGAATCTAGGAAATAGAAGAAAAGCATTTTCCCTTTTGTTTTTCATATTTTCTAGATTGGTTACCAAATCATTAAATAATACTTGGGAGTAATTGTAATCAGATTTAGACATACTGGCATACCCCAAGTATTGAATTTTCAATGGTATTTCATCAAACCCAATGGTCTTATTGGAGACACATGTGAGCAGGGTATGAAACAAAAATTTCATAGGAGGTGGGAATTTTCCCTTTTTCATGGTTGCTTTTGATAAATCTCTTGTATACCATTTGTTTTTCAAAACAATTTGATACTCACGTTTAGGGAAAGAAGTTTTACCTTCTAGATCATTCATCTGAAAAACCTCTGAGATGGTTTGTGGGGTTATTGGAACCAAGATCCCTCCCACTTTTGACGTGGTTGCCCAAGGTTTTTGATTCAGACTTTCAATCGCAGAATTTGCCCAGAAATTTCGAAGGGCATTCTGATAGATCTGTGCGTTACAGGTTAACAGAATCTTGTACTTTGAGGAAGACAATACATGAATGATTTCATGAAACTCTGTATTCTTCTTTGTCTTCTCAAGAGTACAAAGATAATTATGTGGATTTTTGATGTTAAGAGTTTGTTTCGGTGGTTCCTGAGTCGATTTCGCTTTGGGTGCCATGATTATCAGAAGAAATAGCTTTAAGAATTTTGAAATGGCACAGTAGAAGTGAAGACTCTGTTTGTGGATGAAATAGGGTTTTATAGGGTTTTCAAAAAGTGATGATGACGTGGCATCTGATGCAACATCTGTCGAATAACATACGTGTAACCTCTGTTTGACAATGGAAAACAGTTGTTTGGCTAACTCCTGTTAGATCAAAACTACCAGTGGTTGTAACCAATTTAAACACTATCAGAGGTTTGCATCAGTGGATAGATTTTTCTAAACAACAGTGTTTTTGTGCTATCAGAGCTTTGAACAGACTTTATATATTTTATTGAAAAATTCAATTTTTAAACTATTTTTAAGAAAGAAATTTCGATTTTCTAAAACATTTTGATGCTTTTACACATGAATTACAAGAAGACTTGTTTTTAACACATGTTCAGCATTCCAAACCAAGATATCAAACTATCAGATGTGGAAGCATCAAGTGCTTTAGTCAACACATCTGCTAGTTGATCCTTGGTATAGACATGTTGAAAAGAAATCAGTCATTTTTCATAGCAATCCCTCACAAAGTGATGTCTGATGTCAATATGTTTGATAAAAATTTTGATAATCTGCAAGGTTAGTTTTAATAGATCATTTCAAATGTCTTTCTGAGATTTTTTCAATGACATAAGTTTTTAAACCTTTTTAGTCAAAGCTCATTCTCATGCTCGTCCTTGTGTACAAACACTTTACAGGCCTTGGCAGAGGTGAATATTTTCAGATGGTACAACTATTTTGTCTGTAGGAACAGGTTTTCAAGGACATTTAAATCTGATTCGAACTGGTCATCATCCAGAGTCCTTTTGATTCACTATCAGAGGAAGTATCTTCCCTTTCTAAAAATAGGGTTCTACTTCAGGCATGTACTTAAGTTTTGTCTATCAAAAACAACCAAAACTCAAGGTGTATTATCTTCAATAAAATCAGAAGAGAAATACAAGACCTTATATAAACATGAAATTTCTACTATAAAACTCGTAGAAAATTTCGTGATACGTGAATCAATTAGATCTGATAGATTTCTAACAATCATTTTGAAAAATTTATGAATTAAGAGTCCATCTCAGTCACTTTTATGAGACTGATATGGATCCTCTTCATCAATTAACCCCGAAATCAACATAGACTCGAACGCAAACAATAATGAATCATGAATTTCCACACAATTTCGACTCCGTTTTCAACAATTAAGAATAGCACAATATCAATGAGATCGAGCTGATCCTTTTAGGTCAAATTGACGGTTAGATCAATTTGACTGACCAAGCTCTGATACCAATTGTTAGGATCTGAGTTTGGATTGATTGTATTGTTTTAAGCAATTTGATAACCGAATGATAGATCATAAAAACCTTTGCAGCGGAAGAACAGTTAAAACTTTATAACACAATCAATGAGAGAATAGTTTTCATCATAACATGTTTTTATTACTCAAAAGATTGAAATGATTGCAAAGTAACTTACATGTATGAATCACTCAACTCCCCCTCAGACCGAGCTACACACAGAAAAGTTGTACAAGAAAGTGCAAATGTGAAAAGCTGAATAGAACAGTACAGGCATTGCCTATTTATAGTACTAACCTAACCACTGATCGTCTATGCTGACATCATCTTGACAATGACATCTAACAACAATACCAAACTCTAACCGCTGCCTAACCTAAACACTGATAGCAAAGCACTGATGACCTAACCGCTGATAAGCATAAACTCTAATGAAATATTGGCATATGTTCTTCAAATGATGATCAGACCTTTGACTTCCAGCAGACCTTTGACCCATCAGGGGTTTGGTGAATCAACAAACTTTACAACTGGCAGAGCTTTGGGATAGCGCAGTTGTTAGAACTAGCAGCGGTTTGGAAGCCGGTCTCTGAAAGGAGTAAATCTAAACTCTGTTTATTCTGATCATATAGAGCAGACCTGTTTTGGCTTTCTATCATTTGTTCTTTTGTAGGGTCAATCCCAACACTAAACTAGACTCAATTATCTAAAAACGGACTAAAATATACACTATAAACACATGTACTTTGAATCCCAAATAAGTTGTCAAAACTATGTGTGAAATGACAAAAATGCCCATACGGTGCATAGTTTGGTCTTAATCTCTAAACCACACATATATTTGATATCTTTCTGATATTATATCATGGTTATAATATTTTTCCAGAATGTTTATGATCATAATATCAGATTATACACAAGTTCATTTTATACTTCGCATAATGAACGAAACACCCTTATGAGACATAGTTTCATTTAAAACCTTAACGGGCATATAAGTTGATATCCTATTGATATTACAACTTAATTAAAGTATATTGGCATGTAGAATTTTTCCATGACTCATCCGGTTACCCGATATCGCATTTATGCATTCGGTTAAGCTTATGTAGACTTTTTACGTAAGTTTACCGAAACAGGTCAAACCTTTTCATTTTAATTTCAAATTACAGAATGTATATTGTTTACCCATATTATGCAAGTCCCAGCACTTGTTGGGTTTAAACTACATTCCATTCCGGTCACCGCTTAATCAAGCATATTGTACCGATTGCATTAATTTAAGTTAGCCGGTCCAAGTCAATGACTTGAATAAAGACCCGCTAACCATCTAATTGGTTAATAATACCATTCACTCTAGACTAGAGACTTCCTGTAGATTGTATCCAAGCTAGTTATTTTGTATACGATTGTGCTTATCTTATTTTCTTGATTTAAAGGACCTTTGCTAAGCCTGGTAAATACTCTTAACCTATTTTTCCTATACGGGCTTAGGATACGGTATAATATTACCGCATGGTCGGATATGGGATCAAAGACCAATGTGTCGGGAATTCAAATAATCCGTAGTAATTCGTATTGCTTAATATTAAACATTGGGGGTTAATGCGACCGTGTCTTGGATATCCTCGGCTCATTTAATCGCAAATGGCCACGACCTATGCGCGGGGTGTTGGCATACACCCGAAAATGCTAAAATATTTTATAACCCAATATGGGTATGTCTAATAAAGGTATTAAAGTGGCGTGTCGGTTTATCATGATCTTGGCACAAATGTATTATTGGCATGTAAAACTGATAACATGAGATATAGTTTATCACAATTATTTATAAAATATATGTACCAATGTGTACATAGAAATGTTTTCAAAACGTGTCGGTTATTTGTATTTACCAGTGAAAACTGACGTATTTTCAAAAGACTAAGCGAATGTAGCAAGGTTACGAAATAGGCTCGAAGTGCTCGGCGAAACTTAAGAGGAATTTGCAACTCCTTGCTTAGAAAAACCCATAGTCTGTCATATTTCATTTTGTAATATTTTCGATCCGCCTGTGGATCTATTACAAGCGTTGTATATTATTTTTTAACTTTGAACAATACGTTTGTAATAGTAATTTTATTCCAAGACTTCCGCTGTGTTACTCGGTGTTGTTTGGTTATGATGATATCAACATACGTCACAATATTCCCAACCGGGCCCACCGAGATAGGGAAATCGGGGTGTGACATGCAAGTTTCATTACTTACTAAGGTTGGTTATCACTTATCACATCCCATCACTCATTGTACTTAATAACCATTTAATACTCTAATCTATCACATTCCATCACATTTTATTATATTGGAATATTCTATCACATTTCATTACTCACTTTTTTTTGTTTTTAATTAAAAAAACTAGAAATAAGACCCACGCGTCGCGGCGCAAGAACATCGCAAACATCAAATGGATTAGTCTAAACGTCGTGTGATGCGTTAACCATATGAAAACACGCTTATTGACTCATCCGATTGAACTCGATGTAACCTATATAAGCATTGCGATTGGATCACACGTAAAGTAAATCGAATTTATATGTGACCCTACTCATACATAGAAAGAAACTACAATTTGACTCCACACGGTTCGTAACAAAATTTACGAAACATACATAAAATATGCACGGATACATATTATATTGGTTTTGACTCATCTCCTAAATCGAAATGCAGACCAAGTCAAATTTATACTAAAGCGTATATAAAAATATGATGTAAAAGAATGGTTTTATTGAATGAAAACGAATTATATTTGCCATAACTCGTTTTCCAGAAACGTCGAAAAGATAGAGTAAATCATATTTATACCGACACGTAAATTAAATATGCACGTAAAAAGATAGTTTTTTTAAGTAAAGGAAGTATAGGGGTAAACTCGAAAAAATTATTAGTAAAATACTTAATAGGTTAAAAACGTTCGTAAAACCGTGCCAAGTAGCACCAATGCCGCACACTGCCACACCGCTGCCAGTGACCCGACATCGGAAAAGTTCGTAAAACTAAAATAAACAAGAAAAGAAAAAATAACATCGAACGAAAAAACAGACGTAAAATCGTTGAACCACGCACACCCATTGTGGTGTGTTAATGCGAATAAGTTAGACCGAAATGTAAAACGTAGACTAGAATAACTAAGTCGAATGGGGAAAAATAGATGTGTTGTGACGAACCTGTCAAATGGGAAAAATATACCAAAATAGGTGACACCACACGCATGTTGCGGCGTGTTACCTTGCAAAATTTAGAACGAAATGTAAAACGAATAACTTGTGAAAGATGAAAATTATGTGGGGCCAAAGATGAAAATAAAAAGTATTAGGGTTAAATTTCAAAAGATGACAAACATTGAGTTAGAAGTGAAAAATCATTTTTTTTTGTTTGAAAACTCTCCATGCATAAGGTACAACTCCATAAAACAACATTTTGTTGCTAATTTAGGTGCTGTTTGTTTTTGAAGAGGTAAAAGGTCTGCAGTCTGCGGACCACATCTGCAGGCATCTGCAAGAAAAGAGGTGGACCAAAGGTCTGCAGTCTGCAAGGAGAAGAGTGTTTGTTTACTACAAAAACCTCTTCTCTTCCCTCACATAACACACAACACACACATACCACTCCTCTCTCTCTCTGCCTTCATATACCACCACCACCACCTCATCTACCACTGTCCACCTACCACCATCACAACCAACAACCACCGTCAAGCACAACTGCCCCCTGTCTCCTGCCGCGAAGCCAAGCACCACGCAAACCCACCACCACCGCACCACCTCCGCCATAGCACCACCACCATCAACCACGCCATCAAACCACCACCGCCGCCGTCTCCTGCCGCTCCCTCTCTCTCTCTACGATCTCTCTCTCACCGATCTCTCTCTCTCTACGGTCTGTCTCTCTCTACACCGATGATGATGGTGGACTGTGTAGCTCCGATGATGGTGGTGGTGGTGATGTATCAGGTGGCGGTGGTGGTGGTTCTATTTTCTAGGTTTTGTTCTATTGACGGTGACGGTGGTGGTGGTGGTGGTGGTGACGGTAGTGGCGAGGATTGACGGTGACCGTGATGTGGTGGATATGGTGGTGGGTGGAGAGAGAAGAGGTTTGAGGACATGGGTATAAGTCTGCTTGGGGAAGAGATGAGGCAGAGATAAAAGGTCTACAGATCTTCAAAAATCCAAACAAGCTGCAGGACCTTATGTCTGCGCACGTTTGCGCGACGTAGACATAAATGCTCAGAAGAGCTTTTTCCCAAAAAACAAACACCCTCTTATAGTTTGGAAGTTTGGAAATATATAAGACAAATAAATAGAAATTCCATTTAAGAAAACAATAAAAATAAAACGACATAAAATAAAAACATCAAACCTTTCAAATATAATAATAATAATAATAATAATAATAACAATAATAAAAATATTGAATTTAAGTAAAAAACAATCTAAAAATTGCATGGCCAATTCCACTTTTCACATATTTCCTGTTTGTGTTCTCCACGCCATCTGCCCCCATGCCTTCTTCACGTGGCCTCCGCTGGTGTGCAGCGTCGGCTCACGCCGGCACTGGTGTCACCTAACTGGGGCGTGAAGCGATAGCGAATAGCCTTATGGACACATACCTTGTCACCTTGAAAATAAAGGGACTTGATCTAGGGAAATTGTAGACAGAGAGAGTAATGAATTTTTTCGTGGCATCTAATCTATATATATTATATAAACAAGAGTTAAATACATGGTTGGTCCATGTGGTATTCAAATATTGCAGACTTGGTCCAGTGGTTCACTAATTACACACTTGGTCCTGGTGGTTGTAATTTTTGCACTCGGGTGGTCCTTATCACTAACATGTGTTAAATTTATCAGTTAAGTGTGTGCAATATGACTAAATTAACCCTGACCAGTTAAAAAAATAAAAAGATATAAAGATGGGTGAGGCCCCTCATATTCTTCCTCTCTCTCACTCTCTCTCTCTAAAAACCACCTCCACCTTAAACCAACCACCACTTCCACCTATAGTTCCACCGTCAACCCACCACCACTTCCACCTCCACCATCACCTTCAACCCACCACCACCACCTTCACCGTCACCTTCAACCCACCACCGCAACCTCTACCACCACCCCCACCGTCACCTTCAGCGCACCACCCCAACCTTCACCACCAATACCACCCCAACCACAACCACTCAAACCCAAATCTGGCCGCCGGAAAAACGAAAAAGGAATCTGGCCGGCTACAGTTATGAATGAGAGTTTTGCGAGTGGTTAAGTCAGTGGATAATGTAGTTATGGAGAAGCGGAATCTGATTCACGTTCGAGCTCCAAAAGAGCTTTAATGGCGGATGAGCAGGAAAATGGTTTGTTATCTAAAGGTTGTTGACATTGGGGTTCTGATGCAGTACGTGTGAAGCTTGTTTCAGAGCTTCAAGGATTTTGATAGCTTGTAGTGAGTTGTGTTTAGGGTTCAAGATTAAAGCTTCAGCTTCATCTTCCATGGCAGATGTTTATAGATGTTTTTGTTTTTGGTATTTGATTTGTTATAGTTGTCTTATTGTTATTTGCTACTGAATCTCTTGAAATTGTAGTGGATATTGATGTAATTTGTGGTGTGACATCATAATTTTGTTGATTTGTCAATGTTTTTAAGAGAGAGAGAGATATATATATAAAGGATGAGGAAGATGATGGTGGGCCCATCTATCTTTATATTTCTTTTACTTTTTTTAATTGGTCAAGGGCAATGTAGTCATTTCGTACACACTTAACTGAGAAATTTAACACATGTTAGTGATAAGGACCACCCGAGTGCAAAAATTACAACCACCAGGACCAAGTGTGTAATTAGTGAACCACTGGGACCGAGTTTGCAATATTTGCAAACCACAGGACCAACCAAGCATTTAACTCTATAAACAAATAAGAGACACATGTCCTCACGTTGTGCAAAGTTGATATTTCTATATGGATCCCGCACTAGGTATCCATACCCGGTTTTTGACCCAGATATATATGCTATCTAATAAACCTAAATCACCCATTCACCTCATTTCACACTTTACAGAACCCTAAATCCCTCACTCTTCTCCTCCACACTTCCTGATTTCGCTTTCTTCTTCACCTTCATTGGGTGAAAAGCATAAAGCTTCAGGTAATATACCTTCCATTGAACCCTAAAATCAGTCATCGCCCTTTTTTAATTCATGATGGAACAGTAAATTGATGCTACATCGCCACATCAAATAACGCCTCTGTCAATTAACATGGTTTCATTACCTGTTATTGTCTTTGTTTCGGCATCAATTTTTCGGTTTAAATTGCAGATTCCAGGTATGTTACTTTCAATTTATGATCTGATTATATGTTCTACTGAAAGAAAGTGTCATTGGTTGTAGACATGTTAAATGATGGTTCTATTGAAACAAAAATCAAGTGCACCAAATTGATCGAATCGTTGATTGAATCATATTTTTTGCAGCGTTTATATGTTGAAGAATTCTTATGATTTTGATATGATTTACTAATTTAATCTGGTGTTTCTATTGATTTTTATATGACATATATTAATTTCAATGTTTGGATGAAGCTAATGAGTATCCGAAGCAGCTTCAACTAAAAGTACTGGTATATGTTTCTGGTGACTTAAAACTAGCTTGATATGATTCATTTGTTATTTCTTTTATTTTACCAGAAAATCCATTCGTTTAAGTGTTAATGTTTGTTTGTAGTTTTTGTTAAACTTCAACGAACGAAGACGATAAGCCTCGCTCGTGTTCGTTCAGTTCTTACATCCCTGGCCACGTTATTGACGATATGGAATACTAATTGTAGATTACTTGCTTGTAATCAAACTGATGAAAGACAACTACATCAATATCTTAGGATTGAACCGGTCAAAATTACTTTACTTTTTACCATTTGAAAAAATGAGAATCAGTTTGAAGTATTAAATCTTAATTTGGATGACATCGTAATAAAAATAGATAAAGAAAAAGCCTTTTTTTATAAACAAAAGTTAAGCCGACAATAACTATTACTGATTTCGGTTGTGTTTTATCTTAAGAATATTTTCAGAGTTAGCTAAAAAGGAATGTGTCAAAAGGGTTCATGGTTTAGCAGCTGTTGCTAGGCTTATAGCAAGATGTTTATCTGCAGTGAGTGCTTTTGACAACACATTAGAAACTGTGGAAACATTGGATGCCGCACAGGCCAAATTTGAGGATATTTTGGACTCGCCTTCGATAGAAGCAGCATGTGCCATGATTAAAAGTCTTGCGAAGGCTAAAGAACTCGATTCCTCTTTAATTTCGCTAATAAACAGTGCTTGGGCCTCTGCAAAAGAGTCTCCTACCATGAAAGATGAGGTAAAAATGATAACTTTATCGTCTATGTGTTTTCAAGAAAGAATTTCTGTCTAATTTAGCATAAATTTTCAGGTGAAAGCAATCATGTATGAGTTATGCATAGCCACCAAGAGAAGTTTAAAGAGCATAGCGCCAAAAGATAAAGCTACTTAAGCATCTTAACCTTCTCAGATCCGGAAGAGCATAGCACCAAAAGAAATAAATCATGTATGAGTGAAACTTTTATGAGTTGATTTAGAGTCAATCCAGGAGAATAAAAAACTTTTCTCATTCCTGCAATCTTTCATGGTATCACCATGTTTCCTATTATTATTAATTATATTGATTCATGGCTTTTAACAGTTTAACTCAATTGATTATACTGATTTAATGATCCGGAAAACAATGAATATTCCTGCCCAGAATGCAAGGGTCAGTTTTCATTTGACCTAGCGGTTGTAGACGAAAGTCAATCTAAAGTCAGAAGTTGTACAGAAAGCAATGACCAGAGTACACTTCCTAACAAAATAATTGTCGTATGTAAGGACGTTGAAGGCATTTACTATCCAAATCTTCATCTGTATGATCACCGTTCTCAATTTTAATATAATGCTTTGATTGTTTAATTGACTCTATTTTTGTTTTATTTTGTAACAGAATTAGTGTAAGTGTGGTTCATGTGGGACCAGGAAGAAAACTCCATCCGAATGGGAACGACATACTGGTTCCAGAGCAAAAAAGTGGAAAGTCAGCATTAAAGTCAAAGATTCGATGTTACCGCTAGAAAAATTGGTTTGTTTTTCGTTTCATTGTACTTTGATTAAAGTATGATATATACGTTATTATTATTAATCTTTTTAACATTTCAGCTTGCAGATTATTACGCTAAGGCTGTTTCGAATAAATTAGATGAACAACTGTTTTCATTTATTCAAGGTATTCATATTCTTTATGCTATACTTCATGGGTTTACATTCTTTGATGGTATAATGCTATTTGTTTTTTGAAACCGTAGAGAAGTATGAACCTGTTTATGCAAAGTGGACAACCAAACGATGTGCAATTTGTAGATGGGATGAAGATTATGATGTTAACAAAACCATTATCTGCAAAAGGTCTGTTTATAACTTTATTCTTTCCAGTATGTAATGCAACAATATGTAAACAGTTTACTTATTAATATAAGTTTGTTCTCATCAGATGTCAAATCGCTGTTCATCAAGAATGCTAGGTTGACTCCGTAACGAGTCGTAATATATATAATATTTTTATTTTATCGTCCAAGTCGTCCGTAATGAGCGTAGTCAGTGACTAGCGTCGAGTCCGTAATGAGTCGTAAATATATTATATTTTATTTTATCGTCCGAGTCGTCAGTAACGAGCGTATGTCCTTAACTTGCATCGAGTTCGTAACGAGTCGTAAATATATAATATTTTTATTTTATCATCTGAGTCGTCCGTAACGAGCGTACATCCGTAACTTGCATCGAGTCCATAACGAGTTGTAAATATATAATATTTTTATTTTATTTTATCATCCAAGTCATCCGTAACGAGCGTTGAGTCGTAAATAGCGTTGGCCCCATAACGAGTCGTAAAATATATAATATTTTTATTTTATCGTCCCAGTCGTCCGTAACGAGCGTAGTCAGTGACTAGCGTCGAGTCCGTAACCAGTCGTAAATATATAATATTTTTATTTTATTGCCCCAGTCGTCCGTATCGAGTGTCGTCCGTAACCGGCGTCGACCTAACGAGTCGTAAATATATAATATTTTTATTTTACTGTCCGAGTCGTTCGTAGAGTTAAACAGATTTTACGAGTGAATGAAAATAGATTATAACAATAGCCGCAAATGAAGACATAATTGAACGACTATTTGATTAGGTGCATAGTTGTCAATAGCGAATAGCGGACGATAGAGACAAGCTACATATACGTTACTTAGCGATAGTGATGAATAGGAACGATAAGAATTACTTGTCGTACGTAGCGGACTTTATTAGTTGAAGCGTTTTCATTTGAAGTATAAGTCAAGTAACATGTACTTTAGTTGCTTCGGAATTTGCTCAAGGAGGACTTTACAATGTTCTTGCCTTTTGTAATAGATAAACATTGCTTCTTTTTATGGTTGTTATAAAGGGATATGCAAGTTGCAGGTTTATATGCAAGTTACAGGTTTATAAGCAGGTTTATGAAGAGCCAATATCTAATCATCAATGCACCTAATGACCCAAACCATAAACAAAGCAAGAAGATTGGAGGCATTCTGGTCTTTTTTTTATTACATATAAAGTATAGGTGGAAATTATGACCCGTATCTTTATAGAAAGTCAATTAAGGTAATATTGAATCTATAAAATGTGATATGTTGTGAGGATACATCTGTTATCAATCTCAGGTATGGATTTTCCGTTGCTAATTTCGTGTCAACATAAATCTGATTCTTATCAGTAAAGTTATTCCGACTACGTCAAGGATTTGGAGAAAGTTAACAAGAAAGAGACTGAACCTCCTATCTCTAAGAATTTAATGTAGTTTTTATGTTTTTTACGTCTGAAATGTTGTTTTTTTAATATTAACTTTTTGTTTGACGTGGTTGTTTGATCTTTATATGCTTTTGATATATATGAATAAATCTGTCTTTTATTACCCATTTTTTTTAACTAAATCAATCTAACATTTGACCTCAAAGGCTTTGATCACCATGATCAAAATACTTTTTTGACATTAATCGATGAATCTTAATAAAAGAAAAAATAAAACCAAATACATCTAAGGCTTTGATCACCATGATCAAAACACGTCGAATATAATATGTTTATGAATGTAATTCGTTGATTATACAAGTAATAACGTGTTCGAATATAATTTAAAAAGTAATTATCTTTATATGAAATATTTATATAGATAGGGAGCAAAGTTGGAATATTTTTGAAACTGAAGAAAAAAATTTTGGTTGGATGGAAAAGAAGATACTTAAGAGGTTTAAAATGTTGTTTGTGTATTTATGGTTATTGAAAATTAAATTTTCCTTGGGTGATAACTTAGTGAGGTATATGGTAAACGGGAATATGGCCATATTTGGAAGTCTTCGATTGTAGGTGCTCGTAAAGATCTCAAAAAATTTGGATAATTCGTAAATTAATTACTTAAATTTAATTTATGTTGTCATTTAGTATTTACTATATTTGTACAGCGTATTTTTCAAGTTCAATAAATAGAATATTAAATTGTTGATTATGTTAATCGAGGAATTATAAAACTATTTTTTTGAGATATGATATATTTCAAAACTAAGAGATTGAATACCGTGACGTCAATAAAAATAATAAAGTTGGTTTTTTGTTGATGGGAAAAATGAGAGCGAGGTTTAATCGGAGGTGGAAGGGAAGAGTCCCTCTGAAGAATCGCCGGAAATTAATCGCTGACAACCAAATGGAGAAGAAGAAGAAGGCGGTCGATCTAAACCCTAAGTTTTCAGTTTTAGAGGTGAATTGCAGAGCAGCAGCAGATGGCGTATGAGGACGCTTGGCGTGTCTGCCATCCCGATTTCAGACGCCCCTTCTCTTCTCTTGAAGATGCTTGTGAGAGGTACAATTTCCCCTCGCCTTTCATTAAGGCAATTTCACAAGTTTTATCACAATCATCAACATTTTGCTATCAGAGCCGGGACTCAAACAAATATCATACATTTTTTCACTGATGCTGCCAAATTATGGCTGCTTGAATGTAACAACATATTAGAATGGTCACAATTGAGGATTCAGTTTGTGTGTTTGTGTCAAGATGATAAAAGATAGAAGATCAGCACTTAGGGGCTTTTTGTTTACCGACTCTTAATGGTTCAGACCTCTTACTGGTTACTGATTCAACACTTAATGGTTCAGACAGTGGCGGATCCAGGGGGGGTTTCCTGGGTTCCCATGAACCCTCTCGGTTAATGGAAAAAGTTAGTAGAAACCTTGAATGATTCGAAAAAATTTGTGAGAATATACCAAAAGGAACCCCGGAAAAAATCCTATATCCGCCACTGGGTTCAGACTGTTTGTTTCGTGAGCAGATGTCTGAATGGTTCAGACATTTGCCTCTGAATGGTTAAGCATTAAACTGAGTCTGAATGGTTAAGACCTTTAATCTGAATTGGTCAGGAATTTGCCTTTGAACGGTTAAGCATTATACTAGCTCTTAATGGTTCAGACCTCTTACTAGTTCAACACTTAATGGTTCAGACCTCTTACTGGTTCAGCACTTAACCAATTCAGACGTTGCCAAACAGCTCCTTAGTAGTAGACTTTTGTTTTATAGGTCTGATTAGTTTATTAAACTGTTACACCATCATTCATTTATGCCATGTTACTTATATGTGAGTGTTTTAGTATATGTTAACACATAAACTTCTCCTGTTTTGTGTTTTACAACCTACAAGTGTTTTTGCTAAACATGCCCCTCCTGCGTACGTGATGTATGCACCTTGCCTCTGGGGACCTATCGCCTCACACTTTGTTGATATTGTTTCACTTGATAAACACGGCCCGTACCAAACAAATATTCATTTTTGACTAGTTACCCACCCGACATTCTTAACCCACCATCTTTTTCTTATATACAATCCCATTGTTTTAGTTTCAAGACCGCTTAGCTTTTTAGAGGTTAGAACCTTTCATGTTAAAGGTTCTGTCACATGCAAACCACAAAAAAAAACGTAGACCTAGGTTGTTTGAGCCATAGTTGTCAATAGCGAGCGTAACGATCGCTATAGCGCGCTACATAGCGTATAGGTCTAGGCTCGCTATCAGGGTTGTAGAGATAGATAGCGACAATTTAGAATTTTTTTTTGTTTTTAATTTAAATAGCAATTAAATATAGCTATAAAATAGCTGGATTTTAGTTTTTGTTAAATATACATGTAACATAGCATATATACCAGGGTTTTTTTTGATATAATATAAATATTAATTTTTTTTGTTCTAGTGTATCGCTATCTATAAAATAGCCGCCCGCTACTCACTGCTATTCGCTATGTAGCATATAGGTACCTTGTCGCTATTCGCCATTAACAACTATGCTTTGAGCTAATGGTACATTTGGGTCATTCGGATTTGTAACTAGATTTGCCAAAATAAACAGATCAGACGAGATGTTAAAACAGGTTACTTTCGTACACTATTTATTGATATAGCTGCAAGATATGACATGTATTTGAAATGATTTATGTAGCTTCTAATCATGTACACTATATTCATTCATGTTTGTGTTTTTTTGTCTCTATAGGCTGCTACCTTACCATGTGGTAGCAGATTATGAAGCTGAGGAAGATGATAGAATCCTAGATTCGGACACCACAGGCCAAGCATTATCGCGCTCGCAACAATGGGATCTCAACATTGGTAACAAGTTAGCCGAATTTACTTCAACTTTTGAAAAACAAGTTCTTGCCTTCAATATCATTACCCGAAAACGAGCCATTGGGGAGTTTAGATCAGAAGAAAGGTTATTTATTGAACAGGCTCTCCTACAGGAAGAAAGGCGCGCATTGTTTGAAGCGAGGGTAGAAATGGAAACAAGACGAAAGGCAGGAGCCGCCAGTGTGCACATGGCGGCTATGGCTCGAGCCGAGTCACAGGCTCATGCTGCGATGATGGCTAGGGGACCAATAAGGGCTAGTGCAATGGGAGCTCATGAAGTAGTTGACCAAGAACCAGAAGTCAACCCAGATGGGATGATGAATCGGTGGGAGAATAATAATGTTCAACAAGAAGCGTGTGAGGATTTTTTGAATGATGAAGAGAAGGATAATGGAGATATGAGTAGTAGTATTCAAAGTGACTGGCTTGAAGGTGGTGCATTTGATTTGAACACAAGATAGTTACAATTTGGGTGGTCTCTTTATAATAGTTAGTAATATAATAAATCTTTTATTTTGAATAAGTGGTATTTAAGAATTGGTTTATTTGTTTATATCAACATGGATCAACTTGCCATTTCTTGAGCGTTCAGTGGATGTTAACTTGAATGGTTGAATTATTATTTTTAAATAATTATCCACACATTGTGCAGTTGATATGATTTTGATTGATGGGAGCGACTCGTTCAGTCGTTGAAGTCATCTTGGAGCTTTTATGCAGGCATGATGATTATGTGGTTGAGGCGTTGATGGACTGTAGTTCTTGAGTTGGCTCCGTATGTATCCTCTGTTGAGTGAATTCTGGAAAGGTTTGCAACCATGCATTAGACGACGCAACTATGAGTAGATCATCAGCATATGACTAATTTTAGTTAGCATCTTAGGCACATGTTATTTTTTTTGTAATCATCAAAAGAAATCTATTTTAACAAATGTCTTTTTTGGGTTCGTAAGGATCTCATTTTTTCTTTTTGTCTAGGATCATAACCGGTGTTAATGGGTCATATCTGCTTGTAACGGGTCATATATTGTTGGTAACATGTTTAATTGGGTCATATTTGGTTTCGAATGTGTTATAGTTCGATTATAGTATGGATTGCAAAATTGTTGATGATATTTGCAACTTTAAAAATATTACATGGACGGACGATGAAAAAAAAGATGATTTAAAAACCACACTCTTACTTGTGTATCAAACAGATACCCTTCATTCCTTCGAATAAAAACGCGTTTTGCTATCTATACAAAAAATAAAATAAAGGATGTTTACTTCTAGAAGCACATAGTCTTTTTGTGAAATATCAAACAGTTGTATGACATAACCACTTTAATATTGAGAAAAAATCCTCATCCATAACATTGACGGTCCCACAGAAACATTAAAACGAAGCATCCTTTGAAAACAAACAAAAAGAAACGTAAGAAACATGGATTCACTCTCGTATGTATCTAGAAGCCCAGTGGCCACAATCATACAAGACACCAAATGCCACCAAACCCTTCTATATTTTCATTTTTCTTAGAGTAAATTGCACAAAATATCCTTTATGTTTCCTCAAACTTGCAGGTTCCAGCCTTAATATTTAAAAGTTGCTAAAAACAGGCTTTAAGTTTATTTTTGTTGCGGGTTCAATCCTTTACAGCTAACCACGTTATTTTCTTCAGTTAAGTTCCCTCACATGCATAACATGTGAGGGTATATTCGTCATTTTGGTTGATCATGTGAGGGAACTTAACTGAAGAAAATAACGTGGTTAGCTGTAAAGGATTAAACCCGCAACAAAAATAAACTTAAAGGTTGTTTTTAACAACTTTTAAACATTAAGGCTGGAACCTGCAAGTTTGAGAAAACATAAAGGATGTTTTGTGCAATTTACTCTTTTTCTTATTATATTTATATCGCTTTCAATTATTATTTTAATATTTTCTCGTGACCAAGTCGACTTTTTGTAGGTCAATTTAACTAACAGACAACCTATTCAATCATCAACCCTTTGCTGTTTATATACCAACCCTGAAACCGATCACAGCAGCCAGTACGGTAGTAGTTTATCAGTTTAATTTGTTTCTAAAGATCACGATAGCATGAGATTGTCCGTTAAGCCGGCTTTTATCTTCTTGGTGTTTGTTTTGATGACGGCTTTTAGGTTCGAGTCTAATCATCAGACGATGATATTTGCACAAGCGCGACCGCTTTCGCTTGTATCTACCGCAAGTAAGTACTACCCACTCCAAATCTTGTTGTGTGTAGTTGATAATTTAAGAGTTGTGCTAAACATATCCCCTCCTTTTTATTTTTTACCCGTCAGTTGTCAAATCACTAATATTCTCAATATTGACTATAACAGACAAAAAAGATGGTGATTATGTTTAGCCAACCCGTAGTTTCTATCAATGTTTTTATAACCAGACTGGGTAATAAACCGGTAACCTTACCGGGTCACTGGTCGAACCAGTTGAACCGGATTTCAAAACCGGCAATTTCATAATTATAATAAAATTAAATATACAAAAATACCATGTTTCTAGTTACGTGACCTTCAAAATAACCCATAATAAGAAGTTACCTACTAAAACCAAAACAGCTGCCTCCATTTCATCTTCGTTTTGGAGATCAGAAATTTAGAAGTGAACATGTTAACAATCCTCTTATCATTTCTACCTACTCCCCTTAATTAGTTTTTCCTCTCATTTATCGATCTAATTGAAGCTGTTGGTCTTCACTTTTGCAAATCGATGTTTGGATCCTGCTCAATGGTTCGTTGATGGTCGTTCAGATGTATTCAAAGTCTGGATGTGAGTTTCGCCGGTCCGACCTTTGATAGCGGTTCACCGGTTCAGCCGCGAACCGTACAAAACCGGCCGGTCAGCTGCAAAACGGCACAAATAGGTGTAGCCGGGCCGGCCGGCCGGACCGGTCCGGCTATGAAAACACTGGTTTCTATAACTTGGCTCAAATATGTGGAATGAATAAGTTAAAAACTTAGCAAAAAGTTGTATTAAGATGCTTACAATCTTGTAAAAAGAAGATATTATTATTACAAAGTATAGTTTTGTAAACATGCCAATTCAATATGAGCAACAAGTTGTACTAATTAATATTAGTTTATTAAATTAACTATAGGATAATGTTCTACTAGTGTCACTTGTGTATAAAAATATGCCGTTATTATATGTTTCATCTAAGCATTTGTAAATTTGAAGCTTATATTAATCATATATCATTTGGCCTTCTTTTTTCTTTTCAAAATTTGTATAAATGATACAAAAAGATACGACTTGACTATTGTAAACGAGCCTGGCATGTATAGTTTGTCATGTCTGTTATACTAACTTTCGAATTGACATGATTTGTAGGAAATGCAAGGGCTTTCGATACGCTAGGAATGATATGTAAATGTTGTGATAGTGTGGGTGGAGACTGCACACGTACATGGAGCGGATCGTGTTCTAATCTCCAATGCATTCCTTGGAGATTACATTAATGTGCTAGGTGTGTTTAGTTTTGTAGTGCTTGTAATGATTGTGCCTATTTTTTTTTAATTCCAAATTAAAGCGCAATACAATAGTAGTACATACTTCTTGTAGTTTCAAAGTTGTTGAATTTAGATAAGCTTGGCAAAACGGATGGGCCGGGCTAACGGTCTAGAATGGTTCCGGTCAAATAGGTTGGGCAAAATGAGTATGGATAGAAACGTATGGTTTTTAAAAAATATTATGTTTGGTTGGGGATGAAAAGAGTTCTTACCAAAATGGTCGTTTCAGAAAAAAAAAATTTAACAAAATGTGTTTACCTGCTATACAAATTTTGTAACGGTCAGTAGTGACGGATAGAGTTAGCAGCCATGGCGGTGGTGCCGATGGTTGATGGTGGATGTGGCCGCGATGCTTCCAACGGTGGAGGTGGCGGCACTGGTGTTGGCATCGACAATGAGTAGACGGTGAAGACAAACAATATCGTGATAGTGACCCTTTTTGACTAATTATATAAACTAGTGGGATTTTCCCGCCCTACGCGGCGGGGTTGGATTTATATCGGTTCAGTTTGTTATGGTATCAACACTCGTAATAACAACTAAAATGAAAAACCCAAAAAACAAATTCGTGATATTCCCAAAATCAATCAAAAATTATAATAACGTATACATTGTCAGTTACGACATCGAAACCTGTAGCGATGTTATTTGGTGGGAATCGATTAAGTTCATCACACTACTGACACTCATATGGCTTACGATACAAAAAAAAAGACTCTATTTTGAATACAAATATATATGTTGGAATGTCGAGGAGAAAAGTAAGCACACCTGCGTATTCGTCTATATTAAAAGGTTAATGGATGCAAGTTATTAGAATATATATATATATATATATATATATATATATATATATATATATATATAAGACCACATAAATCTAGTGAATATTTAATTATTTATCAATTTTATTTTTAATTTAGATCTTGAGTGAACACTATTCATCAAGAGTTAAGAGTAATATGTATATAATATGTATACATATTTAATTGTTTACCAATTTTATTTTTTATTTAGATCTTGGGTGAACACTATTCATCAAGAGTTAAAATTAATATGTATATATATTATCTCCATATTAAATTAGCAAAGTCTTGGTTAGGGATAAATATTGAAAACACCATTAACAAGTAGTGTATTTTCTTTTTATCATATCGACTAAATGGTTGTTTGGATGTGACTATATGATGCTAAATTATTATAATAAGATAATCAACTGCAATAGAACAGGTTACCGAAATAGAGTTAGGGTACTTCAAGTTGAACTCAACTCATAAACTACCTAGTTAAGTTGCTCTTGAATTGACTTTCCATGTAGAAAAAAATAGAGAAGTAATAGAAAACTTAATTTTAAAAGTAATTTATAAATAATATTATTTAGTTCTCACATAATCTTTTGAGTTAAAAAAGATTCAACTAATAAAAATGGTGTGTTTAAATTTAGTTTAAAATATAAAAAGAGGTATTTTAGAATACCTTAATTTTTGGTAATCGATTTGCATGGAATCCAATACCATGTCTCGAACTTGTAACATATTGATCTCAAGAGAACCTTGAATACCAATAAACCACAAGGAGTATGGTGTAACGAAAGGCTTTAGCAAAGCTTCTATAAGAGTAGTGGTCCCAACACTCATCTCTTACAAACAAAGTTCAATCAATTCGATTTTGTTTTATTATTTATTATTAGATATATTATACTTGGTTTATTTTATTATTTATTATTACATATGTTATACTTGGTTTGAAATCTGTATATTATACAAGTTGAATAAAGGACATTAAAAACATATAAATTATAAAACGAGATCGTGAGATAAGACTTAAGTGAAATTACGTATAAGTAACTTTTTCTTTGAACTTATAAAATTACGACACTTGACACAACCAGTTGCTTATTATTAAGATTATATAAAACCGATAAAAGAGAATAAAATTAACTAAAAAGTAGTTAAGTACATATAAAACCGATAAAAGAAGATAAAACTAACTACAAAGTAGTAAGTACTTAAGCTAAATAAGCATAGAGTCCTTTTATTTAGTGCTTACAACTTTTTATATTGTGAGATACTTTATTTTTAGAACACATTATAGAACTTTGTATGTTGTAATTGTAATTATTTAGTGAGATTCCTCATGCTTCATTGTGGGAATTCAATAGATAAAGGTTCAAATTGTTACGATATTGAAATTTCGTCGGTGCTGGTTTGATTCATTCAGGTACTGGTACTCCTATAACAATCGAAAGAAAAGAACCCAAATGCTCAAAAGGATATTGATGCATGTTTTATGCGGCAAGGGTATCTTTAGGATCTTAAAAAGAAATTATAAGGAAACTTTAAAAAAATACAAAAAGCAGCCATAAAAGTAAAATCTAGCGTGGAAGGCTTTTATTCGGTATCAATTACGGTACGATAATGGTGGTTGATACAAAGACCAAAATAAACAAGCAAAAAACAATAGTTATATTGTAGAAACTTTGTTTTTTATAATTATGAGTGTTGATCTCTGTATAAAGTCTTTTGATAAAGTCTTTTGAGACATAAAATAGCAGTTATTTATGATGAATTATATGTTTATATTGTATTCTAATATCCATCATAGTCTTCAGCAACAACTAACACTCGAAAATGTATGCATTAGTTTATATACTTTATTCTTTATTTGAGTTCATCAATTTTTATTTGATACAACTGGGATCAATATAAGAATTATATATTTGATATATTGAATAATTACAAAGTGGGGAATACAAGCTTGATATAGACAATACAGAGAAAGGAAACGAGCTAATTCTATGGTTCTAGCTAATATAAAGGATCACCATCATTACAATTATATAGATTCTAAATATACATATGGCCGAGATTAGGTATTGATGATGCAATATTCTTTATGATTCGGTTATGGTTTGGTAATATTCCTTATATGCCTACGCAAGATGGAGGATCCGTCGGATGCTCCGATCTTGGAACGATTTCGAAGAAAAGGTGCCCGTGCCAACGGTTTGGTAAACATATCTGCACGTTGATCGTGTGAGCTGATGTGAAGGACCCTTAATTTGCCAGTGGAGACTTGTTCCCGAACAGAGTGATAGTCAAGAGCAACGTGCTTCATTTGGGAATGATACACGGGATTGGCACAAAGATAGGTTGCTCCTGTATTGTCGCAAAACAATGTCGGTGTTTCATTTGTAGTGAGACCTAGTTCATGTAGTAAGTTCTATGTCCATATGAGTTCAGCGGAAGCATTAGCTAAAGCCTTGTTTCCGCTTCCGTAGAGGAGCAGGAAACTGATTTTTGGCGAGTAGACTTCTATGACCCATGATGTTTATACCAAGATAAAGAACATATGCAGTGGTTGACCTACCGACATCATTTACACCCCCAGTCAGAGTCGGAAAAGGCCGGGAGAGTGAGAGTGGAATGGCGATTTAGGAAAAGACCATGATGAATGGTGCCTTAAAGGTACCAAAGAATATGTAGTGGTTGACCTACCAGCATCATTTACATCCCCCAGTCAGAGTAGGAAAAGGCCGAGATTGTGAGAGTAGAATGGCGATTAGAAAAAGACCATGATGGATGGTGCCTTAAAGGCACCGAAGAACCCGTTTAAGAGCTTGACAGTGAGTTTGGTACGGACTGTGCATGAATTGAGACAACTTGTTAATGGCATATGATATGTACGGTCGAGTGAATGCTAGGTATTGAAGTGACCCTACATGTCACACCCCCAAATTACCACCTACGGAGTTTTACCGCGAGGCGTGTGACGTACCAGCATCTAGCCACTAATCACGTTGAACTAACAGTAGATATTATAAACAACTCATTATAACACACCATGAAAAAAAGTGAAATTTAAATTAAATGATTCCCAAAACATATGTTCAGCGGAAGCAATGTAACTGGTTCAACAATTTGAAATCAAACATTTTAAAAACATAAATTATCAATGTTCGTAATCCAACATCTCGACCCATGACACTCCTGCTCCTCAGACTGCAAGTTCCCATGCCCAAATATCTAACGACTTGCAAGCATGCAGAAAACAAGTGTATCAGCAATAAAGCCGGCGAGTTCACAGTTTTGTTTAACATAAAACAAGTAGGTGTTTAGTTTAAGGACATGTTACGAATAATAAACTCGGTACCGATTGTCTGTTCTGTTTTTGGTGCCCTCATCAATGTCTATCATCATTGATCAACATGTTTAAGGTCATTAGTTCACGCCCGTCCTCCCAGGTACGGTGTGAGGGTTGTCAAACCTAATAGCGCTATCAACTAATACCCCGTTGCCCTCCAGGAAACTAGTTCGGTATGTAAGTAGGGACTTTCCATGATAGATTTGAGTTTATTAACTAACATCGAAATTAAACTATGACAGTTGTAAAAGTATTCCTCCAAGGAATAGTAGTTTGTCCCCCACCGGGACGCATGCTTGTGAAAGAGTAGTGAACTCACCTTAGTTTGCTTGGTAATGTTAACGTACTTCTAGCATTAAAATGTGTTAGGTCCGTTACACACGACCTAAGGCACAATACTATATAAGTAAGTATACCAGTAGAGTTTGCACTGCCCTATTGTCCAAACAACAAGTGTTTACTGTGATCAGGTTATTAAGTTTACCATACAGTAACACACAGTGGAAGAGACTCGGACTTACAGTTTACACTTAACATATTCGGACCTTTACACATGTCACAAACGTGGATTCACACATAACTGTTAAACTCGGATACATCAAAACAACTAAACTCGAGATGCGTAATATCACATAAACCCGGACCCTCGATTACCCGCTAACCTCACAAGGTCGGACATCAAGTTATCTCCTTAACTCGGACATTAAACACCCATCCAAGCTCAGACTCCCACGCAAAAAAACTCGGAATCCCTACCCAAGTATAAACTCGGAACATATACACTTAAGCTAATTTGGAGCATGTATCATATATCAAACTCGGACATAAGAAATTAAATTCGAACTTCCTCCCATCTCGCTAAACTCGGATATAACCGTATCATTTTAAACACGGAGGTTTGTCTAGGTTGTAAACTCGGACACGAGTTTATATAATGAACTCAGACATGTTATGAACGCGTCACAAGTCCGGGATACTCAAACTCGGACCCTGACATCTCATTCAAGTCCGAACTGAAGTTTGTATACTCAGACTTGAGTATAAACCCGGTCCAGTTATGAAGTTCCGATTTTGTGACTTCACAAAATCTGACAATTGTTCCCCGGAACCATCAATATAGAAACATCGCTTTAGTTTACGATCAAAAACCCTAATCTCATGAATTTAGTAGTGTCAGAATCAATTCACAGTTCAACAATTCTAGCATATCAAGTGCATCCTAATATCAGGCAAGCCATTTACAAAATCATTCGCAAACCATTACACACAAACTCAGGACAATCAATTTAGGAAAGAACCATTGTTGAAGGACTAGGGTTCACATGAAGTCGATTGAACAAAAACTACAACATAAAATCATAAAGCAATTACCTTGAATTGATTCTAGATGAATTGAAGGATCAAGATTGATGTGTGTGCGAACTTGTGCAACCAGAAATGTTTCGAGAAAGATTAGAGAAATGATGATTTGAAAACTGCCGTAGAATGATTTGTGAGGATGGTTTTAGGGTTGTAGGAGTTTTATTAAAGTTTCTAATTTATTCACAATGCACCCCTAGTTATGTAACCTTCTACATAAAGTAATTACAATTAAAACACATTACTCTCATAATTGGCAAATAACGCATAAGTTTCAAGCAACGCTAAGGATGATGTCTAATTTAACTGTGTGCTAGGTTAAAATATTAACCTGAAACCGCGGGTTGTCACATCATCCCCAACTTGAAAGGAATTTTGTCCCGTAATTTGATAAGTAGTCACGGAGAAGCGAAAAGATAGATTAGGATGACTGTGGATTTTCCTCGGGTACCACATCATCCCCAACTTGAAAGGAAATTTCGTCCCGAAATTCGCTAGTCGCATCCGTGTTAGGTTCAGCAGTTTTGAATAAGTGAGGATACTTGAGCATCATTTGATCCTCGCGTTCCCACGTGAACTACGGTTCACGTTATTGTGTTTACGGACCTTGACTTCCCGATCCATAATTTCGATAGGTTCCTCAATGAATTGCAACTTATCATCGATCTTTAATTCCTTGAATGGGACTACAGGTGTTTCGTCCGACAAACACTTTTTCAGATTAGAGACGTGAAAAACGTTATGTACGTTACCAAGTTCATCTGGTAACTCAAGTCGATAAGCTACTTTACTGATTCGTTCCAATATCTTGAACGGCCCAACATAACGCGGATTGAGCTTGCCTCGTTTCCCAAAACGAATCACGCCCTTCAAGGGTGAGACTTTCAATAGGACACGATCACCCACAGCGAATGCCAATGGTTTCCTACGCTTGTCGGCGTAGCTTTTTTGACGATCACGAGCAGCCGCCATTTGATTTTGATTTGGAAAATCTTCTCAAAAGTTTCGAGTACAAGTTCTGGGCCTGTGATTTGGCTATCACCAACCTCAGCCCAACAAAGAGGTGATCGGCACTTCCGCCCGTACAACGCTTCGAACGGAGCTGCCTGAATGCTAGAGTGGTAACTATTATTGTAGGAAAACTCTACCAAAGGCAAGTGTCTTTCCCAACCTTTACCAAAATCGATCACACATGCCCGCAACATGTCTTCAAACGTCTAGATGGTTCGTTCGGTTTGAACATCCGTTTGAGGATGATAGGCTGTGCTCATATCTAAACGTGAGCTAGATGATTTATGCATAGCTTGCCAAAGATGAGACATGAAACGCGGATCACCCTCGGAGATAATGGAAGTCGGCACCCCGTGCCTAGAAACTACTTCCTTCAAGTAAATGTTAGCAAGTGTAGAAAACTTGTCGGTTTCTTTGATCGCAAGGAAATGAGTAGACTTGGTTAAACGGTCAACGGTCACCCAAATGGTATCGTTTCCATTTTTGTGTTCTGGGTAGACTTGTGACGAAATCCATGGAAATCTGTTCCCATTTCCACTTAGGCAGTTCTGGTTGCTGAAGCAAACCAGACGGTTTTTGGTACTCTACTTTGACTTTCGGGCAAGTCAAGCATTCGCTTACATACGTCGCTATGTTAGCTTTCATGCCAAGCCACCAATACAATAGTTTTAGATCCTGATACATCTTATCAGAACCCGGATGAATGGAGTATCGAGACTTGTGTGCTTCGTCCAACACAAGCTCTCGTAGGTTCCCATAGGATGGGACCCATATCCGCTCCATAAAATAGCGAATGCCGTCCGACTTGGTTATGAGTTGCTTCTCCATGCCCCACATGGATTCAGCTTGAAGGTTCTCGTCCTTCAAGGCTTCAGTTTGAGCAGGCAGATCTGGTCGGGAAGATTAGAGTGAATAGTAAGCTACAAAGCTCGAACACGTCTAGGTTTGGTTTCCTTTCGGCTGAGGGCATCAGCTACAACGTTAGATTTGCCTGGATGATACTTGATTGCACAATCATAATCGTTTAAGAGTTCCACCCAGCGACGCTGTCGCATGTTCAACTCTTTCTGGTCAAAGATGTGCTGAAGGCTCTTGTGGTCGGTATAAATAGTGCATTTAGTACCGTACAAGGAATGCCTCCAGATTTTTAGTGCAAAGACGATGGCTCCCAACTCCAAGTCGTGAGTCGTGTAATTCCTCTCGTGAAGCTTCAACTGTCGAGAAGCATAGGCTATCACCTTCTCGCGCTGCATCAGCACGCAGCCGAGGCCCTGAATAGAAGCATCATAGTACACCACAAAATCATCCGTACCCTCTGGTAAAGACAATATCGGTGCACTGCAGAGTTTTTGTTTCAGAAGCTGAAAAGCACTTTCCTGTTTTGTTCCCCACGAATACACGACACCTTTCTGTGTTAAAGCGGTAAGAGGCTGAGCGATCTTCAAAAATCCCTCGATGAATCTGTGATAGTACCATGTGAGACCAAGAAATTGTCGCACCTCCGAAAGAGTCTTTGGTGCCGACCAGTTCTTGATGGAATCGATTTTTGCTGGATCTACGTGTATTCCCAACTCGTTGACTACATGACCAAGAAAATGTACTTCCCTCTTCCAGAAATCACACTTAGAGAATTTCGCGTAAAGTTGTTCCTTCCTCAAAAGTTCCAAGATAAGGCACAAATTCCGCTTGTGGGCCTCCTTGCTCTTAGAGTAGATCATAATGTCATCGATAAACACAATAAAGAAATCGTCGAGATATGGTTTGCACACATGGTTCATGAGGTCCATGAAAACCGCCTGTGCGTTGGTTAACCCGAATGGCATAACCAAAAACTCATAGTGGCCATACCGTGTTCGGAAAGCTGTTTTGGGAACATCTACCTCTCGGACTCTCTTCTAGCCCGATCTTAGATTGATTTTTGAGTAGAAGTTTGACCCTTGCAACTGGTCAAACAGATCATCAATACGAGGAAGAGGATAACGGTTTTTGACTGTCACCTTGTTGAGTTCACGATAGTCGATACACATGCATAGAGACCCGTCTTTCTTCTTTACAAATAGGACAGGGGCTCCCCACGGCGAAGAACTAGGTCGGATAAAACCTCTATCAAATAGTTCTTGAAGTTGGTTGGACAATTCTTGCAATTCCCCAGGTGCAAAACGATAAGGAGCACGAGTAATCGGAGCTACTCCAGGAGTAAGTTCAATGTGGAATTCCATCTGTCGACGTGGAGGTAATCCTGGAAGTTCCTCGGGAAAAACATCAGAAAAGTCACGAACGACTGGAATGTCTTCGATCTTCTTTTCCTTGAGTTGATTATCAGTAACAAGGGCTAGAATAGCCGAATGGCCCTTCCGTAAGCATTTCTGGGCTTTCATAGCTGAAATGATGCCAACCATAGCAACGCTCTGATGGCCTCGAATAGATAAAAAATCTCCACTAGGGAGAGGAATGCGAACAATTTTCTCCTTGCAGAGAATTTCAGCGCGATGCTTGGTCAACCAGTCCATACCAATAACTATATCGAAGCTACCGAGAGTGACAGGAAGGAGGCCAATGTCAAACACTTGACCTAAAAGGTCGAGTTGACTGTCCGTTGGCCAACTCTACGATGTGTTTAATGTCAAGAGGAGTTGGAGTCGATTCTAACATTCTACTAAATTTTAGGGACACGTAACTCCAATCGGCACTGGAATCAAATAAAACAGAAGCGAAGTGATTGTTCACTGAAAACGTACCGGTCACAACGTTGTTATCATTCTTTGCGTCACCCGCACCAATCGTAAATGCTCTCCCACGAGCACCATTTCCACCATTGTTGTTGTTATTCCCGGTATTATTGTTGTGATTCCCTACATTGTTGGCATTCTGGTTTAACTGAGGGCAATCCTTCTTGAAGTGATCCTCACTTCCGCACTGGAAACAAGTCTTTCGATTTCCCTGTAGCTGCTGCTGTGGTTGTTGCCTCTGCTGTTGTGGTTGTTTCTTTTGGAATGGAGCCCTGCAATCCTTAGCCATGTGACCCACCTTGTCACATCGGTGACATGTTCGAGTGAACTGCCCGCGATGATGATAGTTGCACTTGTTGCACTTTGGCTGTTTATCCGCATACGAACTCAGATTCGGATTGGAACCCTGATTCTGATTGGTAGCAGTAGACTGGTTGAAGTTGCGAGTGTTGTTGTCGGCCTTCTTCTGTTGTTGGCTAGAGTTGGGGGCTTTGTCTGAGTCGTTCCACTTACGTTTGTTGTCGTTCGGAGTATCAGCAACAGTAGTGTTTCGCTTGGGCAGCTTGCCCTGCTCGACTGCTTGATCTGTGAGATGATGAGCCAGACGAATAACTTGTTGAATCGTGGGTAGGTTGGCTGAACTTACCAAACTCTGGATCTCCGGAACTAGACCCTTGAGATAGAGCTCGATTCGCTTGTAAGCAGGCTCAGACATGCCGGGACAAAGACCAGCTAAGTTGTTGGACCTCTTTGTGTAGTCCTCGATCTCTGACCCAGTCATCTTTAAGTTATAATACTCCACTTCCAGTTTCCGAATGTCGTCCCTGTGACAATACTCCTCCCTTATCAGAGTCTTGAAGTCGTTCCACGGGGTAGCATTCGCAGCTGCTAACCCGAGCATCTGGACCTGCGCATTCCACCACGAGAGAGCGTTGCCTTCCAGCGTCCCGGTCGCGTACTTGACATGGTTGTTGGCGGGACACTCACACATCTGGAAAACAGATTCGATCTTCTCAATCCAGTAGAGAAGACCCGTTTCTCCTTTCGTCCCGTTAAAGGAGTGAGGCTTGCAATCCATGAAAGCCTTAAAGGTACAAGCACAAGGTTGAGTAGGTTGTTGTGCTGCCAGAGCTTCGGCAACCCGTGCATTGATTAGAGCCTGAATCTGGGCCTGAGTCAAGTTACCATCACCACGTCCACCACGTCCACTCATGATTCTGCATCCACAAGGTACTAACATGAGAAAAATATGTAGCGCATATTATTTCCATATTCAGCACAAGTAGATAAGAAAAGCTAGATTATTGTTCAAGATTAGGTAGGAGTCCACCATCACTATGGCTCCTAAGGATATCTGAATCAATGGGTTAGAATCTCTTTACACATGCTTGGTCTCACTGGGACTCACATACACACCCAATTATTATTACGTGTGCACCCGTAATGATAATTCGATTTGCATGCTTACTCCAATTACTCCTAACTTGTGTCAAAAGATCCTCTGATTTGAATGCCAAGTGAGTGTTGCCAAAACGAAAGATATCACAAAAGATCTAGAAGAAATGCCATGTTAATGATTCGTCATATCGTGGGTAAGTAACACATGAGCTCGTAACATAGTGTTATGTGTGTCTATATGCAGTGAAATGCATATGTACATGCTAAAGGTAAAATGTATGTGATAATAAAAGAGAACCTTGAAATCTGGAGCGTAGTGTCATGGTCGCTTTCGGAACAAAGTCGGTTATAGTCTGGTTTTACAAAAACTTATAAAACCTAGTTCACTATAACCAGTGGCTCTGATACCAAACTGTCACACCCCCAAATTACCACCTACGGGGTTTTACCGCGAGGCGTGTGACGTACCAGGATCTAGCCACTAATCACGTTGAACTAATAGTAGATATTATAAACAACTCATTATAACAAACCATGAAAAAAGTGAAATTTAAATTAAACGATTCCCAAAACATATGTTCAGCGGAAGCAATGTAACTAGTTCAACAATTTGAAATTAAACGTTTTAAAAACATAAATTATTCAATGTTCGTAATCCAACATCTCGACCCATGACACTCCTTCTCCTCAGACTACAAGTTCCCATGCCCAAATATCTAACGACTTGCAAGCAAGCAGAAAACAAGTGTATCAGCGATAAAGCCGGCGAGTTCACAGTTTTGTTTAACATAAAACAAGTAGGTGTTTAGTTTAAGGACATGTTACGAATAATAAACTCGGTATCGATTGACTTTCTGTTTTTGGTGCCTTCGTCAATGTCTATCATCATTGATCAACATGTTTAAGGTCATTAGTTCACGCCAGTCCTCCAAGAAATAGTAGTTTGTCCACCATCGGGACGCATGCTTGTGAAAGAGTAGTGAACTCACCTTAGTTTGCTCGGTAATGTTAACGTACTTCTAGCGTTAAAATGTGTTAGGTCCGTTACACGCGACCTAAGGCACAATACTATATAAGTAAGTATACGAGTAGAGTTTGCACTGCCCTATTGTCCAAACAACAAGTGTTTACTGTGATCAGGTTATTAAGTTTACCATACAGTAACACACAGTGGAAGAGACTCGGACTTACAGTTTACACTTAACATATTCGGACCTTTACACATATCACAAACGCGAATTCACACATAACTGTTAAACTCGGATACATCAACACAACTAAACTCGAGATGCGTAATATCACATAAACCCGGACCCTCCATTACCCGCTAACCTCACAAGGTCGGACATTAAGTTATCTCCTTAACTCGGACATTAAACACCCATCCAAGCTCAGACTCCCACGCAAAAAAACTCGGAATCCCTACCCAAGTATAAACTCAAAACATATACACTTAAGCTAATTCGGAGCGTGTATCATATATCAAACTCGGACATAAGCAATTAAGTTCGGACTTCCTCCCATCTCGCTAAACTCAGATATAACAGTATCATTTTAAACACGGAGGTTTGTCTAGGTTGTAAACTCGGACACGAGTTTATATAATGAACTCGGACATGTTATGAACACGTCACAAGTCCGGGATACTCACACTCGGACCCTGGCATCTCATTCAAGTCCAGACTGAAGTTTGTATTCTCAGACTTGAGTATAAACCTGGTCCAGTTATCAAGTTCCGATTTTGTGACTTCACAAAATCTGACAACTGTTCCTCGGAACCATCAATATAGAAACACCGCTTTAGTTTACGATCAGAAACCCTAATCTCATGAGTTCAGCAGTGTCAGAATCAATTCACAGTTCAACAATTCTAGCATATCAAGTGCATCGTAATATCAAGCAAGCCATTTACACAATCATTCGCAAACCATTACACACAAACTCAGGACAATCAACTTAGCACAGAACCATTGTTGAAGGACTAGGGTTTGCATGAAGTCGATTGAACAAAAACTACAACACAAAATCATAAAGCAATTACCTTGAATTGATTCTAGATGAATTGAAGGATCAAGATTGATGTATGTGCGAACTTGTGCAACCAGGAATGTTTAGAGAAAGATTAGAGAAATGATGATTTGCAAACTACCATACCATGATTTGTGAGGATGGTTTTAGGGTTGTAGGAGTTTTATTAAAGTTTCTAATTTATTCACAATGCACCCCTAGTTATGTAACTTTCTACATAAAGCACATAATATCAAGTAATTACAATTAAAACACATAACTCACATAATTGGCAAATAACGCATAAGTTTCAAGCAACGCTAAGGATGTATGTCTAATTTAATTGTGTGCTATGTTAAAACGCGGGTTGTCACACTGCAAGTTTCCGGAATGGATTTGCGTCCACCGAAGGAGAGGAGCCGGTGTGCGACAAAGGTTCAGTGGCATTGAGAGGTGTCATGACATCCTTTGTTCCGTCCACGTGAAATTGTTGTATGATATCTTGAATGTAACGGTGTTGTGAAAAGAAAAGACCCGTAGGTGTAGGAATAACCGCAACACCTAGAAACTGATGAAGCATGCCAAGATCTTTGGGGGAGGATTTTTGGCTAAAAGCTTGAATGAAGTGATCGAGGAAATGTGAATCATTTCCCCTAAGGACGATGTCATCCACATAGACCATGAAGTAACAAGTGATGTTTTGCTGTTGGTAGATAAAAAGAGAAGCATCAACAAGCGAAGAAGGAATTGAGTGAGCTCATTGTACCAAGCGTGTGGAGCTTGTTTTAAGCCGTATATAGACTTTTTGAGCTTGCAGATATGATGTGGGTATTAATAATCTATGTAACCAGGCGGTTGGGACATCCTCGTGAAGAGTGCCATGAAGTGTTGATGCACATTGTGTCCGTCACTGTGCGAATAGGCTAGATAGAGCGTGTGTAGAATATTATATAGACTAGATACGAACGTGGGATGAGCAAAAGTGTCACCTCGTACGAGTGAGACATCCCTCATACGAGTGAGTCCCTCGTACGAGTGACTCATCCATATATATATATATTATATATGTTGTGTGTTCATTTGTTTGTAAGTTTTGGAGGCTCCCTGAGGGGAGACGCTGGCAGAATCTCTCCAGGATTACCTCCAGCCTGACAAGATGTATGCTCTTTCGGTATGAATGAAATAAAAGCTTCCGTTGTTTCTGTCTCTACTCCTTTCTTTAATAACATTCTACCAAATCGGTTCTATCATACGCCCAAACTTTCGTCTGGAACCGCCGTCCCGGGACCTAGAACTGGTATCAAAGTTACGGTACCGATTCAATCGATCTAATAGTTGATTGAATTACCTATGTTCATGAATTATGAACTTAGGAGTGGTTTTAGACGTATATCATCAAATAAACGGACAATCCATGGACAAAAGTAAAACTGAACTTATAGGATTGTTAGGAAACCATTTTCGACCAGATATGTGCAATAATCGTCTTGAAAATCAAAAGAAACAAAGATTCTGGATCGAGAAACATAACCAAGCACACCTCGTACGAAGCGAGTCTCCAGAAAAAAAATTGATCGTATTGACGAGACGAGTCTCCATAAAAAATTTGGTGATTATAATTTTTTCGCCTAATTCGGCATGCTCGGGGACACCATCTAGAGCTTCAGAGTATAGATTTGATGTACGGTCACAAAATGATGAAGATATTGGGAGAGTCATTGATACCTGTGCAGAATGTTTATCATTTGGTATGGTGACTAGTATTGGGCCTAATGTCAAATCCGCATTTCATCAAAACTGCAATTTTGGGTAATTTTCCGCAAAATTTTGGTTTTGTGAGACGATGCTCAAAACGTCAAGATTTGCTAAAAATGAGGGGGGAAATTGGAAAATTTTGGCATTTTTGAAATTCAGACGGTGCAGCTAGCATTCGGGTGGTTTTTTGATGCAGATTATTTGAAGATGCAAAGTGTCTTGGATTTTTTTGTACGAGATCAAAGTGTACTCAGAATTCATTAATGATGATATCAAGATGATGTCTACTTTTCGTAAATTTTGGGTGGCATAACTGAGTCTTGGAGGAGTTGTTTATCGGATTCTATGGTCGTGGTCATGTTGATGCCGAATAATCATACGTATGTGGATGCATAGACGACTACTTAGTGGTACATTGTATCCATTTTAACTCTGTAAGGCAAATGAACTGTTTCCCGAACTAACCACCATGAAATGAGGATGTTTTGTAGTTTCAGTTGCGCCGGGGCTTGCGATGAAGGCTACATGCCTAATATTCGTACGTTTGCGGATGCACACACGACTGCTTAGCGGTACAATGTATCCAATTTAACTCTGTAAGGCAAATGAACTGTTTTCCGGACTAACCGCTAGGAAATGAAGATGTCTTGTTGATGCATTTTGTGTTCGTCATTTGTCGAATAGGCTAGATTAAGCGTGTGTTGAATATTGTATAGGTTAGAATTGAACACACGACCAAAATACGGAGCGTATAGTGAAAATGGGAACAAGTTCACCCGAACTTGGTCTTGGGAGACCAAGTTCGCCCGAACTTGATATGTGAAGGACAAGTTCGCCCGAACTTGTCATATGGTGAACAAGTTCGCCCGAACTTGTCCTATACACACTTCGAGCGAACTTGTTGCCTATATATAGGTGTGTTGTTCATTTGTTACTTAAGTTTTTGCAATCCCCACGGGAGGTGCTGCCGGATTCTCTCCAGGAACTCCGGCTGTTGGACTTAAAGATGTTTACTTTTTTGGTATGAATGAAGACTTCCGTTGCATTCTGTTTCTACTCCTTTCTGTAATAATATTCTACCGAATCGGTTACGTTTACGCACTAACTTCCGTCTAGAACTGCCTGATCACGGACCTTCATGTCTTGTGGTGTCAGTTCGCCGGAGCTTGCGAGGAAGGCTACATATGTACAATTCATGACTAAAGAAGATGATATAATGGATCTTTCAGACAAAGAAGTGTACCAGTTCCTCACAAAATAGACTACACATTTGAGATTGTCATGAAAGACGAAGATTGCATCATTGGTCTTGAATGAAGGAGAAGAGGTTACTGCGTATTGACAGATGATCTAATTCCGATGATGATTTGCTAATTGAGAAGATTACGGATTTGCAGATCAATCATGGTTACAGAAATCAAGATTTCATATTTTCGCGGGTATTCATCGATTTGAATTTTACCGGTGTGGAAAAAAATTTGTTGATCGTTTTGACGAGACGAGTGTCCAGAAAACATTTGGTGATAGAATTTTTTTTCGAGATTTTAATGTCTAATTCAGCATGTTCCGAGACACCGTCTAGAGCTTCAGAGTACATATTTGGTGATACGGTCACAAAATTTTGAAGATGATAGGAGAGTCATTGATACCGGTGCAGAATGTTGATCATTTGGGTGTCGTGACTAGTAATGGGCCTAAACGTTAAATCCGCATTTGTTAAATACTGAAAGTTTCGGATTTGAGGGGGAATTTAAGTTTCAACAAGCCAATGTTGGAGAACGGATCTTCGAAGTCTGGTAAGGTGCTAAACTGGTGGAAATCTAATTGACAACGGGTTGGGAGCTAATCTGTAAAATATGATGAGCGAAAACGATTAAAAGTTCATTAATTTGAAACTTTAATTTGAGAAAACAAGCTGTTTGTTCATAACGGCTCGAACCGGGGTCGTTAACTTGGACCCGGCAGACAAATCGGTTAACCAAGGTCATTAACTTGGACTTGGTCAACTGAGTGGATTGTTAAAACTGGTAAAGTTTAAAAAAAAAATCAGGGTTAAAATTGAAAATTTTGAAAATTTTGATTTTGGGCCGAACTTGATCAGGGCATAACTACGTTGTTCTGATCACAAGTTCGCCCGGATATGTTGTGTTTTAATGATCTGAAGGCAAGTTCGCCCGGACTTACACTGTCTTCATTATTGTGTGTTGATAAGTTCGCTCGGACTTGTCACACTGTATAAGAGACGAGTGTCCATAAAAAAATTGGTGATAGAAATTTTTTTTGAGATTTTAACGTCTGATTCAGCATGTTCGGAGACACCGTCTAGAGCTTCAGAGTACAGATTTGGTGATACGGTCACAAAATTTTGAAGATGATAGGAGAGTCATTGATACCGGTGCAGAATGTTGATCATTTGGGTGTCGTGACTAGTAATGGGCCTAAACGTTAAATCCGCATTTGTTAAATACTGAAAGTTGCGGATTTGAGGGGGAAATTCAGTTTCAACAAGCCAATGTTGGAGAACGGATCTTCGAAATCTGGTAAGGTGCTAAACTGGTGGAAATCTAATTGACAACGGGCTGGGAGCTAATCTGTAAAATCTGATAAGCGAAAACGATTAAAAGTTCATTAATTTGAAACTTTAATTTGAGAAAAACCAACAGTTTGTTCATAACGGCTCGAACCGGGGTCATTAACTTGGACTCGGCAGACAAATCGGTTAACAAAGGTCATTAACTTGGACTTGGTCAACTGAGTGGATTGTTAAAACTGGTAAAAGTTTAAAAAAATTCAGGGTTAAAATTGAAAATTTGAAAAAAATGATTTTAGGTCCGAACTTGATCAGGGCATAACTACGTCGTTCTGATCACAAGTTCGCCCAGACATGTTGTGTTTTAATGATCTGAAGGCAAGTTCGCCCGGACTTGCACTGTCTTCATTATTGTGTGTTGATAAGTTCGCCCGGACTTGTCACACTATATAAGAGACGAGTGTCTAGAAAAAAATTGGTGATAGAAATTTTTTCGAGATTTTAACATCTGATTCAGCATGTTCGGAGACATCGTCTAGAGCTTCAGAGTACAGATTTGGTGATACGGTCACGAAATTTTGAAGATGATAGGAGAGTCAATGATAACGGTGCAGAATGTTGATCATTTAGGTAACGTGACTAGTAATGGGCCTAAACGTTAAATCCGCATTTGTTAAATACTGAAAGTTCCGGATTTGAGGGGAATTAGTAATTAGGTCAGAATTTGCAAAAATGATGGGGAATAAAAATTTTACAATATATGAAGATTCCGGCATTTTTGAAATTCATGACTGCTGCAACAGTATCCAGGTGGTTACCGATTGCATATTAACCGAGAAATGCAGAAGGTCGAGATTCATTGGGTATTTCAAATTGATGTCTAGTTTGAAAGCGGGTGTTTCATAACTGAGTCTTGGAGGAGTTGTTTATCAGATTCTGAGGTCATGCTTGTGGATTGACACCTGAGTCGCGCGTATGGTTTGGAAGCACATACGACTGCCTATCTTTAACTCTGCTTTGCACATGAATTATTGACTGGACTAATCGCCAGGAGATAAGGATGCTCTGTAGTTTCAGTTGCCCGGGTTGTACGCGGTACCATGATTAAAGAAGATGTTTATGGATCGGATCTTCCAGACAAAGAAGCGTATCGGTTGCTGATAAAAGAGGCTATACATTTGGGATTCCGTGATCATAGGAAGTTCAAAATTTTCAAATAATGATACAGAGTGATGCTTAAGGGTTAGAGTCCTGATCTCCGGTGAAGGGGTAGTTAGCTATATTACCAGTCATTAGTACTAGTGAGGAACTGAGGACGTTCAAAACGTTCAGTGATGATCTTAGGAATTAATGACTAGCTCCGAAGACGGATACTTTCAAAATTACCAAGGAGATATGAAGTTATTCAAGATATAACTGATGAAAGCCTTTGGTGGCCATTATTTTTAGTCTTTAAACAGATGAATCATTCTTCTCTTTGGACTAACCGCCGTTGGATGATGATGTTTGCTGACTAAGTGGCGCTGGTCTACCGGAGATAGCTATATATCTAGCATTGTGACTGAAGAGGAAGAATGTGATTTTGGCCACGGACGTGTGTTTCTCAGATTCGATGCGTTACCAGATGATTTGTTTCCGATGAAGATTTGTTGATTGAGCAGATTACCGATTTGCTAATCAAATCTTTCTGAAGGGTGCTTAACTGCGATTACGGAAATCGGGATTTCAGATTTTCGAGGGTATTTGTTGATTTGAAGTTTTCTGATGCGGTGATTCGAAGTTTCTATCAATTTCTGGTTGAGTTTTTGATATTTTAGGAGTGTGCGGAATAAACTCTCGATACTCAACGCTTATTCAAAAACTGAACTCGGCTGCGGTTATCGTCAAAATGGAGAAGTTGCTGCATTGATTAGTTTTGAGTTGGTGGTTATTCGAGAAAATTTGTCGGTCAAGCAAATCAGAGGAGGTCGTAAACTGTGCAACCAAAGATCTGAACTGGAGTTTTCAGCGGTATTTTAAAAGTTGATAATGCAAACCCGGATCATCAATTAAGGGCAAATCTAGTGACGCGTTTCGACGAAATCGGCAAACACCTTGATTGAAGTTGCAGAATATTCAAACACGGCTCAAAGATTTGAAGTTCAAGACCAAGCTTCGACAGTAACGAACAAGGGGGAATTTGTTGATGCATTTTGTGTTCGTCACTTGTCGAATAGGCTAGATTAAGCGTGTTGAATACTGTATAGGTTAGAATTGAGCACACGACCAAAATACAGAGCGTATAGTGAAAATGGGAACAAGTTCGCCCGAACTTGGTCTTGGGAGACCAAGTTTTCCCGAACTTGATATGTGAAGGACAAGTTCGCCCGAACTTGTCATATGGTGGACAAGTTCGCCCGAACTTGTCCTATACACAGTTCGAGCGAACTTTTTGCCTATATATAGGTGTGTTGTTCATTTGTTACTTAAGTTTTTTGCAATCCCCACGGGGAGGTGCTGCCGGATTCTCTCTAGGAACTCCGACAGCTGGACTTAAAGATGTATACATTTTTGGTATGAATGAAGACTTCCGCTGCATTCTGTTTCTACTCCTTTTTATAATAACATTCTACCGAATCGGTTACGTTTACACACTAACTTCCGTCTAGAACCGGCTGATCACAGACCTTCATGTCTTGTGGTGTCAGTTGCGCCGGAGCTTGTGAGGAAGGCTACATATGTACAACTCATGACTAAAGAAGATGATATAATGGATCTTTCAGACAAAGAAGTGTTTCAGTTCCTCACAAAATAGACTATACATTTGAGATTGTCATGAAAGACGAAGATTGCATTATTGGTCTTGAATGAAGAAAAAGAGGTTACTGCGTATTGACAGATGATCTAATTTCGATGATGATTTGCTAATTGAGAAGATTACGGATTTGCAGATCAATCATGGTTACGGAAATCGAGATTTCATATTTTCGCGGGTGTTCATCGATTTGAAGTTTACCGGTGTGGTGGTTTGAAGTTTCTATCAATTGTTGGTTGAGTTTGAAGATCAGGGGATCGAGAAAAAGAGAAATGCGCTAAACTGAACATGGATGTGGTTAAAGAAGGAATATAGATGCTGCATTGCTTAGTTTCAAGTTGTTGTTTACTCAAAATTTTTTTCCAATTAAGCAAATCTGAGGAGGTCGGTAGCCTTGCAACCAAAGAACTGAAGATTAATGGTTGGAAACAATTATTTTAGGGGGAATTGGTGCTTTAATGTTGATAATGCAAACCCGGGTCATCAACTAAGGGGAATTTATTGACGTGTTCTACGACATCGACAGATACCTTGATTGAAGTTGAGATTATTCAAACACGGCTCTGAGATTTCAAGATCAAGATAAAGCTTCGACAGTAATGAACAAGGGGGAAACTGTTGATGCACTTTGTGTCCGTCGTTGTGCGAATAGGCTTGATAGAGCGTGTGTTGAATATTGTATAGACTAGATATGAACACACAGACCTAGTACAAACGTGGGATGAGCAAAAGTGTCACCTCGTACGAGTGAGTCCCTCGTACGAGTGACTAATCCCTATATATATGTGTTGTGTGTTCATTTGTTTGTAAGTTTTGGAGGCTCCCTGAGGGGAGAAGCTGGCGGAATCTCTCCAGGATCGGCAGCCTGACAAGATGTATGCTCTTTCGGTATGAATGAAATAAAAGCTTCCGTTGTTTCTGTCTCTACTCCTTTCTTTAATAACATTCTACCAATCGGTTCTATCATACGCCCAAACTTCCGTCTGGAACCACCGTCCCGGGGACCTACACCTAACAATCCATTTTGACACACAAAATTCATCCAACTCCCTATTTTTAAATTCTGTGCCATTGTCACTCCTAAAGACTTTTACTGGCAGGTCAAATTGCTTTTCAACTTGTTTAACAAAATTTTGCAAAATACCTGCAGTTTCTCTTTGGAGTGCATGAAAAAGGTCCATGTAAATCTTGAAAAATCATCAACAATGACGAGAAAGTATCATTTCTATTTAATACTCATGATTTTACAGGGCCAAACAAATCCATGTGCAGCATTTGCAAACATTGGCGTGATTTGGACTCTTCAATTGATTTGTGTGAACTTTTATGTTGTTTTCCTTTTTAATAGGAAACACAATGCTCATCACAGGTGAATTGTTTTGAGTGTAAACCTCTGACAAGATTTTGTTTGAAGAGTGTGGTGATAGTCTTAAGATTTGTGTAACCAAATCTTCTATGCCAAAGTTCTATCTCTATACTAGAAGCAACTGGGAACAGACATGCATTGGACATTGGATTACCTTTCAACATATCAACCACATACACATTACCACTCCTATGAGAAACAAGTTGTGCTTTGCCCTCAGCTATGATTTGATCAATCTTTTTAACCACTTTTGGCCCAACAATCTGACAAGTTTTCTAGGGAAGAATAACCCATAGCCTTTGTCACTCATTTGTGAAACACTAAGAAGATTAAATTTCAGATTGTCAATAAGATTGACTTGTTCAAATTTGAGTTTCCCAGCCTGAACAGTCCCTGACCCCAACACCTTCCTTTTTGAATTGTTACCAAAGGATATATCACCCCCTCCATGTGCCATAAAGTCTTGAGAAGGGCTCTACATTCTGTCATGTGCCTGGAGCCTCCACTATCCACATACTATAAACTATCAAGGCAAGTAGAAGCTCCCTGCACATAAGTAATCAATTAGTTTAGGTGAGTTTCCAAAGCCAAAATGGCTTTGGATGGGGTCATAGACAATCCAGCCTCAATTTCAGTAAAATTGACAATGTTTTGAACTGATTTATGTAACCACTGTTGTGAACCATTTCCTATTAAATGCTCATATCCATGAGGATGCCTATTAACCCTTGGCTTTGATTGTCTTTTGTAGACCACATAGCCAAGAGGTACACTCTTATAAGTAGGTTGGACATGTCCTCTTTGATATTGATTTGCTGGTGGAGCATTTGTTACCTAAACCTCTCTGGGAGCAGAGGTTACATTCAATTTCTTGGTAACAGATGTTTGAACAGGATCAACGGTCTGTTTGGATTTTCCTTTTAAAGTACTCATCCCTGGACACTCTAGTGTTTTGGATTTATACTCATTTCTTTTGACTTCAAAGTTTTGAGATAAACACACTCTTTAGTTTTATGATTTGTTTTGCCACAGATTGTGCAGTTTGGAGAATCAATTAACACACTTGTTTTGTTAATGTCATAAGCTTTTAGAAGAAAACAATTTTTAGTAACATGATTCCTCTTTTCACAAAAATCACAAAACAGGTTTTTTATTTTCTCTTTCTTTTTCCCTTTTTCTGATTTTGTCAGCAGAGTCTATAACCTCTGCTGGAAGATCTTTCAAGGGGATAATTTTAACTTTGGGTGCTTTGACCCATCAGTGGTTGTGAAATCCATTGGTTGAAGTTTTCAAGAATGTCACACTCATCACACCATGTAGGTTTAAATTAATATTTTTCAATTTCCTCAAAATTTGAGGATCCTTTATGTCTTTCTAAAATGATTTTATTTCCCTTTTGATCAGTGACTTTGATTTCTTGACCAGCTAAATTTGTTGGAATCATTTCAACCAAACCAGAATCATTTCCAGTAACATTTTCAGAAACTTGGACATTTTTTCTAAACCCAATGCCAAATTTGATATTACTTTTGATTTGGTTTTCAAGCATCACTTCATAACCTTTGCAGGATTCTACCCACTTTTCACAAGTGATTTGGGTAGATTCCAACTCCTTTTTGCAACTTTGATATTTTTCTATCATAGTTTGGAGTTGGTACTTGGTTATGCTGGCTTCATATTTTAGACTGCTGATTTCAGATTCTTTTTCAAACAATTTTGATTTTAACTCTTTTGAAAGTTTTTCAAATTGCAATTCATCATCTAAAATCTTGTTTCTAAGGTTTTCATTCACCTCTTTTATGTTAACAAAAACAATGATGCATTTATTTGAACATAGATCTTTGAGGACCCGAGGAAATACCTTAGTAGCAGCCATCATGGCACAGTCACATTCATCTTCACAAATACTAGCATCCCATGGGTTAGACAGTGGTTTCAATTCTTCACCAACATTCTCTTTTGTAACAACTGTTTCATCATGAACATCAGACTCATCAGACTTAGAAACCACTTCCTTAGTTTCAATACCCTCAACTATTGTATCTAGTTCCATAAAGCAAAAATCATTTTGTTTCATATCAATGTTGGCAACTAGAGAAAAGTTTTCATCAGTAAGTTCTTCAGGCAAGCTACTCCAATCAACAAAGCCCTGAGTAAAGAAGCTCTATTGATTAACCTCTGCTGGAGCAGTGGTTTGAGTAACGTGTGATGCATGTTGCATTTGAACCTGAGGAGTGTGGGCTTGAACATATTGAATATGTGGAACAGTGGTTTGAACATACTGCACAGGAACAGTGGTAGTAGGGTGTGCAAAATGAGCAGTGTTTTGCATATGAGGAGCAGGGGTATATTGGGAATAGTGGATAGGGCTTTGAGTATTTTGAGGTCTAGGGCTAGGATGTGTGATGATTGGTCCAGTTGATTGTGACCTACATTCTCTAGCAAAGTGTCATAGCCTATTACACTTAAAACATTTGATCTTTGACTTATCTAACCTAACTTTTAGCCCCCCATGCAACCATGGGAATGTTCTACCAGTTCTCTTGTAATACTTGCTAGCTCTAACACTCAATAAAGCAAGTGATCTCTTCCAAATCTGAAGGGTCAAATGTTGAAGGTCATTCAACTCAACGGATAAATCATCAGATGTTTGGCTTTGCCCATTAGTAGCAAATGCATAGTTAGGTGTGTAAGAATTAGAATTGAAACTACCACCAGAGGTTATTTTAATGAAATGATCATAACTCTAATCCTTACGAGTGCCAGTGGCTTCTTCTTGGCCAAAAAGTGTTGTACTATCGAATGAATAGTCATCAGCTACTTTGCCAGATTCTTGTAGCTTCTTTTTCTGGTTCAACTCTCTCTCATAGGTGAGAAGCCTACCATGAAGCTGTGTTAGACTCATTTCTTTAAAGCCAACTGAATTTCTGGTTAGAAAAGCTATAGTGTCCCACTTGTCTGGTAATGATCTGAGAAAATGACTATTTAAAGTCGAATTTGCAAACTCAACATTAACCAGTTTAAGCTTGCTAATGAGACATTTAAATCTTTCAAATTTTTGGGTTAATGACACTCATTTGACATGACAAAATGTTTCGTATTGTTGGTTCAAAACTTCTCTTTTGTTTTCTATCACTTCCTCAATCCCACCGAATTGCTCTTTCAAAGCATCCCATAACTCATTTGCACTGTTGCAATGCAACAGGCCAGCATATATATCATTTGGCAATGTAGAGGCCACGATGCTAAATGCCTTTACATCTGGCTCGATTTTTTGGAAATCTTGCTTGGAGTAATTTTTAGGATTCCTTGGTACCTGGAGTTTAGGGTCCTCAGTACTCAATATCGATGGAACATGAGGTCCAAAGATGACCAACTTCCAGCAACCGGTGTTTTGCTGAGCAAGGATATGACCCATCCGTCTTTGCAAGATATTATACTCTGATCTGAAAAGGATCGGTGGTTTAAACATGTTACCGGTGTTGTGAGGATCTTGTGTATTTTGGGACATTCTGATTGTTTACAAACAGATTTTGTTTAAAAACTTTGAAATGTAAATAAACTCAGTTTTTCAATACAAACAAACAAACAAATTAGCAGTAAGAGCTGATCTATTCAAATCAAATTCGATTGACCAAGCTCTGATACCAATTATTAGCATCTGAGTTTGAATTGTTGTAAAAGTTTGTAAGATGAAAGTAATGAATGAAGATAAATCAGATGTAAATGCAGCGGATGATAAAAATTTGATTCACAACAATTGAGATATTGTTTTCATTATCATGCTTTTGTAATTATAATCACGTATGCATGTAATTCACAATCACCCCCTCAGCCTAAGATCACTGATTTGTTCGTAAAGAATGTAATAAGAAAGATTGATTGATAAAGTGACGAAAAGTGATCAAATAGAACAATATACGCACTGTTCTATTTATAGTACATTCGTAATCACTGAGCATCTTATGATGATGTCACTATGAAAGTGACATCTAACAACTATAACTAACTACAACATCTGCTAGGTATCCTTTGTTACAACTAACATATAATACAAAAAGACTGTTGGTAACAACTGCTAGGAGATCCACTGTTGGTCTTCAGCAGAGCTTGTCTTTAACACAGCTTTCCAGCAGACCTATGCTATATATCAGTGTTAGACCTTTCCAGCAGAGCTTCAGTATCAACAGATCTTTGACTTTGGTCTTCATCAGAGGTTTGCAACAGATGATAGATTATTATTAAGGATCAGAGGTTATAGAATATTTTGGCTTTTCTATCATTTGTTCTTTTATAGGGTTCAATATCCAACAAAGTCGGTTAATTGTATTTACCAGTGAAAACTGACGTATTTTTAAAAGACTAAGCGCAAGTTACATAGCAAGTACGGAATAGGCTGGAGCTGCTTGGTCTTTAATTATTGGAATTTGCAACTCCATGTAAAAAGACCCTATTAGTCTCAAGTCTTATTTTATATCAATTGATCCGCCGGTGGATCTTTTCGTACGGACAACTTGTAATAATTTTGTACTTTGTTTTCCGAGTTGGTACTTTTGTATAATCTAATTTAAAATCCCATCTTCCGCTGTGCATTGTGATTACTTCACACATATACCCCATGTCCGGGCCCACCGGGAAATCAGGGTGTGACTGGTTGGTATTCGAGCCACAATTTGAGGGATTTAGATACCAGTCTTTTGTGTCTAAACTCAAATATCACAATTGCAGATTCCTTAAGAAAATTATGAGTCTAGGCTTAACCTAAGACCACTTATATCTATATGGTTTTTGATATTAAATTTGACAGGTAATCATGCCACCAAGGAGATGGGGAATGGGAAAAGGTCCCATGAGAGGACACAGACCAAGTTTAATGAGGAATTGAAGATTCCAAATTTGTGAAGATTTATAAATTCCGAATTTGTGAACATCCTAAAAAATTCTGAGTTTATGAAGATAAAGCTAGTCCGAATTTGTGATGGATAGTTTAAGTCCGAGATTATCTTTGTATTGTATTTCCGAGTTTGTATTTATAATGTACGTGGGCCTAACCCAGTTTGTAATCTCGAGACGAGTCTAACGGTACATTTTAGTAAAAAAACAAGTTTCAGACAAATATTTAACCGTTTTTAACAAAAACGGTTGCGTTAAAAATGTCGAGTATGTCAAATCTGAATGAGATGTTGAGGATGGAGCATGAAGTTGGCACCACTAACGAACCGCCAAAGATGATGAAGGTAGAAAATTATCTTACGTGGAAAGACAGGTTTCAGTCTTTTGTTGAATATCAGGACACACGGATGTGGATTGGTATTCAGGATGGGTATGTGAACCCAACTCATGACTTTGAGGGCAGACAACGGGTCACTACGTATGTTAAGATGCAAGACGCTTAGAAGAAGATGTCCGAAGCTGAGAAGAGAGCCCTAGCTACTATAAAAATCTCTTTACCTGATGGCATTAAACACACCTTTAAGAGATATACTACCTCGAAAGAGATGTGGGATGCGTTAGAAAACACGGATGAGGGCAATGCTGATGTGAAGAAGAATAAGGTTGATCTGTTGAAGAAACAATTTGTTGTCTTTAAATGCATGAGAAATGAGTCCTTAGAAGATATCATCACGAGGTTCTTGTCACACCCCAACCGATGGTGTAAACATCGGGATGAGATGAACAAATTGCTCAAAACGTCATAACACTACTTTGCGATAATAAGTTAAACGTAATAATTTCATTGATATTAAAATTGAGATACATTGTTCAATAAACGAAATACAACGAGTTCAAATAGCATAAACAACTTAAACGAAATACAATAATCCAAAATTTAGGTGTGTATCTAGTCCACCCTAATTGTATTTCATCCATCACGTCAACTTAGTTTCCTGCAACATGTATTAAAATAATATATATATCAACAAAATGTTGGCGAGCATACAAGTTTGATACATAGCATAAATAAGAATAATTTCGTCTCATATCCAACATGGCAACTTGTGTATAAAAGGTGATTGCATACTAGAACATGTGTATTTATATGTCAAACCAAAGTCTAACGCAATTGTCATTACCCAACGTAGTCTTAAAACGGGTGTTTAAAAGGTTACTTAACTATACCACAAGCATACGGGCGGGCGTTACTCCTATAGCGCTATATTTGTTAAGGTTGGCTAGCAAAGTTAATGATCATATATCACAAGTTTAACATAGCATGCGTTTAATTGAGTATATAAACAAGTATCATGTTATAATGGATAGAGCAAGTTTGTAACTAGTTGTATGGTTCTTGTACATGTTACACCCGAAATATTAAAATAGGAAAAACGGGATCGAGTATACTCACGGTTTTGCAAGCTGAATCCGACTTGAATCCCGAGAGTGTGGTAGGTTGATTATCTTGGAGCACCTTGTCCTTCTACAAGAAGTAACAAAGGCGTATGGGTGTTGGGAGTTAACGGGAGATTATGGATTCGAAGTTTAAATAACGTAAAAATAGTATTATGAAAGTAATCATCTTGTATTCATGACACTTGTTCTTGACACTATAGAAACCGCAAGGGTTGGTGTGTTTTCATGGATTCGAAGACCCATTAGAATCGTAACAAGTGTATGGTCTCTAGATGATGTAACTAGTTTCTTAACAAGTAACTATGGAGTTATTATTAAGTCTTTGTCACGTGTATGTATACATATATATAATATACTTAGTTTAGGTACTTTAAATCATAAATCAAGCATGAGGTAGGAGATCAAAGTCTCTATTTAGGCACCTCTAGTGTCATGGATATCATGTAGGAGGTAGGAAGAACAAGCTTCCATTTAGGTACCTCTAATGTTCACCACTACACTTGTGTTATAAACACAAGGAGGGTTAAGAACTAAGTAATAACAACAACTAATCTAATGTAAAACATCAGGTAGTGTGTGGATTCAAGATGGGTTGCCAAGGCTAGACCATCTTCACACATGCACAAGTTGAACTTGGACACTACTTGTGGGCGTAAACCCAAGTTGAAAACATAAAGTTTGGGAGGTTTTCACCTCTAGTTTGACATGTCTCAACCTTGTTTTTAAGCCTAACCAACCGCTAATAGTGTTGTAAGCATTCGGACATAGGTTTGAGATGAGATAACTCCAGTTTGAAAAAGTTTAACAAAGTTTAGAATCAAAACAGAAAGTTTAGTACACTTTGGAGCCTTGGTGGTGAAGTTCCAGGTCTGGATTCTCCAAGGAGAACCCATGGAATCATATCCAAGGTTGTTCCAAGTGGTTTGAAAGAAGAATGAATGAAAAAGATGAAGTATAAGTGAGGTTATGCTCACTTTTGCAACTTCAGTGAATCTGTCTTGCTACTGATTTCTCAGCTGGATTTAGAGTGTTTGAGAGAGAGATTTGTCACACCCTCAAAATCCACATGCGGAGTTCTACCCCGAGGCGCGTGACAAACCAGGATCACAGTCATTAGTCATACTGAACGACCAATATATGAGTTTAAAAATTTTCCTATTTGCTCATACATGAGAAAATACTGTTTATACAATTTAGTTGCGGAAGCGTAACAATTACAAAACCATAATAGCTAATGTAATTAAAAGTGATTCTAAAAGTTTGATGAAGTCAATGCTACTCCGAAATGCATCCTAGTCCTGATATGTGCTACCTTAGCAACCTAAGAAAACATTTAAAATCAAGTGTCAACAATAATGATGAGTGAGTTCACAGGATTTAGTTCACAAGTTTAAACATAAGTGTTTCCCCACTGGTTCAACCCTGAACCAGTGTCTCATAAGTTACCCTGATCCAACCCGAATTAGATTAATATTATGTAGTTTAGCAGTTCATGTTATATGTTTAGGTAGCTAGCCTAGCTCATGTCAACAAAGTGTTCGATCTGAAGCTGACGTTGCTGCCCCTGTTGTGCCAGGCCTATCACCAACCATGGCTAAAATGTTAGGCAAATTCTACACTCGTGACCATCAACATTCGGTCTAACTGGCGCGACCAGTTCGAGTAGGGCTTGTCGGGCCCAGTAGTACTACTAAAAATTCCCTCGCTATAATCAAATACTAATGGCATCGTAAGTGTTAAGGGGACTGACATGTGATATATGCTCCCTTGTGACCATAATTGTATAACATAACTCTAAATAGAAAGGCGTTACCGTAGCGTGATGTATGCCACCCATACATCGTTGTAACGTGTCCATGTTTTAAATAGAAAGATGTTACTGTACCGTAATATAATCAACCCATATATCACTGTCGTGTACATGTTTTCTCCCCCTGTGTTTTGTAAACGTCTAAAGAAATAGGGGCCGTGAACTCACCTTAAGTTGCTCGGTTAGATAAGTGCAAAGGAAGTAAAGGATGGAACCGCTAATCACATCCTAACATGTCAACTGGTTCAAAGTTAGTGTGTGAACACAAAACTGACACAAAATCCTACGCGTAACTAGCACACAATACGAAACACGTAATGCAAGTTCAAAACCAGAATCATGCATGCAAAGTGTCGCTATATGAAATAGCAACCAACAACTTGTCACAAACATAGGATAGCACATACAACACTTAAATACACATAAATGTAAGTTATCATATTTCAGCTTGTACATTCATAACTGGGCAGTTTTCGGGAATATTTATAAATAGTTCCCATGTTCCAAAAATTCCAATATTTGTACAGAATGTGTCAATTAGAATGTAGAATTTTGTATAAAATTTTCAAGTCTTGGTTACTTACCAATTATGTATAAGAATTTATTTACTAGGCTGCAGTAAGATTCGTCGCTTTCTGACTGAAGTCCACGAGAAAAATCATTTAAAAATACTAGTTTGTCCGATTGATGAAATTCCAGTTGGAGATTCCTCTGAACACCTAGGAGTATCTACTGTATAAATTTAGTTACTTAAGTTTTTTCAGTTCACAGGTTACAAATGAAAACATTGGCTGCATTTTCAGCAGAAAAATGCTGCTTTGCGCGCTTGTACGATAAACGTCCTTAAAAATAGTTTTACTTATCCAAAAAATACGAAACTAACTTTAATTGAACGCTAACACGTAAAATTTGTGTTATATCTTTTAAAAAGTGACTAAGAGTCGTTTATGGTGTCCCAAACACCTCGTACAATTCGGCTGATTTTAGCAGCCCAGTGCTGAAATAATTCAGCCATTATATTTAGAGAATAATACTTAATTAAGAACGATTCTAGGCACTATAAACGCATCGCAAGCAAGTAGAATATGTCCGTAACATGTATGAGCAGATTGTATGTCCAAAACACATGAACCAAGTCGTGTAAATAGTGAATGATTCAACAACAACGCACTATGCATCAATCCGAACATCAAAACTCATCAATAATCATCCTACATGCATAAAACCCGTAACCCTAATACACGAACACAAGGATTTCGGACCAAACTCAGATTGCATATCATTCATATCACAAGGATTCAAGCACATGACAACTTTTACACAACTCCTAATCATCACAATGCAAAAATCATGCGAAACATGTAAACCCTAGTGCATATAACATCATCTATACGTAAAGTTAAGGCATACCGAGAAGCACACGTGTACGGGGATGATCAAGGGAGACTCGGGGCTGCACAAAATCGAGGTGGGGCTGCCTTGCGCGAACAAGAGGGGGGGTTGTTGCTGCCGTCGCACACAAGAGAGGGGAGAGGGAGCTAGGATTTGCAAATTTTTTTTTTTGAACCTCCATGCATACATACGTATTCATAACTAAGGGGCCATGGGAGGGGGCGGTTTGGGCTAGTTTTTGGGCCGAGAGGGAGAGGGTGGCGGGTTGGGTTTGTTTGATTACGAAATCGAATCGTTTCACAACCTCGGTTCGGTTCGGCTATTTTTTTAAATCGTTGAATAACTACATATATTACAACTCGACAATCTAGTCACGACACGAAGTTTATAACTATTAAATCACGTAATCGGAGCGTGACACGATAAATCCACAAACATCTAATAACACGTAGCACGTAATTCAGATACGACTCGCTAAAATTCTCAAACATCGTGTATTCTCGGAATACTAAAGTTAGCGTAATTATAGCGTGCGCGTAATTAATTCTCCGAATTAAATTAACGTAGGAATAAATAAGGATAAAGTTGCGCTTTTAAAATACCTGAAAAACTGGGATGTTACATTATCCCCATGTTGAAAGAATTTTCGCCCCGAAAATTGAGTAAACGCGGTTAAGCATGCAAACGCACGAAAGTTCAGTTTGTTAGAATGGTACAAGAAAATCCCAGGTTGTCACATCATCACCATTTTGAGAGAATTTTTGTCCTGAAAATTGAATAAGCATGAGTTTGAAAAGTGTTAGAGTGAGGGGATATTTTCGAGTTGCCACATTCTTCCCCAGTTAAAAGAATTTCGCCCCGAAATTCAGTTCACGCTACTTGGATTTTGTGATTCGGTTGCAAAAAGTTGAGGATATTTGTCTTTCGTTTGATCCTCTCTTTCCCAAGTGTACTCCGGTCCACGCTTAGAGTTCCAACGAACCTTGACAATCGGTATTTTACTATGTCTTCGTGTTTTGACCTCTCGGTCCATAATTTCAATTGGTTCTTCAATGAATCGCAGTTGTTCGTCCGCATGGATCTCATCCAGTGGAATGGCTAAAGTTTCATCTGATAGACACTTCTTCAGAGATGAGACGTGAAAAACATTGTGAATTCCACTGAGTTCATCAGGAAGGTTCAACTCATAAGCTACAGGACCGATTTTCTTTGTTATTTCAAACGGGCCAACATACCGTGGGTTTAGTTTACCTCTTTTGCCAAAACGAATCACGCCCTTCCAAGGTGAGACTTTAAGTAGCACTCGCTCCCTAACCTGGAACTCGAGAGGTTTCCTACCCTTATCAATGTAGCTTTTCTAGCGATCACGAGCTGCCGTCATTCGTTGTCGGATTTGGGCAATCCTATCCATTGTGTTGATAACGAGTTTCTGGGCCAGTGATTTGGCTGTCGCCAACTTCTGTCCAGCATAGAGGTGATCGGCATTTCCGCCCGTATAAAGCCTCGAACGGAACAGCCTTGATGCTGGCATGGTAATTATTGTTGTATAAAAAACTCCACTAAAGGTAGATGCCTTTCCCAGCCGTTACCAAAGTCAATAACACATGCTCGAAGCATGTCTTCTAAAGTCTGTATGGGGCATTCAGTTTGCCCATCCCTCTGAGGGTGATAAGTTATACTCATGACTAGACGTGAGCCAGAGGATTTGTGCATCGCCTGCCACAAATCAGATGCAAAGCGTGGGTCACGATTGGAAATGATAGAAGTTGGCACTCCGTGCCTAGCGACTACTTCCTTCAAATTGATGTCTGCGAGTGTAGGAAACTTGTCAGTTTCCTTGATTGCCCGAAAGTGTGCAGACTTTGTCAGTCGATCGACAACCACCCAGATAGTGTCGTTTCCTCGCTGGGATCTGGGTAAGCCAATGACGAAATCCCTGGAAATTTGCTCCCATTTCCATGTTGGGATCTCTGGTTATTGAAAGTCCTGACGGCTTTTGGTATTCAACCTTAACCCTAGCACAGGTCAAGCATTTACTAACATAAGTCGCTATGTTAGCTTTCGTGTGGGGCCACCAGTACAAAGTCTTGAGGTCCTGATACATCTTGTCAGAACCAGGATGCACCGAGTAACGAGACTTGTGTGCTTCATCCATCACAAACTCTCGTAAGTTCCCATAGAATGGGGCCCATACACATTCCATGAAGTAATAAATGTCGTCTTCCTTGCATTCAAGTTTCTTCTCCATGCCCAGTAGGGATTCTGCTTTGATGTTCTCTTCCTTCAGTGCTTTAATCTGAGCGTCACGAATCTGGGTAGGAAGACTGGAGTGGATAGAAAGCTGTAACGCACGTACACGCTTAGGTTTGGTATCCTTATGACTGAGGGCATCGGCCACCACATTGGCCTTGCCTGGATGATACTAGATCACGCACTCATAGTGGTTGAGGAGTTCGACCCATCGACGCTGTCGCATATTCAACTCCTTCAGATCGAAGACAGCGAGCTCTTGATTGGTGTAGATGGTGCACTTGGTACGGTGCAGGTAATGTCTCCCTATCTTGAGTGCAAACGCTACTGCTCCCAAACTCCCAAACTGTGGGTAGTGTAGTTCTTTTTCGTGAACCTTGAGTTGGCATGGTCGCGTAAGCGATGACTTTCTCATGTTGAACCAACACGTAACTTAGTCCTTGGATATACACGTCACGGTAAACAACGAAATTGTTTGTGCCTTCTGGTAACGAAAGAATGGGTGTACTACAGAGTTTCACCTTCAACTGTTGAAACGCGGATTACTGAGCAGTCTTTCGAATTAGAGTTGCGAGGGTTTGTGCCTAAGGTCAAGAAAATCGGGCTTCACAACATTAAAAGTCGTCCGTTAGAAGCTAAACATAAGGTTGTTTGTGTGGTAGGGGCTCCATGGTAAGGTGTAGGTGTCGTTCGGATTCTTACTAGTTCTTGGAGTAGATTCGGATGTCGTCAAAGAAAACAAGTGGCATATTCTTCAAGGTACGCTAAATTTGAATGTCGTGACTAGGAACCTGTCTCGTTCGTAACGTGTTCTAAGGATAGTCCTCGTGATACCTCCATATTTGTGATATTCATGGCCCATTGCTCCTCGAGTAACGTTCGTAGAGAGTAACCTGTCACACCCCGACCCGCAGCGGAATAAGAGTCGGGGCATAATTGGGTTATCACCAAAGCTCATGATGTTTACTAAAATGTTTCATATTTATTAAATTCAAATTACAACTTAAATATTCAAATCAAATCCATACAATTACAAGGAAAATGAAACTAAGTAAAACAATCCAAAGCTTAAACTGATTTATTCTTCTAAGCCTTCCTATGTGTTTCTTGCCTCAACTGGATCACCTGTATCATGTGTAAAACGGGGGATATTTTGGGTCAACAAAAGTTGGCGAGTGAACCTTGAGAAAACATTGTTATTAATTTCTTGTTGTATTTAATATTGAAAATTTGTGCAATAATCACATGTGAGCAAACATATATATATAACAAAACACAAACCACATTGGATGAGTAAATGACATGAATGATGATGTATATGAGATCAAGGCTCAATCAAACGGAGCCGATCGAATGACATGAATGATTGTGTATGTGAGATCAAGGCTCAATCAAACGGAGCCGATCGAATGAGGCACCTGATACTCAACCCGTATCCCACGGGGAGCTGATGGGCCTAATGAAATGCATGTACTGAAAATGATACTTCAATCTAAACATAATTCACACAACAATTGAACACATAATTGTTACACGTTTGATCACGGATATGATGGATGCACAAGTGTTTAAATATAATAAGGATTTATACGATACATGATACACCCCAAAATGTGATTAAAACAGGGAATTGGTAGAGATTCACTCACATTGGGTGCGTTCTTTGATGACGTTGGATGCGCACGAGTTTTGGGATTTGATCGACGGGGAAAACTAACCTAGAATAATAACGAAAAGGATTCGGTAAATAAATAGATTTTATTTGAGATTAATACTTTTATTTCATAATCTTAATAGGATTTTTAGATTTATTTTTGTGAGTTTAAGGACATTTTCTAACTTTAAAAATATTATTTTTAAGTATTTTTAAATAATTTTTTGATTAAATAAATAAAAAAATAAATAAAAAATGTTGACTTTTTGACTCTGACATGACCGTTGACCATTGACCGGTCGGATTGTGTTAATTATATGCGCTGAGTGAGGTTCGAACTCGGGACCTCTCATATGCGTGCACGCAGCTCTACCAACTGAGCTACGTGTCTAACCCGAAATATTCTCTGTTTTAATTATATTTATATACTGATTAACTTTTATCTTATTTAATTTATTTCAAAAATGATTTAAAATGGCCGAACCGACTTCAGTGACCCGGAGTCGAACCCGAGACGTTTGGTTCGAGCACGCACAGCCCAACCAGTTGGGCTGTGTGTTATATCTGTTTAACTTATGGATTTAATTATACTTATTAACATTCGGTGACCTGATCCGATTCAGTTGTAAAAATGTTGGTTTTAATTCTGAAATTCGTTAACGTATGCGATTCGAACCCGGGACGTGTGCATTGTTTGTGCACACAGTCCACCGCTGGTCTGTGTGTCTAACCCGGTTAAATATTCGGTTTTAATTAAATTATACACATGTTCGACTTCGTCTTCTTCGTTTACAAAGACACAGAACAAAGATGCCCGACTGTTCTTGTTTAAATCGGTCATCGAACATATAATTGATTGGAATGAAATGGATAAAGAGGGTTACGGAGAAAAATGTACCGAACAAATGCTTTTTCTCAGATTTCCGGCAAGAGTCGTCGGCTCTGATTGGCGACTTCCGTCTGAGTGAATCAATTAACGGTTTTGATCAATGAGTTGTGCAATTAAGGTACTAAACAAGGAATATCAGGGGGTTTAGATGATTGTACCGATTCACAGCGAGACTTCGGAATTTTCAGTGACTTTCCGGCGAGTGTAGGAATTCCCGGTAACGTTGTCAGAGACGGATTCTGGTTAAACGATTTATGTTAATACTTGTCTAATAATGGATTGCAAACAAAAGAGTCGAGAAATTTACCGATTTGGTGTAACTCTCGGTTTTCCGGTGAAAGTCCGGCGAATGCAGAATATCTCCGGCGAGTGCTAAAGCTTCGAGAGATTGTGCGATTTTGAGCGAAAAGGTTACCAGAGGTTTGGGTGGGTATTTATAGGGAAGAAACAGAATGTATTGAGTCCGAATTTGGTCTTGATTCGTGGTCAAGGTTTCTCCGGCGGTTACGACCGCAATTGACTATTAGACGTTGGTTGTAACCGATGTCGAAGTCGGTTATAGCGTTTTAGTCAAAAGGAAAATGGATAAACTCGCGGATTGTCGGATTTTCCGGTGATTGCAAGTTCTGCCGCGCTGAGGTCCGGTTTTGAATTCGAATTTTAATTTAAGTATTATTTGTTTCATTATAGTCACAAAGAAGGCAAGTGGCGGAGCGGTGTATTGTGTGTTTGAGCTTATGGGCGACCCGGGTTCGAAACCCGGCAGCCTCATTTTATTTTTTATTCACTTATTTTTATCATTTATTAATTATAGTTTTTAAATTCTAAAATGTTTATTAATTATGCATTGTTTAAAATTAGTTTGAGCCATAAATATGCAACGAAAATTTTTAACTGGATATTCGAATAATAAACGAAGCGGGTTTTGGAAACCCGTTTTTCGACGGATGTTACATAACCCCTCCAAGCAAGAGTTCGCGAAGAATGTGGTTAGGATGAGGATCATAGAATCCGGGAAGTATATCCCGAATGGATGTGGAAACATGTAAAAAGGGTAGTCGCAATCGATGCGTAAGCGTGTCAGGATCCGTAACAGAGGTTTACTTGATGTCAGGGGTATAGCTGGTCGTATACAATTTGCATAAGGTAAAAAAAATAAAAAAACGCCATTTGTCAAAAAGGGTGTCACGTGGATATATCAATCATAACAAGAATTTACCATCGAAGAATGGTTGCCACACGAGTTTGTAGTGTTAAGATTCACTGAAACCTCCGTCTAATTTGTCGGGCTCACCCACACGTGAAGGGGGAATAATTCACTTTGATCCATGAACTTATATGAGTGTGCAATTTATGTGTCGGTAAGCAACCAAATTCAGAGGAGTTTCCTTAGGTTGTGTGAATGAATCTAAAATATGTCTGTGTAGTCAAGAGGCTTCAAAGAAAGGACGCGAAAACATGTTTAAGAGGCTATGATCGTATCAACAATTCATTACCATCCTCAAGGTTTCAAGAAGTGATCACCAAGGATCAAAAAGACAAGTTCACTGAGTTCTTAAAAAAAATTGAACACATATTTGATGAGGGATTATGCGTAAAGTTTCGAAGATGTAGTGTGACCACGAAATGATGTGGGAGATTTGTCTACGTTGTCAACAGTAACTAACTGTCGCATTAAACAGTAAGCATCGATCAGTGCAATGGCTAGGAGATAGACTAGCTCAGAAGGGAAAACTGTTATGGAATAACTATCCTAGCAATACGAGGAGTAAGATTATTGTATATGTCATCATGTTTATCTAGCCGTTGAATAACTTACATCTTGTCTTCTGATGTCCATAAGATGATGGGACCATTTTGTGGAAATCCGTTTGTAGGGTTGGATATGTTGCAATGTACATCAGGTTAGACTAAAGATTAGCGACAGGACCGAGTATAAGGGGTCAAAGGAATTTTGATAGTTAAGGCAAGGGATAAGGTGTGAGCGTACGAGAGATTCTTCATAATTCGTTTATATGCTGATGTTGAAGGGTTTATGATGTGCTAAAAGTAGTTCAATAAAAACAACTGACATTAACCTAAATCTAGACACGAAGTAATACTCTAGACTCACTAAAATGAACTAAACTACTAACCGGCAAGTGTACCGATCGACTCTAGTATAGCTAAAGTAAGTCCGGATATCGAACCCAAGAGACTCTACTGATTAAATTAACTACTTTATTTAGACTCTGACAGACACGGACTAAAATGTTGCTGTTTGATGGGGGGTTTCTAACAAATTCCTAAGAAAACAATTTAAAAACTAACTAAGATTAACTAAGTTAATTAAACGAATTACTTAAGATTTAACTCTGATGGTGAAAAAACACTACCTAGACTGGAATCCTGTTTGCTTCAAGTAATGATTTTTAATTAGAAATTGTCAACCATGGAACCGATATCATAAAGTTCTCGCCTTTCGGAATATCTAAAGGACCCCTGACCCTTCTCAAGAGCACACAGTGATACCCTAAAAGTTGTTAAATTACCGGTTATTAGACTCCCTCACAGGACCTCTAATTGGTTTATGGAAGTACCTGCAAGACCCACTCCCTCACAGGATCTGAGTCAAAGGTAAACTTGGACTTCTAGTTAGACTCGCTAGAAAATAGCCAACAGGTTTACTTTCTAAGAAAGCTCCTACCTTGCAGCTTAATGACTTAGACCTAGCGATAACCTCGCACCTCACAGTTATTGATGATTAGTAGAACACTTGATTTTATACGTTTACCGATTATAACTTCTAAGATTTATTACGTAGTTCAACCCTAAAGACTCTAGCTTTATTATGTGATATAGACACTCACCTAAAACTAGACCCTAGCAACACTCTCTTATGTGATAAAGACCGTCACCAAGAATCAAGCGAAGCATAAACAATGAACAAATAACCTCAAGCATGCATACACATCTAACTATAAGAACAAATCGCTTACGACCTCATAAACAAACCATGATATCCACAAATCACATATAAATCAAAATTTTAATGCAAACATTCATCCAATCTAGGTAGTTCAATAAAATTAGCCAAACAAAGTCATTGAAAGTATCAAACACAAGTATAAATCAAGAGTATTGAACATCATATGAGAAAAAGCAAGAATAAAGAACACCCGAATGGTAAATCACCAAGCCGAATGCTTCCTAAGCTTCCAATCCTCAACGTGCAGCTCCGAATACTCGAAAATACGCAAAAAGTTGATAACTTTGCGTCTCAAGCTCTCCCAATTCGTCCAACTAGGGTTATGGACAAGATAATGATGTTTTTATAGGTCTGGAAGAATCATACAGCAACTAAAACTGGGATTCTCCGGAAAAGACCTCGTCGAGTCGCGTGACGGGTGAAAGGGAATAGCTCCGCGCAGCGCGGCGCTAATATTTCCTGCCTTTCATCTCTTCACTAGCTAGGTGTAGCGTAGGTGTTTGTCAATGTCTGTCGCGCTAAACCTAGGTCCATTTTCAACAGAAAGTTTCGTTTTCCTTCCATGTTTCAGCTCCAGATCTCCACCTCTCACTCTTAGCTTCTCCTAAGCAAGATTCCAACACTTTCAAGCACCCCTTCTGCAACAAAACCCTGTATACGACAAAGTATCAAACTTCCTACAAAATTACCACTAAAACCAAACCAAACGAAACAAAAAACTACATAAACTCTACATGATACATAGATGTATTTCGCAATACACCAGTTTACCCTATGATTTCTGATAGGGTTTCAATCGAGATAACAGGTTCTGATGAGAATCTTAGTTTCACTTAGACTCGTATATTAGAAAAGAAAGAAATAAATAAATAAATAATAACGAGGGATTCCATTGACGATAGCTCAATGTGTCTAAAAAGATCTTAAATCTAATTGTTGCGTCCATCAACTGCTAGACAAGTTTAACGACACCAGTTAGTCGTTGAATGAGTTACGAGAGATTCTATTGACAGTGGAAGTTTTAAATATGAGATTCACATGTTAGGACAATTTATCCACACATAGGGTTTCACAAGGGTTCACATACATCACAAATTACTATTACGTGTGCACCCGTAATGATAAGTTGGTTTGCATGTTCACCCTAGTTCCATCTATCTTGTGTCAAAATGTCCATCGGATTAAAATTTTCGAGTACAAAGCGTTGTCAAAATGATAGAGTTATCAAAAGTTTAGTCAATCATCCAAATGTTGATAAACTCAGAGCTATATCAGAAAGAGTAACGTGGGATCAATTGATCTGAGGATCTACTCAAGTTGAAACACACCATGAGAATCCAATCCAGCGGATTGTAGAGGTAAGAGTGCGCATGGAACAAACATGCACATGAATTGTGACTTCAAGAGATGAAACTGGTTCATTAACGTAGGTTACCAGAAAAAGCAAGGCAACTGTTCCACCATCCGAGTCAGGTTAGAGTTCAGGTGTGCAATAGGCAAAGTGTTCTTAGTTTCGTGGTCAATCATTCTCTCGAAGAATATCAACCAAAGATGTAGAATCGTGGATCGGGAAAAAGATGACATCTCGATGTCAATGGTTTCTGCAATAACGTGTGCAACGAACTGCCCTAACGCAGGGTGCTCACGCCAGGGCCACCTGCTCGGGTTGAAAGAAAGTAGAACTAGTGGGGCCGGGGTAAAGTCGTTGGTAGGTAGAGAAAGGACTCGTTTTTGATAACTCAACTCCCAAGAGATATGCATCAATGTTGTATGTCGTCCAAATCATGGACTTGAGAAAGCTCACCATACCCGATAGTACCATAGATAGGCTCAAGCTAGTGTATTGCTCATCTGTGTGGTGTAGGAAGAAGTACAAATGATTGTGATGGGAAACGCTCATCTAGAGGCTCAGTCTCATGGCCCTCAGATAGGAGTAGATTCACGTTGTTGGCGATCCCACGAACATCGCCACTAGGGATGAAGATACAAAGAGTTTGGTGTGTTCCTCGTCAGTAGAGGGTTAAATGGATGATGTCGACATGCCTACAATTTCAATGTAAGTTTTGATGTGATGTACATAGGCATATCATGTATGAGTGTTCTTGTATGTCAGGTATGTGTGTTTGTGTTGGTGTGTGACTAATGCATTGTCTAAGGCTATAGACTAAGTCTACTCTCTAATGCAAACCTAGTTCACTATAACCATTGGCTCTGATACCAATCTGTCACACCCTCAAAATCCACATGCGGAGTTCTACCGCGAGGCGCGTGACAAACCAGGATCACAGTCATTAGTCATACTGAACGACCACTATATGAGTTTAAAAATTTTCCTGTATGCTCATTCATGAGAAAATACTGTTTATACAGTTTAGTTGCGGAAGCGTAACAATTACAAAACCATAATAGCTAATGTAATTAAAAGTGATTCTAAAAGTTTGATGAAATCAATGCGACTCCGAAATGCATCCTAGTCCTGATATGTGCTACCTTAGCAACCTGAGAAAACATGTAAAATCAAGTGTCAACAATAATGATGAGTGAGTTCACAGGATTTAGTTCACAGGTTTAAACATAAGTGTTTCCCCACTGGTTCAACCCTGAACCAGTGTCTCATAAGTTACCCTGATCCAACCCGAATCAGATTAACGTTATGTAGTTTAGCAGTTCATGTTATATGTTTAGGTAGCTAGCCTAGGTCATGTCAACAAAGTGTTCGATCCGAAGCAGACGTTGTTGCCCCTGTTGTGCCAGGCCTATCACCAACCATGGCTAAAAAGTTAGGCAAATTCTACACTCGTGACCATCAACGTTCGGTCTAACTGGCGGGACCAGTTCGAGTGGGGCTTGTCGGGCCCAGTAGTACTACTAAAAATTCCCTCGCTACAATCCAATAATAACGGCATCGTAAGTGTTAAGGGGACTGACATGTGATATATGCTCCCTTGTGACCATAACCGTATAACATAACTCTAAATAGAAAGGCGTTACTGTATCATGATGTATGCCACCCATACATCGCTGTAACGTGTACATGTTTTAAATAGAAAGACTTACTGTACCGTAATATAATCAACCCATATATCACTGTAACGTGTACATGTTTTCTCCCCCTGTGTTTTGTAAACGTTTAAAGAAATAGAGGCCGTGAACTCACCTTAAGTTGCTCGGTTAGATAAGTGCAAAGGAAGTAAAGGATGGAACCGCTAATCACGTCCTAACATGTCAACCGGTTCAAAGTTAGTGTGTGAACGCACACTGACACAAAATCCTACGCGTAACTAGCACACAATACGAAACACGTAATGACAAGTTCAAAACTAGAATCATACATGCAAAGTGTCTCTATACGAAATAGCGACCAACAACTTGTCACAAACACAGGATAGCACATACAACACTTAAATACACATAAATGTAAATTATCATATTTCAGCTTGTACATTCATAACTGGGCAGTTTTCGGGAATTTTTATAAAATAGTTCCCATGTTCCAAAAATTCCAATCTTTTTACAGCCGGTGTCAATTACAATGTAGAATTTTGTATAAACTTTTCAAGTCTTGGTTCCATACCAATTATTTATAAGAATTTATTTACTAGGCTACAGTCTTAAAAATACTCGTTTATCCGATTGATGAAATTCCAGTTGGAGATTCCTCTGAACATCTAGGAGTATCTACTGTATAAATTTCGTGACTTAAGTCTTCTCAGTTTACAGGTTATGACAGAAAACATTGGCTGCATTTTCAGCAGAAAAATGCAGCTCTGCGCGCTTGTACGATAAACGTCCTTAAAAATAGTTTTACTTATCTGAAAAATACGAAACCATTTTAATTGAAAGCTAACATGTAAAATTTGTGTTCTATCTTTTAAAAAGTGACTAAGAGTCGTTTATGGTGTCCAAAATACCTCGTACAATTCGGCTGAGTTCAGCAGCCCAGTGCTGAAATAATTCAGCCATTATTTTTATAGAAGAATACTTAATTAAGAACGATTCTAGGCACTATAAACGCATCGCAAGCAAGTAGAATATGTCCGTAACATGTATGAGCAGATTGTATGTCCAAAACACATGAACCAAGTCGTGTAAACAGTGAATGATTCAACAACAACGCACTATGCATCAATCCTAACATCAAAACTCATCAATAATCATCCTACATGCATAAAACCCGCAACCCTAATACACGAACACAAGGATTTCGGACCAAACTCAGATTGCTTATCATTCATATCATAAGGATTCGAGCATATGACAACTTTTACACAACTCCTAATCATCACAATGCAAAAATCATGTGAAACATGTAAACCCTAGTGCATATAACATCATCTAGACGTAAAGTTAAGGCATACCGAGAAGCACACGTGTATGGGGATGATCAAGGGAGACTCGGGGTTGCACAAAATCGAGGTGGGGGGTTGCCTTGCGCGAACGAGAGGGGGGTTGCTGCCGTCGCACACAAGAGAGGGGAGAGGGAGCTAGGGTTTGAAATTCTTTTTTTTTGAACCTCCATGCATACATACGTATACATAACTAAGGGGCCATGGGAGGGGGTGGTTTGGGCTAGTTTTTGGGCCGAGAGGGAGAGGGTGGCGGGTTGGGTTTGTTTGGTTACGAAATCGAATCGTTTCACAAGCTCGGTTCGGTTCGGCTATTTTTTAAATCGTTAAATAACTACATATATTACAACTCGACAATCTATTCGCGACACGAAGTTTATAACTATTAAATCACGTAATCAGAGCGTGACACAATAAATCCACAAACGTCTAATATCACATAGCACGTAATTCAGATACGACTCGCTAAAATTCTCAAACATGTGTATTCTCAGAATACTAAAGTTAGCGTAATTATAGCGTGCGCGTAATTAATTCTCCGAATTAAATTAACGTAGGAATAAATAACGATAAAGTTGTGCTTTTAAAATACCTGAAAAACCGGGATGTCACAGGATTAGAGTGTTTGCAAAGTGGAGGAAGTGTGGAGGAGGCTTGGGTTTTATAGGAAGTGATTAGGGTTTGGTTTGGTAAGTAATTAATGAAGAAAGCACAATCCTACAAACACCAAATTGCCCAATCCATGACCAGAATTAAACTTTCTGCGGATTTTACCTTCTGGCGGGGAGCGAGAAGAAAAGGTAAACACGCTCGCGGTCCGCGAGAAGGTAAATTCCCCAAACTTTGTTGACTTTTGTCATTTTTAGTCCCTGAAGTTTGTTTTTGATAGTTTTAGGGTGTTTATCGCATAAAGGACATAGGTAAGGGTTATTTATGTAAATTAATCACATAATCAAGCATAAACAAGTATGATTTAGTATGAGGATCGTGTATTTGTATCGCATAATGTATGCACGTCACGTATTTGTAAGTTTATCAAACGCTTTCAAGTAGTATAAATTGAGCATCAAATGTATAGCGTATGAATGTGTTTAGCATGAAGTGAAATAAAAATACGAATTTCATTATGATTCAAGTCTCGAATTTGACAATGATTACAACGAAATGACTAGAACGAGATTACAAATTTTACAAAAATAGAAATACAACATGAACTTTCCAAATATAGAAAGTTTGAAATAGCAGGGCATTATAGTTCTACCATCTAATGTTGGAGATAGAAAACTATGACATTGAGGGATACACTGACATTGAGATAGATGAAAATTTGCTAGATGCTCTACTAGCTAAGTGGGATATTTACACTCCCATGATTAAGGGTGAAGCTTATTACGAGACTAAAGACTTAGAAGAGGTTGTTGGGAAATACAGAGCTTACGAGCTCAACATGAAGAAGAAGGAAACATGTTATGATCGGTTCAAGATCCAGGAGTTTACAAAGGCATTCCATCTTTATCTTCTCTCAATGCTTTTAGTGATTCAGCAACCGCATTTCTCTCATGTGAAAATGAAAAGGTTAAGACTGATGCTGATGGTGATGTGTGCTTTATTGCTGCTTCAGGAGGATCAACAGGAGGAAAGAGATAATAACCTAGTAATCAAAATAGCAGTACTAGGTCTATGCCTCTGAGTGTCAAGTCTGCTAAAAAACATCTTGCCTTGCTTGCTTCGTTTGTTGCTTCATATGAGAATTACATTCAGGGAATAATATCTAATCCAGCTACTTTTGATGAAGATTATGATTAGATTGACCCTGATGACCTAGAGGAGATGGATCTAAAGTGGCAGATGGCCATGATCTCTAGAAGAGTTATGAGATTCATGAATAGGACAGGAAGGAAGTTCGTTGGAAAGAGTGTTGGTTTTGACAAGTCCAAAGTTAGGTGTTATAACTGTCATAATTATGGACACTTTGCAAGGGAATGTCAAAGACCAAAAGGCGAGTCTCGTCCTAACTCATCATTTCAAGATTCTCTGGGTCAAGGTTCAAGCATCAGGAATGCATCAAATAACACTAGCTCAATAGCTTTGATCTCTACTACATGAGAGGCTTCTTATGACTGGAGCGTTCATTTGGAAGGTGATGGAAACATCACACAGGCTTTCATGGCAAAGATTGCCACAGTTGAAGATGCAGAAGAAAAGATAGATGCTGAGGTAGAGAATGAGACTGAAATTGATGCTGATCAGAAAGAAGTTCAAGAGGAAGAGTTAAAGTCTGATGAAAAAAAAGATGCTGAAGAAAAGAAGCAGGCCGCTGAATTTGCTGCTTACATGGCTGACTTGAGCAAATCAAAAGGAGAGGTAAATTCTAGTCCTGTGAGTTCAATTTGTTTAAAATGTCGTGAATTACAAGGGGAAGCTGATAGATTGTCAAAACAATATCAAAGTCTAATAAATGATTTGTCAAGCTTAAAAAAATCAAACTTCTTTGTAAAAAGAAATGAGTCTTTATATTTGAAGAAAATTAGAGGTTATGAAACTGAAATAAACATTTTAACCTACAAAATAAATGAAAAACTTCAAACTATAGACTTAGCTCATGAAAGAATGAATGAAAAAATAAAAAAGATTTCTGAAAAATGAAAAGAGATGCTAGAGGCACCACTGAAAATTGTTAAACTTGAAAAGAAATAAAATCAATTAAGAGATTCCTCTTTTGTAATGGAACATATGATGGGTGGCTTGAAGAAAAGTACTGACAAGAAAAGTGTGGGCTTCCACCATCTCTTAGTCATGACTATTCGTTCTTGCTAGATGAAGATGATTTAACAGACTTTGTATCAACTACACCCGATGTAGTGGATCTTATCAATGTCAACACACCTAGTAGTTCGACATCAGAAAACGGTGATGAGTCTGAAAATGATGATGTCAATGTCAAGAAGGAAAATAACAAAGAAACAGTTTTGAAAGCTAAGAATGCACCTCCTAAAAATAAAAATAAAAACAAACTTTTGTTAAAAAGGTCAATTTTGTTCAAGGAAGTAACATGAAAAATGAAACAACTGTTATTGAAAATGAATCAAATGTTTAGTTTGCTAAAAATAAAAATTTAGAAAAATCTAAAACTGAGAAAACTAAACAAGGTCCTTCTAAGGCATCATCATCACCTGAAGGATCTAGTCCAAAGGCTTCAGTTAAGAAGTTTTCGTCAAAAAGATCATGCTTCAAATGTCACACCAAGGGACACGTAGCAAGGTGTTGTCTTAACAAAAGGAGTGACGCACAAGTGAGTGAGAAAAAGCGAGAAAAATCACCAGAAAAGAATGGTGATAGTGAGCAAAGAGCGTCTAACTCACCAAAGACATCTACTCCTAAACAACAAGAGGGTGTTGTTGTTGGTAAAGATAAGGCTGAAACAGGAACTCAACAAGTTCCTCGTTTTCAAAGAAATCAACAACGATTTTAGCCTGAATCTACATCAAGCAGGTATGAGAGACCAAGAAGTAGTTCACCAAGAATGAATAATTTTAATGGTCAATTAAGTAATTTTAGATGTCAAGGTCAATATCAAAATTGATACCAGAATAATGGTGGTCGAAATTTTTATAACAACGGCTTTAGAAATTATAACAATCAAGATTCTTGGAATCAATCGAGAGTTATTGAACTTAGGATATGTGTGTTAAAACTCAAGGTCTCAAAACCAGTATTTCCAAAGGTCACAGAGTCCAAACATGTATAAGAAACCTCAGGACCAGAGACCTTGTGGAAATAAAACCTCATTTCCATCAACAGGTCCTAGATCCAAGACTCTAGTAAGGAGTGATGGATATTGGATGGATGTTCAAGTAGTTGATGAATCTGGAAGACCCAAGATGATTAAGGCATGGGTCCCTCAATCTAACTAATTTTTTGTTGGTTTGTGCAGGAGCTGCTGAGAAGAATTATCAACTTGTGGTATGTTGATAGTGGCTACTCCAGGCACATGACGGGGGATGCGAGATTGTTGACTGAATTTGAAGATATAGATGGAGGTTATGTTAACCTTGCAGGTGCTAAAGGAGGGCATATTTCAGGTCTAGGGAAAGTGACCAACGGGAAGATCACACTGGATAAAGTGAACTATGTCGAGCAGTTTAAGCACAATCTGATGAGCGTGTCTCAAGTCTGCGACAAAGGTCACTTGGTCCATTTTACTAAGTCTGAGGCTTTGGTATTGAAACCGGGTTCGGTGATACCGAGCAATTGGATAGTGATTAGAGCATTGAGGAGGACTGACACTTATGTCAATGACAAGGGTGCTAAGGATTCTTCTACAGTTGTGGCGTGTTTACTGTCAAAAGTATCTGAGGTTGAGTCAATGCTGTGGCATAGGCTCATGGCCCACATCCACTACCGAAAAATGAACTACATAAAAAAAATAGTTTAGTGGAAAGGGTGCCAGTGTAGAGACTTCATGTCGAAGATAAATGTCTTCCATGTCAAAAGGGAAAACAACATAAGAAACCTCACAAATCCAAAACAGTATATTTCATAGATGAACCTTATGAATTACTTCACATGGATTTATTTGGTCCAGTGAACGTAAGGAGCATAGGTGGAAAGTACTATTTAGTTGTCACGGATGATTACTCATGTTATTCATGGGTTTTCTTTTTAGGTAGAAAAGATGAGACAACGGAGCTTCTTGATGGAGAGTGTGAAACCTGAGCCTTAAGGCGTATTATATTATGTGTTTTACGCGATTATACGTCTCGAATATGTTAACTACGAAAGTTTGTGGTTTTACAGGTAAATCGTGTAATTCAGTAAAGTTGGAATGTTTGGTGATGAAACGGAACAAGGATGATTATCAAAAGATATTACAATAATCGGGACTTGTCTCGATGTGAAAGATGGCTTGGAATCGTGCTAAACGAGAAAGAACGAAGTTTAGGGGCTTGTTGGTAATTTGTTACAAGTTTAATTATGAAGAAGGGTGTGATGATGATTCCCGCCGTAGGCTACAATGAGGGAACTGTAACCTACGGCTAGTCCAAGCAGACAACAACATAATCAGCACCCCACCACCGTAAGTTACGGTGGGTGGGCGTAACGTACGGTTAGAGGTCAGAAAGAAAACAGAAGCTTGCCACCGTAACTTACTGTGGTGAACCGTAGGTTATGGTGGGTGAATCCCGAAATTTGCGTGAATGTGTGTATGACCGTATAAAAAAAATTTAAACCCTAATTCGGGTTAACACTTCCTAGATCGATTTGTGGGCACAAGGTTCATGTGTTTGGATTTGTAATCGAACTTGGTAATCTAAGCATTCGATGCTTTTTACCTTTTGTTTTGATTTGAACTGATTGATTGATTTGTAAACAATTGGTTTTGCTTAAATCTTATTTCGAATTCATTCAATTCACGAAAGTGCTAGTAATTGGGATACATTTGATAAAGGTTAGGGTTAGAATTTCAGTTGATTATCCATATAATAACCTTCCATTGTTTTGCAATCAAAGTAAGTAGTTTTCGGATGATCACAGTCAATTAACCAAGTTCTACGATCATGTCTATGTGATTGTATCAGTCAATACATAATTGAAGTTTACTTTGAATCTAAATTCAATGGAACCATTGTTTCCTCTAACTGTTTACAGCTTCATGTTTTCGTAATTCGTTAGTTAATCAAACTCTCAACAAGCAAGATTTACATTTTTGCAATTAGTTTTTAGTACTTGATTCATAACACTTTCCACTAGACTCCTCTGGATTTGATACCATGCTTACCCTAGCTATCTAGGTTATTTAGGTTTTTGATTGACATTCATGACAGTCATCACTACTGATAGATTTTTTACAAAATTAGAAAATGTCCATGATGTACACATCAAGAGGATAAGGAGTGATAATGGCACAGAGTTCAAGAATCAGATCATGTATCTCTATTGTCTTTGCAAGGGAATAGGACATCAATACTCTGCTCCTTATACACCTCAACATAATGGAGTCACTGAGAGGAAAAACAGAACGTTGATTGAAGCCGCCAAGACTATGCTTTCTGATTCAAAGCTTCTAGTTCTTTTATGGGGAGAAGCTGTGAATACAGCTTGTTATGTCCTAAATAAAGTTCTTACTGTTAAATGTTTTAACAGAACATATCATGAACTTATGTTTAACAAGAAGCCACACTGGAAAGGCTTTGAACCATTTGGATTACCCTGCACATTTAAAAATAAAGATAAACAAAAATACGGTGAGGTAGCTGATGAAGGATACTTCCTAGGTTATGTACCTGGAACACCCAATAAAAGGGCTTTTAATCTAAAAACTGGTAAACTTGAGGTTGTGTTTAGTGTTGAAATTGATATTTATTCACCTCAACAATCAACGACTGGTCCAGCTATATTATATGATTATGATAGTGTTTTTAAATCATTTAATTTTCCTGATTTTTCCAATGCAGATGAGTCACAGTTGATTCAAACTATGATTAGTGAGGATGAAGAGGGCGACTTCATGCTGAGATAGGGACCTACAATAATGATTCTGACCTAGAGATGCCACCTTTTAGAACCAATCAACACCCAATTGAGTTATCCAATGACACTGCTTCTTCCACCATCATATCCATCAATACCGGAGGACCCCCAAATTGGTGGACCCTCCAATGCTGCTCCTATCATCGAGCCACCACCTACGGGTTATGATAACCCCATTCCCACATATCCGAATTTGACCGGATATAATACTTCCTATACCACAGCCGCTACCGATTACACCTATCCGGCTCCATCTTATGACCCCTATATACAGGCGGTCATTCAAAATGCTTTGTACCCACTTCTTTTTCCTCTCACCTATCAAAATCTGGGTTATCCAAATCCCGGATATCAATACCCAGTTGTGCCTCAACCGCAACCACCTCAACAACAGGTACCTCTTGAAGCTATCGACTAGGCGTTGGAATGAACCGAACAGAACAATTCCAATGACAAGTTAAGGGAAGTGAACGGAGGACGAGCAAGATAAACAAGATGCTCTCCAAACTAGTGAGAGGAAGGGGAGATGACTAAAGATTTTACATATATATTTAATGTTTATTGTAATTTTATATTTCTAAAAGTCCTTTAAGGACATTATATTGTAATCTTCATCCAAAAGTCCATATTGGACATATGTTGTATTTTGTTATTTCCAAAAGTCCATTATTGGACAAAGTATTGTATTTTTCAAATTTATGAATTTGAAATTTTAATTATCTCTTCGCAGATAGTTATCTGTTTAACTCAGTATTTAGAATCAAAATATAAAATTGATCTGCCTTAAAAGATAAATCTGTTGTTGGCCTCTAGCTCAATTGTTGATATAATGACGAGCCAAGTTTCTAGCGATGATCATGACAGACGTGATGATGTGGGGCACGCAGACTGAGAAGGCGGAGGAAATGGCCTTTGCTTCCTAATTGCTGTTAAAGTCAGCAAAGCTATGACCGAGTTCATGGCGGACCAACGAATCCTAAATCTATATCTATCCTTCCATCTTCCACACATAAGACTCAGGCTCACATTTCTCCTCCTCTAAGAGTGAGAAGAGCCAATCAAAACATGTCGCCAAAAAGGAACGCCGAAATTCTAAAGAAGGGTGTTCGTATAAATATTTTGTATCATGTAAACCTCGTGACTTCACAGTGGAAAAAGGAGCTATTGATACCATGAGTGGCTAGACGAAATGGAGACTATTGTAGAATATCAGTGGATGTGCTGAGAAAGACACCATCAAGTATGTTTCTCAATCCTTTAAGGATGATGCTCTGACATGGTGGAAAGCCATGGTTTAGTCTACTAGAAAGGTTTCTTTATACCACATGGGTTGGGACAAGTTTTGTTGAATTAATTAAAGAAACCTACTGCCCTCTTCATGAAGTTGAGAAGGTGGAGTCACATTTCCTGACTCTCACAACGAAGAATTTGGATTGTCGGAAGTATGTGTTCGATTATAACTCCATGTCCAGACTGGTTCCATATTTGATTACACCTGAATCTAAACGCATTGCGCGTTTCATTTGTGAACTAGCACCAGAGATCAAGGGAATGGTTAAATCTACCAACCCGCTACTTTCAGGTCAGTGGTGGATCTAGCTCTCTCACTAACCATGGACGAAGTGAGATTGAGGATGATTATGTAAGAGATTGATGGAAAAAGTAAGCGAGAGGATAACTGCTTCCAAAACTCGAAGAAAGGAAGGTTTGGTTCAAATAATAACCAACCGAGGTCCAATGAAAATGTGAACGAATGCAGATTGTGTGGAAAAGACATTGGAGACAATGTCGGACGGATCAACAACAGAGGCCTTGTGGCTTATGCAAGAAGAGCAATCACAAAACCGACAAATGCATGGATATCAAGAATGTTGTATGCTTCGAGTGTGGTGAGAAAGGCCACATCATGACCAGTTGCACCAAGCGTGCAACCGGTGGAAATTCCAAATCTGGAGAGGCCCGGAAGTCGAATGCTCGAGCTTTTCAGTTAACCGCGAAAGAGGCGGTAAAGGACACAAATGTTATAACAGGTACGTGTTTTGTTAGTAACATTTTTGCACCTGTCTTATTTAATTCTGGAGCCGATAAGAGTTTCATAGACCATAAGTTTAGTGAACTATTAAATCACCCTTAAGAACTTTAGATCATTCGTATGAAGTAGAAAAGGCTGATGGGTACAATCAAAATAACTTCTAAGATTCTAGAGGGATGTGCTATCTCCATCAAGAATCAATCCATTCTAATAAACTCTCACCTATGACTCTTGCGGGATTCGATATAGTCTTTGGCACGGACTGGTTATCCCATGACCAGGCCCACATTGCTTGTGATAAAAAGATAATCGAAATTAAATCCCATCTAGCAAGACACTCATCATTCATGGAGATCGATATTACGGGTTGCCAAAGAATGCAACCTTTCTTAAAACGTCAACGTGCTTGAAGAAAGGATGTGTCATTTACATGGCACATGTAACGGTAGATACACCAAAGCTAAAAATAGAAGATATACTAGTAATCTCTAAATACCCCGACGTATTCCTAGAAGATTTACCAGGATTACCCCTAAAAGGTAAGTTGAGCTCAGAATCGACATATTGCCTGGGTCCGCCCCTATAGCTAGAGCTCCATACTGTTTGGCACTGATGGAGATGAAGGAGTTGAAGGCCCAACGTCGGGAGCTATTGGAGAAAGGTCTCATACAACCTAGTTCATCCCCTTAGGGAGCTCCTATCTTATTCGTCAAGAAGAAGAACGGTTCAATGTGAATGTGCATTGATTACCATGAGTTGAATAAGATAACGATCAAGAATCGTTATCCCATGCCAAGGATTGATGACTTGTTTGATCAATTACAAGGAACGAGTTTCTTTTCCAAGATTGATCTTTGATCGGGTTATCATCAATTGAAGGTCAGCAGTGAAGATGTTCTAAAGACTGCCTTCAGAACGAGATATGGTCATTATGAGTTCTTGGTTATGCCATTTAGACTCACTAATGCTCCAACAGCCTTCATGGATCTCATGAACAGAGTTGCAAACCTTATCTGAATAAGTTCGTCATTGTCTTTATAGATGGCATACTTATCTATTCTCGCAGCAAAAATGAACACTAGAAACATCTTAGATGTATTCTTGAATTGCTTAAGCAAGAGAAGCTTTATGCAAAATTCTCTAAGTGCGAGTTATAGCTTAGAGAAGTCTAATTCTTAGGACATGATGGTCAGTGAACGTGGAATCCAAGTGGATCCATCAAAGATCAAAGCAATCATGAATTAGGAAGCACCCAAGATTCCTTCCGAAATCCGCATCTTTTTGGGATTGGATGGTTATTATAGAAATTTTATCGAGAACTTCTCGAGGATATCCACCCCCTAACTGCGTTGACATGCAAGAATGCTAAATTTGATTGGGCGCATAATGCCCCAATGTTATCATTTCCCAAAGGAATTGAAGACTTCGTAGTTTACTATGATGCTTCGCACACAGGATTGGGTGGTGTTGATGCAAAGAGGGAAGGTGATTGCCTATGCATTACGACAACTTAAAGTACACAAAAAGATTATACTACCCATGATTTGGAACTGGGTGTTGTGGTATTCACACTAAGGTTGTGGAGGCACTATTTATACGACACCAAGTGTAATATATACACGGATCATAAAAGCCTCCAACATATATTTAATCAAAAGATTTAAACATGCGGCCACGCCGTTAGATGGAAACATAAATGATTTCGAATGTGAGATTCGTTATCATCCTGCCAAGGCTAATGTCGTTGCTGACGCCTTGAGCTGCAAGGAAAGAATTAAACCAATAAGGATTTATGCTAAAAGAATTGAACTACGAACCAATTTAAATGAGAAACTACTTGAGGTTCAAAAGCAAGCCTTATTGGAAGCAAATGCTCCTAATGAAGGATAAGTTGGAATTGTTGAATAGTTGACACCTGAGAATGATGGAATCCTGAGATTTAATGATAGCATCTGGGTTCCTTATTTCAGAGGACTCAAAGATCTGATCCTTCAAGAATACATAATTCAAAATATTCAGTACATCCAGGAGGAGATAAAATGTACCAAGATTAAGGAAGAATTATTGGTGATGGGCATGAAGAAATCCATAGCCACTTATGTAGCTAAATGTCTTATGTGTTCGCAAGTTAAAGTTGAACATCAGAAACCGTCAGGTTTGCTACAACAATTGGAAAAATACCCACGTGGAATTGGGAAATGGTAACCATGGATTTGATTACCAAGTTACCAAAAACAACGTGTGGCAATGACACGATATGAGTGATATTCGACATATTGACTAAGTCAGCCCACTTTCTGCCAATTAAGGAAACTTTCAGTTCTGACAAATTGGCCAAATTATATGTGGACAATATTGTGTCCTTTCATGGAGTGCCAAAATCCATAGTATCGATAGAGATACCAGATGTACATCACATTTTTGGAAAAGTTTCCAACAAGCTTTAAGCACACGATTAAATTTCAATACGGCTTACCATCCACAGACAGATAGCCAAATTGAGCGTACAACCCAAACTTTGGAAGACATACTGAGAGCATGCGTCATTGATCTAGTTGGTAGTTGGGATGATCACCTACCACTGATAGAATTCTCCTATAACAATATTTACCGTACGAGTATCAAGGCCGCTCCATTTGAAGCCTTATATGGGAGAAAATGTAGAACGCCCATCTGTTGGGCTGAAGTTGGAGAAAACCAACTATCTGGGTCTGAGATAGTCCTTGAGCTACGGATAAGATTATACAAATCTGTGACAGGCTCAAAGCGGCCCATGATAGGCACAAGAGTTACGCTGATAAGAGGCGAAAACCCTTAAGTTCCAAATCAGAGACAAAGTGTTATTAAAAGTATCACCTTGGAAAGGTTTTATGAGATTTTGAAAGAGTTAAGCCCAAGATATATTGGACCATTCAAAATAATCGAATGTGTCGGTTCCATAGCTTATAAGCTTAAGCTATCTGAGGAACAAAGTGGAATTCATATAGTATTCCACAATTCGAAATTGAAGAAATGTTTAGCTGATAAATCGCTAGCTATGCCACACTATGATGTACAGATTGATGAAAACCTGAGGTTTATTGAAAAACCATTATTGACCGAGGATCGACAGGTTAAAAAGCTCCGACATAAATTATTCCCTATCCTGAAAGTCAAATGGGATTCCCGTCGTGGCCCAGAATTTACATGGGAGGTTGAATCAAATATGAGACAAAAATACCCCTATTTATTTTAAGAAAATCTTGAGGGCGAGATTTCTTTTAAGGGGATGAGGATGTGACAGCTCGAAAATTTGTATCAAACTATATGGCAACACGTGTCCAATAAACTCTCAAATATTCTAGATAAGTTGGACGAGAGGAACCAATTTCATAAAAGTGGAAGATGATACAAGTTAAGGGCTCAAATGTGTTAAAATGCCAAAATTTTGACTTTTGGCGGTCCCTTACGGACCACAAGGCATATGCCTTATAGTCCGTAAGGCATTTGAATACTGTGGGTGCAAGAAGCCCTTACGAACCGCAAGGCCGAATCTCTTGCGGTCTGCAAGAGGGTCATTGGCAGTTCATTTTGAGATGGCAGTTGCAGCCTGCAGTTCTTGCCGCTTAGCTTCGATTCTAGCCACCTTCAACCTCCTTTGGACACCTGCTAGGACAGTTATCACCCTCCTAGAGCTCCTGGTTACACTTGGCACAACCTCCTTCCACTTGATCAACTATACATAGCCCTGTCCATGAGCATTCAAACTTGCACCTCTCAAATTCTCACTCTCACTTCTCTTAGAGCAGCTTCTGATCTATAGAGGCCTTCTAATTGAAGTTTAATCTTCATCTCGAAAACTTGTAAATGTTTTCCTTTAGTCTTTTTTCCATTCATAGGCTAGTTATTAGCCGAGAGGGTCAAAATAACATTTTACAAAGTTTTAAAAAGTTAAAGGGCTAAAACTGTTAATTCTAAAAGTTGGATGTTTAGATAAAACGAGAAAATAAAAAAAATTATTGTAGCGCAGATGTGATGGATGTCGTAGTGTTTTTTATTTGTAATTTAATAATAATAATAGAATTATGGAAGAATTTTATATAATAGATTTGAAAATTAAATAATTTCGAGTTGATAATTTTGTCGTGATGTACATTGGCAGCGTAATGACTTTCTAAAGTAGATGTCATGGGTTCGAGTCTTGTCTAGAGCAAAAATTTTCTAGGCTGAGCCAAGGGTTTTACAACAGTGGGACTTCGGCGATGGGTTTCCTTTGGAATGGTTGCGGGTGAGGTCATCGGCGTTGTCTATGTTAGCGGCCATGGGTGGCCTTTTACCTTGGGTTTACTCGGGTAATTGGGCTTTTGTTGGTCGTTATAAAAAGAATTGTTATTTTGTTCTAACAACAATTTAGTTTAGTGTCATGTAAGTTTTATACAATACGAATATAAACAATATTCAATTTGTGGATATATGCATGCCAGAATATATGCATTCCGACAACATTGTTAAAATTTCACATGATCCACCACCATACCGTTGTGGTGTCAAGTTTGGTCTCCACGGGTAGGCGAACACCATCCGGGCCCTATGAAGTGCTTTCTATGAATGTAATACTCTTGTTATTTATTTTAAAAAGTAAATAATTTATTTACATTTTGAAATATATGTATTTTTAATAATTCTAATAAGTTTTAATCAAATAAGAATAATCTTAAATTATTAGTATTTAATAATTTTTTGGTTTGGTTCTTTTTATTTGAACAACAAATATTACTTATTCCTAAATTACACCAAGTTAATTCAAATATACTTCTTGATTGGGATTGAACCCAAACCTCTCACTAAGAGGTAAAAGTCTCTACCAAGTGGGTTGGGTACTTGGGTTGCTAACGTGTGAAAAATGGGTTGTGTAGGGGTTTAAACAGTTCATGTTGTTTTAAGAATGTCTACTTAGTTTGATTTAGGATTTCAAGAGTCTAGCGTCGTAGAACCATCAATATGATTGAAGGCATCAATACAGATGCAACGGTGGTAGACAAGGCACATGAAGGTAAAAAAATGCACTATGCGGAGTGTTAATAGGCCCGTAGTGGAGACTGTTGCAACAATGGGACTCCCACGCCTAACACAGGTGATGCGTGGGAGGTGTACAATGATGATTTTTTAAGGCTTTTGACCAACTGGAACACAATGGAGGTGGTGGCGGTATGTTGTAGTTCAGATGGTAGAATGTAGATTTTGGCATGTATCAATTTTTTTAATCATATTAACAACACCAAGAGGCAACAGCAGTGTTTTATTACACGAAACCATGTAACACAAGTCCACATAAAATGGAAATTGGATATTGTGAAGCAAAGAAAACAGTAACTCGGTAAGTATACAATAGATTAAACATCAAAGTGAAACTACACATTTCCAGTTCCTTTATTACCTTTCAGAGACCCGATGACCGGACCGCCTTCCAGAGCTTCACCCATTCGACCATGGCCTCAGCAGCACTGACAAAAACCGCATGTGTCGATCCCAGCCGTTCCTTCACCGCAACAGCAATCTCCACCACACAATCCTCAGCCGTCACTGACGACGGAGACAGCCTTAATGTCTCAAAAAACGGCACTACATCCTCCATCAGCTTCACTCCTTCCCATTCTTTCTTTAAACTGTCAATAGCACTTCCTTTTTCATTCCTCCAAACATACGGGATTCCACTTTTCACACCCAGTTTCAAGTGATCGCAAACTGTTTTCACGACAAGCCCGCACCATACATCCTCCATCGTTTCCCACCTCACTTTCCCTTCCTTCACCAGCTTCAAAGCAGGTAACATAGCAGGACCCACCAGTTCTCGGTCAAACGCTATGTTGACTCCGCTCATCGGCATCATTGACTTCAATGGTACCGTCAAAACAGCATCAACATACCGTGTATTTCTCATATCTGGTTTGAGCGCTTGTGTTGGTGCATCATAGTCTGCAAAATTAAGCCAAAGACCACACGAAAGAGCACATGGGACCCCACTACGTAAGCTAAACGGGTACCCACGAACGAAGTCGGATCCCTTTTGATACGGGTCATAAAGTGTGTTGAAAAAGAAAGGAGTTGCGGGTGTTTTAAGGTTGTTCAGATGTTGAGAGACTATGTCTCCTAATTCGCCATCTTTGGTTTTGGCCGGGCTGCAGTCATCGTCAATTGATATTATGTACTTTTTATCAGATACTAGATAGCCAAAGTAGCGAGATGAGTATCCAGAAAACAAAGAAGCTTTAGAAGACCCGACCACTTTGACTATGTCTGACTCGGTGTAAACACGAACATCAAATCCTTCTGGAATTTTGACTTCTTTAACATCAGGATCTTTCACAACTATCAAATGAAATCGAGAAAATATCGGTCTCCATTCTTCCATGAAAGACGTTAGATCAGAGCGGAAAGCACCAATCACAATATCTACTTCATTGTCATTTACACTCGTTGGAGACATATTATATATAACTCAGAAGAAAGTCAAACAGTGTCCACCTTTAGAACTTTTCCGAGCACCCTGGCATAAAAAAGTCCCCAATGTTTTAGAAAAAGTCAAAACTTGTATAACTAAATCGGTTGAGCATGACTTACTAGTGGGAAGGACGGGTGTTAACACAAGCTGAATATTAAGTGCTTGAATCAAAGAAAGAATTTCCTCCTTTTCAGTGGCCACAAAAAGTTTCAAGATCCTTGGGGTTAATTTTCCAGCTTTTAAGGTTCTCTGTGAAATATAAACTCTGAGAGTAACTACTTTGAATGAGTCGAAATGATTACAGTAGATTCTCAACTCACATCTTTTCTAATTTTATTACAAAAACACAACAATGATGGTATGAAACATGAATAGCAGGATGACCGTGAAATTTGAACCACATAAAGAAAGTACTAGATTTCTTTCATGTGTGGGCTTAAAACTAGAAGCATCATCCAAAAGTAAAAACATATATTCCTCATTTGAGTGTAAATATTTTGAAAAAAAAACTTGATCCAGAACCATTGTGCCAAGAAACAAGTCACTGTAATCACAATAACTACTTAAATTACATATGAGCATTCATATCACACTTATGAAGAGGATATCAATTTTTGCGCAAACGTTTTGTGTAAAATACTACTTCTGCCATTTCACTAGAATTATCTATTGAACCATCTACCTCATGTTCCCAATCATCTTTTACCACTCTTCTTATAGCAAAAAATGAATGTTATCCAGCACACTTTCCCTGGATGACTCTTGACAACAAAAGGTTTTTCAAACAAGAAACAGATAAAGTCAACCTTTTATAAGAAGTCAGGGGTCCAAGGCAAAATGTAGTTGGAAATGGCCAAAATACATTTCACTTGAAATTCTAGAAACAAAAAGAACATTTTTTCACCTCTTCGAAATCCCCGTACATAAACTTTTTTTTTTCCCATTTTCGCTATGCTGTATCCAATTAAGCTACACATGCCTCATAATAACCAGATCAGGCCAATACATTATTATTTATTAAAAAAATGTACATCCGGGTGGTAACAGCGACGCCATCCCCCTGGGGTTCTAAGGGTTGTTTGCGGCGCGGGTAGTGTCAGTTTTGAATGGTGTGTGGAGTAAAAGGGTGGGGTCCATTGTTCTAGGGTGTAGGAGTGTATTTGGGTGTAGATTTGACATAGATTGGACGGGGTTAGGGCAGTACGTACCCTTGGGTGAGACTTCCACCCTCATAGCATACAAAAACCATAAGCTTAGGGTTCTGAATCACACTACTAGATTGATCTGTAACCCAAAATCACTAAAAAACAGCAATCCAAAATCCCATTTCCTATATTAGGGTTTTCTTGACCAACAAAACTGACTTCTTCCTCAACTAATCCCACCATAAAGTCAGTCAACATCTAAACACATACACCAGAGCAAAAACAACACTACTAGCCAACGATCTAACAACTCAATTCATCATATAATAAGGTATTGTTTTGCTCGAACTAACAGGGATGGATAATCAAGCAAAAAAGTAGGAAAAATGAAATGAGAGAGAGAGATTACGTACCAGAAAAAGATCGATGAGGATGTGTTCAGGGAGAAATGAAAGATCGTGGGAGATATTATGGAAATTAATAACTGTTGCGTCTATTGCCAGCGAAAGGAGCGAAGGGGGGCACCCATTGCTCATTCTTGCTCTTGATCCAAAGTTTTCTCTTATCCAATGTTTTTTTTTTCTTTTAAATTAATTCTTTCTTTCTTGTATCCCAAGATTTTAATCATCCTACGCGTTAATGATAGTCAACCTAAGCACGCACCAACGTTTTTGGTTTCACAATATGTACGTTTGTACTTCGCTTATACCAAAACTTGACATAGTAACCGGAAGAGGATATCGAAATCCGTTACCGTTAGCAACCGAAAGAGAAAACTAAAATTATAAAATGATAATACAGTCAAAACGATATGAAAATTTACGTCAAACGTAAACCAACCGAAAACGTACATAAAAATAAGAACGAAAAGTATCATATCTGACATGCTATGACAAACCTGGATCTATACCAACACAGACATAAAAAAAATAAAACATGTCTATATATAGGTATCAAGGTTGCACGAGGTAAACATGTCTATATAGAGGTGTGTTAGGTCTTGAGTCTGTAACGTTTTGCTGACTGATAAGGCGAACAAGATTGTTTCAGGAATAATAAACGTTGAACAATTAATGAAACTTAAACATTGGAAAGTAATTTTGATATTGTCGCTATTATAAAATGAAGTATACGCATTTTATAACAAAATGCATACCAATCCTAAAATTTACTTCTCTAAACTTCGAAATAACCAAATTTTACACCAAAGTTATCAAAATCTATACCAATCTTAAAATTTACTTCTCTAAACTTCGAAATAACCATATTTTATACCAAAGTTAACAAAATCTATACCAATTTAAAATTTTAAATGTCATAAATAAAAGCATCAAACTGTGTCTCTTTTCTAAAAACTTGAGAATATTGAATCTAACGCCTCGTTTTTTCGCATTTTATTTCAGGAAATAAATATCGTATTCGAGGCGCTAAAGCCATAATAATATATGTAATAACAATAAAAATAATAATATGTCTATATATATAGGGGAAGGTTCATTTGAGAAGAAAATTTTATTGAGAAGAAAATGGCATAATGGTAAAACATTAATTAGTTTATAACTCCTCTTATTTATTATTATGTTTTGACTAATTAATTAGTTATAAAGACTATCATCCTCCACAATAAATTTTTTTGCCTGCACACCTCAAAAGTTATCCTACACATTTCGAAATTTATCTACACAACTCGTAATTTATCCTACACTATAAATGAATTTTTATTTTTATTTTTTGAGAAAAATATATATCTTAAAAATAAGTTACAAATTTAATATAGTTAGTTATTAAATATGAAACTACCAATTAATTATGTATGTAAGTTTACCAATATACCCTTATAGTTACATTAAGTACAAATATTAAATGAAATCTAATGAAGCATTTCTATTAGTTGAAATTTCTTCTTTTTTCTTCTTAACCCTCCACTATATATATATAACTGTTAATTGTTACTCATACAACCAATTGTTTTAAATATGTACCTGTACGCAAACCATACATCACGGTTTGCTAACACGCGTTCAATGACAATTAACGACCCTGTCCGATACATCGTTAATCCTTAAATAAAGACTTACGATATTAAGCGAGATCTTAAGGGTTCGTGTGCGAAACCTGATATTAGAAACAAGAACGGCCGCTCTAAAACGCTTGAACCAGACTAATGGGCCTTGGGCCCACCTAACAAACCCTAAACCTATATAAAGAACTTAAACTCACTCAAAAACTCTATCCTCACTCAAAAACCCTCTGCCTCTCTCTCGCCACCGGTCACTGGCGCCGCCACTCCGGCCGCCTGCGACGACTGCTCCGACACGCACTCACACGCCTGTAAATCCCTCCCTCTCTCCTCCGATGAAACACCAATCAACTCCCTTAACCTCTCCCCGCTAAACCCGACGGCAACACCACCGCACATGGCTGACAGGAACGCCGCGTTCGGCGGCGGCGGTGGTGCTTGGTCTTGCAACGGAAGGTGTAATGGAGACAACAGACAGAGAAAGAGAGAGAGATGCGACAGTGGCGGTGGTGCGACGGTGGTACCGGCAGAGGTAGGTTAGGCGTACGGTGATTCCGACAACCCCGATAAATTCCTAATACTTTGCTCCTTCCTTTAAATCCAACTTCGGTTTCCGGCCAGTCATGGTTTTGTTCCAGACGATGTCAACAGTGGTTATGGCCGTGGAAGCCGGCAACAGCGGCGGCGGCTGCTGGTCCGGCAGAAAACCGGGCAGTGGTAATTGTCATTATGTTGTCGGGTCGGGTTCGCGACATTCAGTAGTCCGGACCGTTTTGGTTTGTTGCGGGTGAACACTGGTCTGGTTGGTTCGGCTCTCCTTGGGGTCAGGCTGCGGGTATTGCTCGGGTCAACAAGTCAATCTTCAGGTCAAGTGGTACTCAGCCAACCGGTCAAATCTGTCAACTCCAGTCAACTGAGGTCAAACTCAGTCAACACAAGCTCGGTAAACTTTTAAAGACATGAAATTTTATTTATGTTATGTATATTGTTATATATATATATATATGTCATTTAGTTTAAACCGAGTTCAATATGCTTCTTTATTGCTTAATCATATCTCGACACACCGATGGAAATTTGTTATATTATTATAATATGGTTATCTAAACGCAAAACCGAGCTTAAAACCGATACTTTATCGATTATTTAAGATGCGACATATTTTAATGAGAACTTTAATAAGTTTTCCATAGAAATACATATACTTATATATTGTGTTATAACTTGTTGCGTGTTGTAATATAATCGACAACTTAGATTGTCGGGATTAGTCCAAAAACAAGAGGAAACTCTGCTCGATTTTCGTAAAAATCCGCATTTTGAAAAGCGTCTATCACACACTAAGGCCTATCGAACTCAAGTGGCCATTTTATTAAAATAAATAAATAAATATAAAGGTATATTTATCTTAATAACACTTCGACAATCTTTAATATTTATATGCTTTCGTTTACCCATGTGAGGTGACCTCGGTGCCCATCGTTCGACTTCCAACTCTTCACGGAATCACCAAAAGAAGCTTTGCAAAACCGTGAGCATACTTGACCTCTTTTTGCACGTTAACGTATTTTTGGGTGCAACTTGTATACGAAATCCACTTTACGCGATCGATTATAATTAAACACACAAACCATCGAACACGTTCATTGTTATGCTTAGGTTGTTTATGCTTGTTAGTTTCAACTTGTACTTCCATGATATTGTTATGCTAAGGTTGTTATGCGTGCTAGTTAAAATTTTTTAACTATATACTATTTGCTATGCGTAACTTGTTTATGTATGCTCGTTCTACTTGAATATAAAATGCCATTTGGATTTGAGACAAACTTTTATACATATACTTATATTCAAACTTGTATGCTAGCCAGTGCTTTTGTACTGATCCATGCTTTTATTACATGTTGCAGGATTGTGATCGATGAATCTAGTAGGATTGCCTAGAAACGCATTTAAATTTAATGTTCGTTGTATTGTAAATTATTTTCAATCCTGTTGTATCTCGATTCCAATACTTGTACAAAAATCATTTTAATAAAATGAAATTTATTTATTTGAATATTTATTGTACATTATTTATTTTAAACTTGTGGTGTTCCTAGTTCAAACAACGTAAAAAGTAATTATTAAATACTTGTCACTATTAGCGTTATGAAGTTTCTTGCAATCTAGTTTTCGTTTCATCCCGATGTTTACACCATCGGTTGGGGTGTGACATTGAATTCACCAATTAATATATGCATACTACAATACAACTCTAATATCATGGCCTTGGTTTAAAAAAGTGCGCCTGAGGCGCGCCTAGACGCGAGGCGCAAATCTCAGCGCCTTATGTAGCCTGAGGCGCAGGTTGTACAGAAAGCACAGCTGAGGCATGCTTTTTTGCTGAAAAATCCAATCTGAGGCGCGTGCCTCATGTACATGACCCATTTTTGTGCAGCAGATTGTTGTAAATCATGCTTTCCAGGCTGTACATGTATGTAACTTCAATATTAAAACATATATACAGATTATTTGTGTCTAAATATCAGGTAAATGATCCTAGAAACCTATATAATATATATATATATATATATATATATATATATATATATATATATATATATATATATATATATATAATTTATATAATCGCCTTGCGTCTCGCGTACGAAAAGCCCATCGCTTTTGCGCTCTACGCTTTGCGCCTCGGTTTTAGACCTCGTCGCTTTTGTGCGCTTTTTAAAACCAAGATCATGGCAAATTTTATCAATGAGAAACAAATTACAATAACAAACATCAATACTACTTTAACATCATGTTAGATATAGTATGTAAAAGCTTTTAAAAGTAAACAAATACAAAGGCATCAATCAAATGTTTCGTACCTTTTGGGACCTCTTCGCCATCACTACGTTCACCGGAAGCCTAATCTGACCAAAATCACATATGCTATTCGCAAATAATTTATAGGTATGTAAATAAGATTTTGACATGAAAGATAAAAATTAGAGTAAATTGCCAAAATCGTCCATGAGGTTTGGGCATGTTTGCCAGTTTCATCCAAAAAAACTTTTTTGTACTAATTAGTTCTTCACTTTTGAGATTTTTGCCATTTTCATCCAAAAGTCTAATTTGCTTTATTTTTGCTGTCAGTTATTTAGATGAAAGTGGCAAAAAAATCCCAAATCTCAGGGTTGATTTTGGCACAAAAAAAGAGTTCGACGTTTGGATAAAAATGACAAAAAAATCCCTAAAATGAAGGGCAATATGGTACAAAAAAAGTTGTTTTGGATGAAATTGGCAAACATACCCAAACCTATGGATGATTTTGGCAATTTACTCTAAATATAAATGCAACATGCTTATTTGATTATGTTATGTACGGATGTACCAATAGCTTTGCCTCTTAGATCTTGAAGCCATCACACCATGACGCAACATGTCAAAATACCCTGACTATGTTTAAAAATTGATTGTCTTTGATTGCAACAACTATTTGCACCCAATTTTCAACGTCAATCTTATATACAAACCACAACTATTATTACTAATTAGCAAATATAACAAATGGATACCAACTAACTTTGTTCTTTGTAGGCATGTAGAATGACTGAAAAATAGGGGATGGAGTGTGCAAACCGTAGACTTTAGCTACCCATGCTTCAAGCTAAAAATTCCAGTTATTTAATTTCCATAAGAATGTATCTAGAAACTGGATTAATACGACTTACACTGAAGAAACAATGTTTAGCAATTGATACAGATATCTCGGCACCAAAACATTCTATAACAAAAGCTACAAGTTCACAAGATATTTTTTCCTGCAAAAAATGACATACATTTAAATCCAGCCTAATCAGCTCGCAACATTCTTTTAACGCTTTTACAATTTACATAACGATATGTTGTTCTTTATATCTTGAATGTTATATCTTGTTCTTTATATCTTGAAATTGACGTTCTTTATATGAATTCGACAATACTAAAAGTAATAGCTCTTATATTGGAACCATATAGTAACCATATTCTTTAAAAAGTAATTTGAAAAAAAAAAACGTTCTCCTTGAAAGAAAACTATTGTATCTTTGTATATTCAGAAATATACAATGTTTTCTCTTACTGTTGATCAAATGTTTTTTTTTTTCTTTTAAATTAATTCTTTCTTGCATCCCAAGATTTTAATCTTCCTAAGCGTTACTTATAGGTGATACAACGTACACGCCGCAACCTTTCTTTGTTTAATAATATGTACGTTTATGTTTTGCTTATACCGAAACTCGACATAGTAACTGGAAGAGTATACCTAAATCCATTACCGTTATCAACCGAAAAAGATAACTAAAATTATAGAAACGGTAATAGAACCAAAACGATATGAAAATTTACGTCAAACGTAAACCAACTGAAAAAGTACATAAAAATAAGAACGGAAAGTATCATATTTGACCTGACTTAATCAAACTGAATTTATACCAACACGCACATAAAAAATAAAACTTGAAAATTCAAAAACTCAAGAGAGGGTCATGGCATTTTACAAAGTTTTTAGAAAGTTAAAGGGCTATATTGTCAATGCTAAAAGTTGGAGGTTTAGATTAAAAAAAAGATAATGTAACGCTAATGTGATGGATGTTGTAGTTGTTTGGGGTAAAAAATTTTAGTCTGGAAAGTCCATAAATCTACGATAGAATCCTTATATATTTAGCATGTGAAAGGATCCTGACAATTATTATTGCTAATCAATTCCTTGTTCCTTTAAGGGATATTTCGCAGGAATATTCTCATACTAACGGCTAATGGATAGCTTGTACCAAAATTATCGTAGAAGTAGCTCGAGAAAACGTGTGGAAATAGAGCTGAGGCTGCAAACGGTCGATGATTTGTTCTCCTCAGGATCCCGAAATTCTTGGAAGTTTAGTTAGGATTCATTTTTCATTTTGTACTATAAAAGGGCTTGATCAGATCAGTTTAGGGACACAAATACACTCACTACTCACTCGCAAACACTTACAAATTGCTCTGTAACACTTAGCCTCCTAGTCAAACTGAGCCTACACCAATGGGGTCTCCACCTGCAGTACCAAAATCAGAAATGTTGAAAAGACTCGAAGCCACTCATGTGATAAACTCCAAAACTTGCAGTGTTCTTCAAGAGGAACTCAACAAGAACAACCAAAAATGACCTCATCTGGAGAAACCATTTTTAGTGAACAACTGAACCAGGCAGAAAAGAGAAAATGGGAAGACTCAGCTACTTCTTCAAAGAAACCAAGAGTTGAAATCAGAAAAGACCCACACGGAAAAGAAAAGGAATTTCTGGTACAACATATTGATCAAGACAATATGATGTTCCCTGAATATCATCTGAGAAATTACTATTGGAATAATGAAGAAGATAAGCTTGACATGCCCCTAAGCCCAATGAGCACAAGAATAAGAGAAGAAAAGCTGAAAAGAGGAGAGGCCAGTCTTCACCCACCTCTTACAAATTAAGTGGTTAGAGTACAAAAGGTGGACATCCAGTTCACTGCAGGCACGATAATGGGAACTCATGAGCAAAACAAATATGCTCTGATTAGATCATATGGCAGAGTAACAACAGTTGTCGATGCTAATCTAGGAGATGAACTCCATCCCTCGGACTTAACAAAGCTGAAGAAGATCTTTGATAAAGAAAAGGGAGATACAAAGGTTAACAGAAGGGTTGTCCACAACCTGACAGAAGCAGGACAAAAAATGTACTCAAGGGTAGCCCTAGCAAATTTTGACCTTTGCATTGCTTTTGACTACAACAAGAAAGTTCAAATACCACCTCCAGACACATCCATTCCAGCTAAGCTTGAACCTGAAGCTAGAACAGGAGTCATCTTTGAGAAACCTCAATTATCTGTTGTTTTCAGGGATCTTGAGGATAAAAAGGCTCTGTTCAGAGTAAATGAAATATGCAGGTACTCAAATTAAACACTTAATTACATCAAAGACTGCATGAATAAGAAACAGGAACAACTCAAGGCTAAAGGAAGAAATAAGGAAAAGCTAAGGAAAGAAATCAAAGACATGGATCACAGCCAGAGAATGGTACAAAGACATGTACAAGATCTGTCACAAGCTGATTGAGCACAAGAAACAACTGAAGAAAGGAGATTTCTACAAGAATGGACTAAAGATTGTTTGAGAACATTTCTTTTGCTTTATTACATTTTTTAACAATGCATGTGTTTGTTATTTGGATTTTGATGTTTTGAAAGTTTCTTTAATTTTGAGATGTTATTTTTCTTACAATACTTAGGGGGACATTGTTAGGAAACTTTACATAAGTATTGAAGAAAAATATGATCTATCTGATTAACTGTTGAAGATAAAGTAACGAAGGTTAAACAGAAAGAAGATACAAGACATTCTGGACAAAAGATGACAACACATCTTCAACATTATCAGAAAAAGATCAGAAGCAAGATAAGACAATCAGAAAAGATCATTCTAATGGATCTGATGATATTTCTGATGAGTATCATCAGTTTCAGGTAAAATCTGATTATCAGAGAATCCGGTGACTTGTTCAACAGATTTTCTGATGAGATGGCTATCAAGGCATCTGATGAGTCAACTTGTCTGAAAAATGAGGCTCTGCCATATTTATAAAGTAGCAAGTTGTCCTTAATGGATTCAATGAATATACCAAAACTACTTTATGAAGGGCAAGTTTATTCATGCTAAAGACTCTATATAAATAGAGAAATAAACCATCAAAGGATAATGAGTTAAGCCTTGCATTTAATACATACTACAAAACTCTATTACTCTTTCACCACAAAATTTCACAAGTATTCGTTTGTACTAGTCAATAACTATACAATCACCTTGTAAACCATTTTGTTTCAAAGTAATATAAACTTGAAAATTCTGTAGTTGTTGTGTTTTGAAAGTTCGATTTCTATTTCCACACACTATTTTCATATCTGTTGAAATCACTTGCCATATTATGTTAAAAAGAGTATACTTTGTCTGAGACCAACAATACCTTATGATTAGCAAGCCTAGATGGTTAAGATTTAGAGTTCATGGAGAGATTTTACTTCCAATTTCACCTCTAACTTCCAAGATTTATGAATTTAGTTCTTGAGGTTTTCTCTTCCTCTCTCTCGGAACACACCACATACAAACACAAATAATCCTGCATTTTTCTTTTTCTCAATCTTTTATTAAATCAACCATCTCCCATGCACACATTTAGTCCCTAAAGTTTTTTGCTTATTTTATTTGGCTACATTTCATGCTTCTTACTAAAAGACTATAATATCTAACTTGGTTAGTTAATTATAGTTACTACATTTCATGCTATGTTATTTAGACGCACATAATAGTCAAATATAGATTTTGGGGTGTTACATTTTCTTATTACTGATTGGCAATCTCATGTTCTGAATATATGGATTAAACTCTAGACTTGGTGTTTGAATTCAGATCTAAGGGGTATATGTATACTGCACTAGAATATATTTCTGAATATACAAAGATACAATAGTTTTCTTTCAAGGAGAACATTATTTCAAATTCCTTTTTTAAAGAATATGGTAACTATATGGTTCCAATATAAGAGTTATTACTTTTAGTATTGTCGAATTCATATAAAGAACTTCAATTTCAAGATATAACATTTAAGATATAAAGAACAACATATTGTTATGTAAATTGTAAAAGCGTTAAAAGAATGTTGCGAGCTGATTAGGCTGGATTTAATTGTATGTCATTTTTGCAGGAAGGAATATCTTGTGAACTTGTAGCTTTTGTTACAGAATGTTTTGGTGCCGAGATATCTGTATCAATTGCTGAACGTTGTTTCTTGAGGGTAAGTCGTATTAATCCAATTTCTAGATACATTCTTATGGAAATTAAATGGGGAATGCTTAAAAAGTTAAAAACTGGATTTTTTAGCTTGAAGCATGGGTAGCTAAAGTCTGCGGTTTGCACATTCCATCCCCTATTTTTTGAGTCTTTCTACATGCCTACAAAGAACAAAGTTAGTTGGTATCCATTTGTTATATTTGCTAACTAGTAATAATAGTTATGGTTTGTCTCTAAGATTGACGTTGAAAATTGGATGCAGATAGTTGTTGCAATCAAAGACGATCAATTTTTAAACATAGTCAAGGTATTTTGACATGTTGCGTCATGGTGTGATGGCTTCAAGATCTAAGAGGCAAAGCTATTGGTACATCCGTACATAACATAATCAAATAAGCATGTTGCATTTATATTTATCTTTCAATTCAAAATCTTATTTACATATTTATAAATTATCTGCAAACTGTATATGTGATTTCGGTCAGATTAGGCTTCCAGTACATTTACTGATGGCGAAAAGGTCGCGAAAGGTACGAAACATTTGATTGATGCCTTTTTATTTATTTACTTTTTAAATCTTTTATATATATTATCTAACATGATAGTATTGATGTTTGTTATTGTAATTTGTTTCTCATTGATATTATTTGCCATCATATTAGAGTTGTAGTATTGTAGTCTGCATATATTAATTGGTGAATTCAATATTCTATAGTTTTTAAAAAAGAGACACAGTTTGATGCTTTGATTTATGGTGTTTGAATTTTAAGATTGGTATAGATTTTGTTAACTTTGGTATAAAATGTAGTTATATCGAAGTTTAGAGAAGTAAAATTTTTTAGGATTGATATGGATTTTGTTAAATTTTGTTTTCTTAAGTCTCCTTTTGAGTTACTATGCATTGGAACGTTTATGGATTTTTTTTTTTTTTTATCAGACTCACTTGATGTGCTCAATTTATACGTATTCAGGGTACATAACTTAAAACACCCACTGATGCAACTTTCGGTGGTGGAAAGTTGAGGTCCCCTACCCCGTGGAGACCAAACTTGACACCACAACGGTATGGTGATGGATCATGTGAAATTATAACAATATTGTAGGAATGCATGTATTCTGGCATGCATATATCCACAAATTGAATATTGCTTATATTTGTATTGTATAAAATATAAACTATTGTGTGTTATGCTAATTACTTAAGAAGAAGAGTAACAATTCCAACATCAAAAACTTACATGACACTAAATCTAAATTGTTGTTAGAACAAAAATAACAATTCTCTTTATAACGACTAACAAAAGCCCAATTATCCGGATAAAACCAAGGTAAAAGGCCACCCATGCCCGCGAACATAGACAACGCCGATGACCTGATCCACAACCATTCCAAAGGAAACCTATCGTCGAAGTCCCACTGTGGTAAAACCCTTGGCTTAGCCTAGAGCATTTTTACTTTAGACGAGACTCGAACCCATGACGTCTACTTTAGAAGGTCATGACGCTGCCAATATACATCACACAAAAATTATCAACTCTAAATTATTTATTTTTCAAATCTATTATATAAAATTCTTCCATAATTGTATTATTATTATTATTATTATTATTATTATTATTATTACAAATAAAAAAAACACAACGACATCCATCACATATGCATTACAATATTTTTTTTTATTTTCTCATTTTTATCTAAACATTCAACTTTTAGAATTGACAATTTTAGCTCTTTAACTTTCTAAAAACTTTGTAAAATGTTATTTTGACTCCCTTGAGTTTTTAAGCTTTCAAGTTTTATTTTTTATGTCTGTGTCGGTATAAATCCAGGTATGTTATAGCAGGTCAGCTCTAATACTTTTCGTTCTTATATTTATTTACTTTTTTAGTTGGTTTACGTTTGACATAAATTCTCATATCGTTTTGGTTGTATTACCATTTTATAATTTTAGTATTCTCTTTCGGTGGCTAATAGTAACGGATTTCGGTATCTCTTTCAGTTAGTATGTCGAGTTTTGGTGTAACGAAGTAGAAACACATATATCAAACAAGAACGGCGGCGCGTGCTTGTTAAATATTGATAGATTGACTATAATTAAATCTTGGGACGCAAGAAAGAAAGAATTAATTTAAAAGAAAAATAAACATTGGATCAAGAGCAAAGCAAGAGAAATTGCAGGGTTCATGAGCAATGGGGTGCCTCCTTCCCTCCTTTCCCTGGCAATAGACGCAACAGTTATTAATTTCCATAACATCCCTCACGATCTTTCATTTCTTCCCGAACACATCCTCATCGATCTTTTTCTGGTACGTAATCTCTCTCTGATTTCATTTTTCCTACTTTTTTGCTCTCTCACTTGATCATTTGCTCCTTATTGTATGATGAATTGAATTTTTAGGTCGTTGGGATCTGTGCTAGAATGTAGTGTTGTTGTTTTTGCTGTTGTGTATGTTGACTTTATGGTGGAATTAGTTGAGGAAATCAGTAAGAAACCAGTTTTGTTGGTCATAAGGTGAAGAAAACCCTAATAGTTGGATTGGTGTCTTTTTAGTGATTTTGGGTAATTTGTTTTACAGGTCAATCTAGTAGTAGTGTGATTCAGAACCCTAAGCTTACAGCTTATGGTTTTTGTATACAGCTGTGTATAGGACTTACTATGAGGGTGGAAGTGGCACCCAAGGGTACTGCCCTAACTCCGTCCAATCCATGTCAAATCTACACCAAGTACACTAGCGCTGCCTACCCACAAGTGCCCTGGAACCATGGACCCCACCCTTTTACTCCACACACCATTCAAATCTGGACCCCACCTCCTCACACACTACCCCTGCGGCAAACAACCCGTGGAACCTAGGGGGGTGGCATCGCTGTTACCGCGCGGGTACGAACCCGCAAGGCCAACCTGCATGGGTGCCCCGTCCTCTTGAACTAATCTAAGTTGTGATAGATATTAGGTTGGTTATGTTTAATCGTATCGTGCAGAGTTTAATCAAATAGCAAAGTTTATATGCTGATCCATATTGGAAAATGAGTCAATTCTGTTTGAATGTTTTAGCCATCTTAAGTAATTGACACAAATCACTGACATATAAAATCAGTATATCAGTTATGATTCATGATCCTCATCCCTTTTTTTTTTTAATAAATAATGTATTGGCCTTGATCTGGTTATAATGAGGTATGTGTAGCTTAATTGGATAGAACATAGCGAAAATGGGAAAAAAATGTTCATTTTGTTTCTAGAATTTCAAGTGAAGTGTATTTTGGCCATTTCCAACTACATTTTGCCTTGGACCCCCGACTTCTTATAAAAGGTTGACTTTATCTGTTTCTTGTTTGAAAAACCTTTTGTTGTCAAGAGTCATTCAGGGAAAGTGTGCTGGATAAACATTCATTTTTGCTATAAGAAGAGTGGTAAAAGATGATTGGGAACATGAGGTAGATGGTTCAATAGATAATTCTAGTGAAATGGCAGAAGTAGTATTTTACACAAAACGTTTGCGCAAAAATTGATATCCTCTTCATAAGTGTGATATGAATGCTCATATGTAATTTAAGTAGTTATTGTGATTACAGTGACTTGTTTCTTGGCACAATGGTTCTGGATCAAGTTTTTTTTTCAAAATATTTACACTCAAATGAGGAATATATGTTTTTACTTTTGGATGATGCTTCTAGTTTTAAGCCCACACATGAAAGAAATCTAGTACTTTCTTTATGTGGTTCAAATTTCACGGTCATCCTGCTATTCATGTTTCCTACCATCATTGTTGTGTTTTTGTAATAAAATTAGAAAAGATGTGAGTTGAGAATCTACTGTAATCATTTCGACTCATTCAAAGTAGTTACTCTCAGAGTTTATATTTCACAGAGAACCTTAAAAGCTGGAAAATTAACCCCAAGGATCTTGAAACTTTTTGTGGCCACTGAAAAGGAGGAAATTCTTTCTTTGATTCAAGCACTTAATATTCAGCTTGTTTTAACACCCGTCCTTCCCACTAGTAAGTCATGCTCAACCGATTTAGTTATACAAGTTTTGACTTTTTCTAAAACATTGGGGACTTTTTTATGCCAGGGTGCTCGGAAAAGTTCTAAAGGTGGACACTGTTTGACTTTCTTCTGAGTTATATATAATATGTCTCCAACGAGCGTAAATGACAATGAAGTAGATATTGTGATTGGTGCTTTCTGCTCTGATCTAACGTCTTTCATGGAAGAATGGAGACCGATATTTTCTCGATTTCATTTGATAGTTGTGAAAGATCCTGATGTTAAAGAAGTCAAAATTCCAGAAGGATTTGATGTTCGTGTTTACACCGAGTCAGACATAGTCAAAGTGGTCGGGTCTTCTAAAGCTTCTTTGTTTTCTGGATACTCATCTCGCTACTTTGGCTATCTAGTATCTGATAAAAAGTACATAATATCAATTGACGATGACTGCAGCCCGGCCAAAACCAAAGATGGCGAATTAGTAGACATAGTCTCTCAACATCTGAACAACCTTAAAACACCCGCAACTCCTTTCTTTTTCAACACACTTTATGACCCGTATCAAAAGGGATCCGACTTCGTTCGTGGGTACCCGTTTAGCTTACGTAGTGGGGTCCCATGTGCTCTTTCGTGTGGTCTTTGGCTTAATTTTGCAGACTATGATGCACCAACACAAGCGCTCAAACCAGATATGAGAAATACACGGTATGTTGATGCTGTTTTGACTGTACCATTGAAGTCAATGATGCCGATGAGCGGAGTCAACATAGCGTTTGACCGAGAACTGGTGGGTCCTGCTATGTTACCTGCTTTGAAGCTGGTGAAGGAAGGGAAAGTGAGGTGGGAAACGATGGAGGATGTATGGTGCGGGCTTGTCGTGAAAACAGTTTGCGATCACTTGAAACTGGGTGTGAAAAGTGGAATCCCGTATGTTTGGAGGAATGAAAAAGGAAGTGCTATTGACAGTTTAAAGAAAGAATGGGAAGGAGTGAAGCTGATGGAGGATGTAGTGCCGTTTTTTGAGACATTAAGGCTGTCTCCGTCGTCAGTGACGGCTGAGGATTGTGTGGTGGAGATTGCTGTTGCGGTGAAGGAACGGCTGGGATCGACACATGCGGTTTTTGTCAGTGCTGCTGAGGCCATGGTCGAATGGGTGAAGCTCTGGAAGGCGGTCCGGTCATCGGGTCTCTGAAAGGTAATAAAGGAACTGGAAATGTGTAGTTTCACTTTGATGTTTAATCTATTGTATACTTACCGAGTTACTGTTTTCTTTGCTTCACAATATCCAATTTCCATTTTATGTGGACTTATGTTACATGGTTTCGTGTAATAAAACACTGCTGTTGCCTCTTGGTGTTGTTAATATGATTAAAAAAATTGATACATGCCAAAATCTACATTCTACCATCTGAACTACAACATACCGCCACCACTTCCATTGTGTTCCAGTTGGTCAAAAGCCTTAAAAAATCATCATTGTACACCTCCCACGCATCACCTGTGTTAGGCGTGGGAGTCCCATTGCTTGCCATTGTTGCAACAGTCTCCACTACGGGCCTATTAACACTCCGCATAGTGCATTTTTTTACCTTCATGTGCCTTGTCTACCACCGTTGCATCTGTATTGATGCCTTCAATCATATTGATGGTTCTACGACGCTAGACTCTTGAAATCCTAAATGAAACTAAGTAGACATTCTTAAAACAACATGAACTGTTTAAACCCCTACACAAACCCATTTTTCACACGTTAGCAACCCAAGTACCCAACCCACTTGGTAGAGACTTTTACCTCTTAGTGAGAGGTTTGGGTTCAATCCCAATCAAGAAATATATTTGAATTAACTTGGTGTAATTTAGGAATAAGTAATATTTGCCGTTAAAACAAAAAGCAACCCAAACCAAACAAATTTTTTATTAAATACTAATAATTTAAGATTACTTCTTATTTGATTAAAACTTAAAATTATTAAAAATACATATAATTTCAAGATTAAATAAATTATTAAAATAGTATAACTAAGCAACATATTTGTGCTTGTGGTTGTTGTCCCTTTGGCTTTGGAGTTTTTCAAAAAAATCTATTGGATTTTTCTTTTCTAACTCTAAAGTTTTAATCTTTAGCAATTTAAGTCTAAAGTTTAATCTTTAGTAATTTAACCCCTTTGATTAATTTGATATTTCACTTTTAATTCAAAAGTTCCATCTTTTGCAATTTAGCCCCAACACGTTTTTAGTTTCAACTTTGGTCCATAAAACTTTTCATCTTTCGCAAGCTTTTTGTTAATCGTTTCGTTCTAAATTTTCTGAGTTAACATGCCGCAATGTGCGTGTGGGGTTCAACGTTTTTTTCTGTTGACAGACCCGTCGCAGCACGTCAATTTTTTCCTGTTTGATAGGTCGGTCGCAACGTGCAGGTCAGAGATCGACTTTGTTATTCTTTTCTATGTTTTACATACAGGCTCACGGAAACATTCGCCTTTCCTATAATACTAGCTGATGACCCGTGTATTACACAGGTTTGTTTTCGACCATGAGATTAATCTTTCCATCGAATCAATCGTAAGTACATAATGCTTTAAGTTTTATTCATTAATCAACACAAATACAAAATGCCATATGTGAACATTATCAATTTGCTCACAACATTACAACGCTAATCATTAATCGATAAAAATACAAAATAATTACGGAGCATTTGCTCACAAGTTATTCATATGCTCACTCCATTAAAAAGTTATTATATCGATAATATACAAAATAATTACGGAGCATTTTCTCACAAGTTATTCATATGCTCACTCTATTAAAAAGTTATTATATCGATAAAATACAAAATAATTACGGAACATTTACTCACAAGTTATTCATATGCTCACTCCATTAAAAAATTATTATAAACAGAGTCACCTCATAACTTGAAAAAATATAACAATGATCTTTAAATTGGTTTAGTTTAAAGTAGTAGAATATACATGCGGGTGTCTATAATATTATTAATTGTGGATAATAATATTCATTTCTTACAATTAATTTAATTGTTAGATATACATTTTTTTAATATTTAGAAATTTTGTTTTTTTCTTAGTGATTTTACCTTTACTGATTACACATTGAATATAACCATGTATATCACACGGATCATTTTTCGTTAATAGGATTGAAATGTATAAACATAAAATTATAAGGGATATAATATAATTATAAAAAATAGCATTGCTCATGTACACCTTTTATAGATTTTGTAAAAATATGTTACCTATAAATCTATTAAATACAATTTGTTAAACAAAATCTTATCTACTATTTTATTAATTATAAACAAAACATATAAATTTACTATTATAAAACAAAATGTTATATATTAATTGTTTTGTTATAAACCAAATAAATAAAATATTACATACTTGACAAAAAGTTTTAACCATCCCGATACAACTTTCTTATACTCTTCTCCTTCTTCGGCCTTGGACTGTTCAGTTTCTTTCACCGGCGATCATAACTTTCAAGCTTTCGATCAGGGTTTTTTTTTTTTACTTTCTTTTGTATTTACAGTTATGTTGTTACATGTTCGTTTTCGTTCCTTGATTTTGATGCATTCCCTCTAAATCAGAATCTAGTGATGTTAAATACAAAGATTTATATGAACTTGTTTTGTTTGTTTTGTAATAAGATTTATATGAACTTGTTTTGTTTGATTTCGATGCATTCCCTCTAAATCAGAATCTGACATAATGTTGTTTCATAAATATTTGGTTGTATACTTTCCGACTGATTTTAGATTTATTGTATGAACTGTGATGTAGTATTGATATATTTGTTGTGTCAAAGATTTTCATAAAATATAAATTTTGTGGGTAACATTTCTGCAATCGGTTTATAGTATTGATATATATATGTTTTGTCAGCGAATATAGCGTTGGTTGTTGGAAAACCTTGAAGTTTGATGTTGGGCCAACCTGTTAGGATTTGTGGAAAGTTTAGTGTCATATTGTTGGTTGTTGGGATCAAGCTGAAGTAGCCAACATATAACTTTGGTCCTACAGAGTATTACATATGTTTGTAGAGCTTACATAGCATGCTTTTCAACCACAACTGATTTGATTTTTAAGTATTTTATTTTAATGTATTTATACTTTCATATGGATTTTTTATTATAATCAATGTGAGTCAATTCCATGGCCTTAAAGAAGGACTGGTAAGCTCCCTTCTTAGAACCACTTAATTGAAATCACAATTATATGCTAAAAAGTGTGTTTATAATGAAAAAATAAACTTAAATGTCACTAATGTATTTTATATATAGGTACTTCCCAAAATCTTAAGTAACAAATTACCAAGAAAATGTGAAGTGATAAAGCTTATGGATTATATGGGTATGAAGTATAAGCTTTCGGTGCAAAGCATGGGTCATAAAAGTAAAACACTACATGGGCCAGAATGGAGAATGGATAGGTTTGTTGAATCTTTAAAAGATAAGAATATAGAGAAACTATCTTTAAAAGATATTACCTTGGTAATGTCCCAAATCTCTTCAACATACTTTTTGTGGTTCTTCTGTAGGAATTCTTCACGAGAAGGATAAACAGTTTGACTTGACAATGCAGTTGGTGTAATCTGTGAAGAACCTTCACCATTGCTCACTTAAATGAGACTATAAAAAACATAAAACAATACTTATAAATGGATAACTTAAAATGCAAGTATAAAATGTAAAAGGACTTAAAGATTAACCTTTTTCCTGAAATTGGTAATTTCCTCAACATCCACGTTGATAAACCCCCGACTACCAAAACATGCATTTTGAATATTTAGGTTTTCTACAAAGGTAAAATGAAGACATCTATCAAAAGCCTAATAGATTATGAAAACTATGCAAAGATTTATAATTGTCACAATGCTTCAAAAAATGCTCTACTTTTATAGAAAATCATTTTATATGTATAAAGTACCTCTCTAAATCTTAACTATGGCAAATTGAATGAGAACTATGAAAACTCCATCACTTGAATAACCTTGTAGAAATGTGGAAAACTGTTATGCAAAATTATCCCACAAAGTACAACCAATCGTCCCTCCATTATAACTAGAATAAAAGGTTATTATAAAACATAATGGCATATACATAATTAAGGATTGCCCATATTAAGTGTCATATTGTAAACTTTAACATCTACAACATATATGTTGGTGCATAATGTCTATGTCTTAGTCTTATATCGAGTTTGTATTGTATAGAGCTGAATAGGCTAGGTATAGCAAATATTTATGTTTGATGTAAGCAAGTTCGCCCATGAAAGTTATCATGTAAGCATGTTGGGCCGAACTTGCTCAGGCAAGTTCGGGCGAACTTGTATCCTCAGGGCCGAACTTGTTCTCCTATAAATACCTAGCTAGCCTACTTCATTTGTAACTTTGGCATTTCAGAGGCGAAGCTCTGTCGGTTTGTAACCAGAACATTTGATCTATAAAACTGACGATTAACTGATTATATCTTGTCTATTGGTAAACTTGTCATAATAATTCCGCGATTATGGACAATAGTTATCAAATTTAGGTTCCTTAGCATCGAGGATCGGTCCTACAAATGGTATCAGAGCTAGAACAACCTGATTTGATAGTATCAAGACAAGAACACTTCTATTTCTACTCCATTCTTCTCTTTTTCATAACTTTTGAGCATAAAATGAAGAATTCACGGTCAAAATCTTTTGAATTTTGAATATATCATGTAAAATACAACAAAGATAAACCCTTGAAAGATTGGAGACCAAATTCAACCGAATTCATGTCAAAATTTTGAAAAAACCATGTTTTTGAAAACCCCCATGATCGAACTTGTTGGTTATGTTCGGCCGAACTTGGCCTAAAACATCACTTTCAAGTGATTTTTTAGCAAGTTCGCCCGAACTTGAAGCATTTTTGAGGAAATTCTAGATAAGTTCGCTCGAACATACCAATTGTTCACTGACTTTACACCAAGTTCGACCGAACTTGTGTAATATCAAGGAATTTTTAAGTAAGTTCGCCCGAACTTACTATTTTTTCATCAAAGTTCTGTTTGCAAGTTCGCTCAAAGATCTGGCTGGTTTGTGTCATAAGTTCGCTCGAAGATAATCAATTTTTCAAAGTAAATCTAACAAGTTTGAAAATCTGTGAATTCTACATTAGTACTACAAGTTCGACCGAACTTGTAGTAGGGCTAATTGTTTTCAAAGTTTTTTTGAAAAATTTCAGTGTAGACGTTTCGTTATTCACAATGGAGGAACAACTAAGAGCTTTTATGTCCGGAGCTAGTTCATCGAATGCCAACGTGATTCATCAAGTCAATCTTGATAACGAGATGGGAACAACTGTTAAACCGCCCAAGCTAATGAGCATGGACAAATATGAAGCATGGAATGAGAAATTTACCTATTGGGTTCAAGCCATGCACTTCGCTGGCTGGGTATCAATTGAAAGAGGTTACACTGTTCCGGTAGATGAACATCAACGAGTTCTTGAAAAGTACAACTACTCAACGTTTCAGAAAGAAGAATATATCACCGAGAAAAAGATGATCAGTCTCATCCAACAGTCTGTCAAAGAAGATATCCTGATTTTGCTACCAGAGTATACTACTGCAAGAGATCTTTGGTTGTCATTACAGAAGAAGTATCTAGGCAGTGCCGAAATGATCAAAAGCAAAAAGGCACTTATCCTGAAAGAGTTCGATATCTTCACCATGCTAAAGAATGAGACCATAAAGCAAATGATCGAGCGTTTCTGTCATCTTAAAGTGCAAATGCGAAGACACGGTCTCGAAAAGACAGAACAAGAATACATCGACAAACTTGCTGACGCACTACCAGAGGGTGAATGGACTATGTATTTGATGGTTCTGAAGAACAGTGATAAGTGGGAATTTTTCAAGTTGTCGACGTTTATCGATAAACTCGAAGGCCACGAAATGGAACTTCTGAAGATGGCGAAGTCAAAGAACGCTAATGTTGTTCAAGACGTTGGTATGTATTACAAAGCCGGAATGCTAGATAGTGTTTCGAGTCCTAAAATTCAGACGGCTTTTAGTGCAAACATGAATGCTTCTCCACAGAATCAGAATCAATCACAGCCTCAGTATGACCAGAGTCCTCAAAGTTCTTACTCAAGCACTGGTTCAAATTCAATTTATCAAAGCCCAGCGAATCAGAATCAACAACAAAGTTCTGATCCGAATGTATATAAATACAACATCGCAGTGAATTTGAACAATGTTGTTTTAGAACAAGTTGCAAAACAACATATGTCACTACTCGCTATCGTATTAGAATCTTATGAATGTCTTGTTGCCGGTAAGATCGGAAACCCCGAGATGACAGTAGAAGATTATGACCAGGTAGACGAGGAAGAACTCGAACTAATGGACATCAAATGGTCCTTAGCTTCGATCATCAGGAGAGTGACAAAGTTCGTTGCACTCACAGGCCGTGACATAGGAAATTCCAGCAACAAATTGGGTTTTGACAAAACCAAAGTCACGTGCTTTAGATGCCGTCAAAAGGGGCATTTTAAAAGAGAGTGTAAGAACACCGAAGCAACCGAAATCAAAGTCCTTTCGGAGGAGGAAATGAATATTACAAAAGGGCACTTCAATATAAACCGTTTCCGAAGAAAACTCAGGTTGAAATCCAAGAAAAGCCTGACAGTAGCACCACTGAGAAAGCTATGGTGGCATCCAGTGAAGAGGATGGTTTTGATTGGAATTTTTACATTGGGAAAAAGACCGGGGTTGCTTTGATGGCGGAGATAGTTGAAGATAATTCTGCAGAGGAAGCAGCGGCAGCAACAGAAGCAGCAGCTATCGAACAAGCTCTTCTGGAACAATACTTGCATCAACAGCAGGAAGAAGAGGAATATATCCATATGCAGAGACAAGGAATTTTATCCTCTAATTCTTGTGACAGTTTTGCAGGTCATTTTGATGGCAGCTCGAAAGAACAAGTGGTTGAGGAGAAAAAGATTGATGAAGTGATCATTGATGTCACTCAAGAAGTGAAAGTCGAAGACCTCAAGGACATGGCAGATAAAGCTTTAATGGCGAATCTAACCAAGGTAGGTCCAGAGGTAAAAATTGTCGAGAAAAAAGTTGTCAAAGTACAAGTTATTGAGGTTGAGAAACCTTGTACAAAATGTATTAAACCTTTTGTCGAATGTGCCGAAAAATCAAAGATCATCGCTGAATACAATGTGCATAACGAATTGTTGAAATACGATTATCGCACAATGAAAGAACCGTATGACAAAATGAAAAATGATTATGGCAGACTCGACAGAAATAACATCGAACAACATGATAATATAAGGATGTTGAGTGGAACAGTAATGGATAAACAAAGGGCAATTAACACCTATATTAACACCATTGCTGAAACCAAACAACAAATTCAAGACATGACAATCGAAACTGAAAGAGTCCAACAGTTGTTGAGAAATTATACCACAAACGCGTATGTTATTGATAACATTTTTCCGACAAACTCAACGGAAGAAAAACCTAAAAGAAAATTGGCAAAGAATATAGCAATGTTCCTCCACCCCTTTGCGAGAAGTACTGTCGCAAAACCGCAGACGGGATGGATAAGGCACTCAACGTTGAGTTACTTTCTGAGAAAAAAAGATGAGTTGCCAGAGAATATTGATATAATCTATGCTAAATCTGATGATGATAACAACGTTGTGGTTAACAAAGTGGTTGAAAATGTTCTAAGTGATTCTGATGACGGCAGCTTCAAAAGCGCCGACTCGAGTTCAAAGAATTCCGATTCACAGTCTGAAAATGATGATAAGTCGTCAGAGGATGGTCTAAGTGACGATCCTAATGTTGTAATGTACAAAATTAAGGATTCGAATAGACTATACTTTGATGATAGCTTCCCGATTCAGAATGTGAAGGAAGAATTGCTTGATAAATTCTTTAAACTCGTGGAAGTCACATTAGAGGAATTGGAAATAACGAACGAAAATTATATTCCAAACCTAAAAGAAACAACTACCGAAGGAATGGTGGTGATCATCCGTAAAACCGGAGAGCAGGGTTGGGTCTAGAAGAATCAGATGAATCAGTAAAGAAAGTGTCACCATTTCATGAATATAAAAACAAAAACATGAATTTGTATATGGGACAAACACGGTTCACGAAGAGAGTTTGATTGGTAAACAATCAAATGATGAGTTTAAAAAGGAGAAAGAAATTCGAGATAAAGCCAAGGTTACAAGTGGTGCCAAAACATCAAGTGGGATAAAACCACCCATTAAAGGACATCCACTTGATAATCAGACATGTTTCAAGTGCAATGAAATTGGTCATATTGCACGACAATGTCTGAAATCAAAACCGGCTTATCCTCGAAGAAGAGAATCAAATGTTGTAAAACCAAGGTATCCAGAGTTTGAAAAACCAATCAAGATTTTGAAAAGAAATGAATCTTTGCTAGAAGTTAAACCTAAAATAGAAAAGAGGTTTGAGAATTCTATTTTCGAAAAAGGAGAAACTTCAAAGGCTAATGAAAATATTACATCAAGAAGGCAAACATAAAATCTCAAGCCTGGATTGCAAAGAAACGGTCAACAACATCTGGTGTTATTAAGTCTGAGCTGGTAAAGACTGATAACACAAAGAATCAAAATCTGAAATCACTAAGTCTGAGCTTGTTAAGACTAGTGATAGCAAGAAAGAATCAAAATCTGAAAGCATAATTGAAACCACATCTGAAAATGTCAAAACTACAAGTGGTAACAATTTAAAAGATAAAAAGATGGTAAAGTTTTCAAACATAAACATCATAGAAAATTCAGATGAAGAATGGGAAGTTTATTCTGTAGATGAGGGTGGATTCAATTATGCTGATGAATGTGAATTTGATTTTGATGATGGTTATTCAATTCAACCCAAGACCAAAAAGGCTTGGGTCTCGCTTTTTAAATAGATTGTTAAAATGTGCAGGGGCTCCAAAGATCCGTACTCTCCAAGTGGATTTTGGATAGTGGAGCATCCAGACATATGACAGGAATGAAAGCGTTGCTGTTCGACATTAAAGCTATCAATGGCGGATATGTTGGATTTGCAGGAAATCAAGGTGGAAGGATAGTCGCCGAAGGAAAACTCTCCAATGGCGTCTTTCATTCGATCGCGTGAACTATATTGCAGAACTTGAGAAAAATCTTCTGAGTATATCGCAGATTTGTGACAAGAAGTTCACGGTCCATTTCAACGACAAAGAGTGTATTATCTTGAAACCGGGATTCAAAATACCAAATGAGTGGATTCTGATGCGAGCACCACGAGAAAATGATCTATATGTTCTTGATATGGGTGTCGCTACCACTTCATCAAAATCAGCATAATGTTTTGTGTCAAAGGCTACTGAAAAGGATTCTATTCTTTGCATCGTAAGATGGGGCATATTCATTTGCGAAAAATGAATTTCTTGGTTCATAATGATCTTGTAGAAGGCGTAAATCTTTGGAGTTTTCAGATGTCTGATCATTGCTTAGAATGCAAAAAGGGAAAGCAGATCAAGAAATCTCATTCGAAGAAAATTCTAAACTCAATCAAGTTGCCATTAGAACGTCTCCACATGGACTTATTTAGTCCTGTAAATGTTCGAAGATCTCAGGAGACTTATATTGCTTGGTCGTGACAGATGACTATTCGAGTTATTCGTGGGTATTCTTTCAAGAATCAAAAGACGGAAACGTTCGAGAACTTGGTTATTCTATTCAAGAAACTCGAGAACCTTTATCATCTGCCGGTCAGACGCATTAGAAGTGACAATGGCACAGAGTTTAAGAATAACAAAATGAAGGAATTCTGCAACGCAAAAGGGATTCTGCACGAGTTTAATGCTTCCTATACTCCACAGCAAAACGGAGTAGCTGAATGGAAAAACAGAACTTTGATTGAAACTGCGAGAACCATGCTTGCAGATTCTAAACTTCCTATCAGCTTCTGGAGTGAAGCGGTTGCTGCGGCTTGCTACACGCTAAACAGGGTTCTTACTGTCAAACCAACAAAGAAAACATGTTTTGAGATGATAAACCGACGGAAGCCAAATTTGAAGTTCTTAGAACCATTCGGTGCACCATGTACCGTAATAAACCAAGATGGCAAATTCGGAGCTAAATCTCTTGAAGGTTTCTTTGTCGGATATGCGAGTCCGTTGAGAAGAGTATATATTCCTTCATTGAGAAAGGTTATTGAAGCACAACACGTGGATTGTTTCAATTATACGGATCCTATTCAAAGGAAAGGTGATGCGTGGCTGTTTAACTATCAAGACCTTTGGAAGTCATTTGACTTGCCCGAAGAACCGTCTGACGATGAAGTTGCAGCGTTATACTATCTTCACCAGTCAGCGAATCAAGAGCAAATTGTTCGACCAATTGTGGTTAATCAACCCACGTTGGATCCATCTTCTTCTGGCGCAAGTTCAAGCAATAGTGGTGTTCCGGCTGAAAATGTATCTGAAACATTAACAACACCTACTACTCATCCAACAAATGCCTCTACTGAACCAGTGAATACAACAACGGAGCCCAATACGCCTCAGAATCAAAATTCTGACTCAGATGAAGCACCAACATTTGATGCTGATGGGGAATCATCTTCTTCAGATGAAAAAGTGGAGCAGATAACAAGTCTTCTAATCAATCTGCAGTCCCGAACAACAGAAATGAAGCATCATCAAGCTCTCCAAATGTTGAATTGGTCGTTGATCTCAACATCATTAATCAGCAAAAAGTAGATGTTCCAAGTGAAGAATTGCCGCGATCATATTCCTATCATCCGTCAATAAATATAATCGGAGAACTTCAAACTGGTGTTAGAACTCGAGGGCAAATTAACAAAGCACTCAGTTGTTTCCACACTCGCGTTGCTCCAACTCAGAACTATTGCTTCTATTAATGTTTCATCTCTCAGATTGAGCCAAAGACAGTTAATGAAGCTTTAGCCGATGAAAACTGGGTACAAGCAATGCAAGAAGAATTATTGCAATTTGAGAAGTTGGGAGTGTGGAAGCTTGAAGACCTACCAGAAAATCAGAAAGCAATTGATACAAAATGGGTCTTTAAGTGTAAACGTGATGATAGAGGGGTTATTGTTCGTAACAAAGCTAGGCTTGTTGTCAAGGTATTTAACCAGCAGGAAGGGATATACTACACGGAAGTCTATGCACCAGTAGCTCACTTGGAATCTATCAGAATCTTTCTAGCTTTCGCATCATGGAAAGGATTTAAGGTCTATCAATTGGATGTCAAATCGGCTTTTCTGTACGGAAAACTACGCGAGAAGGTGTACGTTGGACAATCACCGGGGTTTGTCGATCCACTCAACAAGAAGAAAGCGTACCTACTGGATAAAGCTCTTTATGGTCTACACCAAGCCCCGGGAGCTTGGTACGAGACGTTATCACAACATCTTGTCGGAAACGGCTTTATCAAAGGAACTGTGGATAGTACTCTTTTCACCTGAGAAGTTGATGGCCATCTGATTGTAGTTCAAATCTACGTTGACGACATCATCTTTGGATCTACAAACGATAGTCTCAGCAAGGAGTTTGAGGGAATCATGAAAAAGAAATTCGAAATGTCCTCGATGGGCGAAATGAAGTTCTTTCTTGGTTTGCAAGTAGATCAGCTTCCGGATGGTATTTTCATTCATCAGACTAAGTATGTTCACGACATCTCGAAGAAGTTTGGAATGGAACACTTGAAGCCTCTATCTACGCCTCTTGCTCTAAATCACGACATTTGTGTTGACGAGACTGGAGCCAAAGTTGACGAGACGTTATACAGATCGATGATTGGATCGCTGATGTATCTGACGGCATCGCGCCCAGATATTATGCATCCAACCTGCCTATGCGCCAGATATCAGTCAAGCCCGAGGATCTTACACATGCAGATCGTGAAGCGAATCTTCAGATATCTGAAAGGATGCCCAAGCACCGGCTTGTGGTATCCGAAGAACGACAATTTCGACCTCACAGGCTATGCTGATTCTGATTTTGGTGTAGATAAGTTGAACTCAAAATCAACTACAGCGGGATGTCAGTTCTTCAGAACAAGAATGGTAACCTGGCAGTGTAAGAAACAGACTACGGTCACTCTCTCTACCTGTGAAGCTGAGTATATCTCGGCCTCCAGCTGTTGTTCACAGATTCTGTGGATTCAACAGCAGATGAGAGACTATGGTCGGCAATTTCTAGACACTCCGCTGTATGTTGATAACAAGGCAGCCATAGATATAACTAAAAATCCGGTTCATCACTCACGCACAAAACACATTGAAATTCGTTATCATTTCATTCGTGATTGCTACGAAAAGAAATTGGTGTGAATAGAAAAAATCCACACCGACGAACAAAAGGCTGATTTTTATACCAAACCATTTTCTTTGTCACGGTTTAACTACTTGCTGAGAATTAACGGTATGAAAAATTTGCTGACAGGTGCGGACGCTGAGGTTGAATACGAATCGGACGACGAGTTCGTGAGATCCACATTGGTTTGTAAATATCTTTCTAGTTTAGAATTTTGTTAAAAACTAAAATCCAAAAAAGATGTTTTTGATTTTAGGGGAGAAATGTTGAGAAAATACAAAAACATTCGACATTTTAAAATCCAAAAAGCATGTGAAAAATTCAAAATGTACAAAAACATTGAAAAAGACAAAAAGAGTTCAGCGTTATAAAAGGAAATGATAGTACATCAGTGGACTATCACAGTATGCTAAAGAATTGTAAAGTTTAATAAGTGATAAACGAGTCTTACTGTGGATATGTCGATAGGCTTAACACGTTCAGTAAACTGTTTTCAAGATATAAACTAAATTTTACAACTGCTTAAACTTGTGGATTAACATATCTTGGATATATGGACTTAGTACTCTGAAATTTCGTTTGAAAGATTGCCTGATTCTGAGATACGAGGTCTTTATAGATAGTTGAAATCTGGGGTATTATACAAGTTCTTCTGATTTTGCGGAAGCAATAGCCTAGAACTTTTATAATACTTTCGCCAAAAATCCCAAACTGCATGCAATATTGAAAAGAATCGAAAGATCTAATCATTTACAGTGCTAAAAAGATTCCTTAAGTGGAACATACCTTAAAGATGAGCCTTCATCTCTTTGTCTGTAGGTAGTACTAACCTGAGCTCTCAAGGTCTCGCACAACCCAGATACATATATCAATTATGCTATATTCACCTGTAAGATGAAATCTAGGGAATCTGGATACGGGAGTATATTCAAGAAGTGGGAACCACAGTTAAGTCAAGTTTCATAAATCATACCTTAACATATCTTGGAACAGTTGAGAAATGTGGTAAAGCTTAAGTGGAAAAACATATCGACAATCTAGGAAAACGAGTTTAAAACTTAAAGTCATTTAAAGGTAACCGGTACTGGTGATATGTCTCAATTAACTGATATGATCCTTAGACACGAATTCACAAAAATATGTCAGTAAATATGTTTGTAAATAGTTTACATTGTTCTGTACATAGTATTTTAGCTTTACAGATTAAAATCAAAAAGATTTTCGGTGAGTTTTAGCATAAAACTTGCAAAAATACAAAAAGATTTTAATTCTACATTGTTTTCAGCAAACCAATGTTGGAGAACGGATCTTCGAAGTCTGGTAAGATGCTAGAACTGGTGGGAATCTCTTTGACAACGGGCTGGGAGCTAATTTGTTAAATCTGAAAAGACAAAACGATAAAAAGTTCATTAATTTGAAACTTTGTTTTTGAAAATATCAACAGTTTGTTTGTAACGGGTCAAACCGGGGTCATTAACTTGGACTCGGCAGACAAATCGGTTAACCAAGGTCATTAACTTGGATTTGGTCAACTGAGTGGATTTTCATAACTGGTAAAAAGTTGAAAAGATCAGGGGTTAATAACATGAAACATTGAAAAAGTTTGAATTTTTGTGATTTGGCAAGTTCGGCCGAACTTGCTAAACAATTCAAGTTTATCAATCAGCAAGTTCGACCGAACTTGCTAAGGAATGGCTGTCTTAATCTAAGTCCGCTCGAACATAAGTTCGGCTTGTTGTTGGGCTTAACAAGTTCGCCCGAACTTGACTTGGTATAAATACCAATCAGGGTTCGGCCGAATTTCATTCAACAACATATCAATCATTTCTGAGCGAACTTGAACTTGAGAGAAAATCTGAGCGATTTTAGCAATTTCATACCGTTACGCTGCTCAAATCTAGTCCGTTTTTGGTGATTAGCACACCAATTACCATGGATGAGGTGAGAATTGGAGTTTGATCCGTGTTTGGACCAGTAATGTAACATCCGTCAAAAAACGGGTTTCCAAACCCGCTTCGTTTATTAACCGAATAGTCAGTCATAATTTTCGTCGCGTATATATTGTTTATTTTAATTTTAAACGATATATAATTAATAAACATTGTTAGAATTTTAAAACATAATCAATAAATAATAAAAATAAGAGAATAAAAAAAATAATTAAGGCTGCCGGGTTTCGAACCCGGGTAAGCCGGTCCAACAATCAAACACTTCACCGCTCCGCCACTTGACTTCTTGGTTATAATACTGAAACAAATGATATTTCACGACCGCGCGGCAGAACTCGCAATCACCGGAAAATCCGGCAATCCGCGAGTTCAGCCATTATTCCTTTTGACTATAACGCTATAACCGTCGACGACATCGGTTATAACCGATGTCTAGCCCCAATTCTAGTCGTAACCGTCGATTTAACCGAAATCAAACCTCACCATAGCAGCCTATAAATACAGGGCTAAATTCCTCAATCCAACTTGCTCATTACTCTCAAACTCACTCTGAAAAACCTCGCTGCAAGTCGCCGGAAATTTTCTGCAACTCGCCGGAATTCTCTGCAAGTCGCCGGAAAACCGAACCCATTTCATCTCTTCTGCCTTACTCTAAAATAAGACTTCTAGAGCTCAGATAGAAAGCACCACACTCACCTCAAACTTCTGATAGAGCCTCTGTCGCAAGATAAACTTCGCCGAAGTTAACCTCAGCCGCCGGAACTTCATCGGAGATCACAACTGTTCAGTACAGCACCTTTAATTCTTTCTGTTTAAATTATTTCGTTAACAGTACTGATCAATCAACCAAATCAATAAGAATGATTGATTAAACAGTCGGGTTGATTCCCGGGTTTCATAAAAACGAAGAAGATGAACAGCGAGTAGTTTATAAGTATAATTAAAAATGGGATTTGTATCGGGTTAGACACACATCCAGTGGTGGACTGTGTGCATTTGAAACATAAAGATACCGAGTTCGAGTCTGTACATGCTTTCCGGTTCGCCAATTATACACAACCTTTTTTTAAACCAGTTAACGAAATAATCTAGTAATATATAAATTAATAAAATCTTATATCCTTCGGGTTAGTCACACAGCCCAATTGGCCGGGCTGTGTGCAACACGAAGCCAAGGTCTCGAGTTCGAATTCGGTTAGTTCACACCGCCCCTGAAATTTTCAAACCTTTTTAAATAAAATATGTTAGCTCTAGTATGTGTATATGTATAATTAAATTTCAATATATTTCGGGTTAGACACGTAGCTCAGTTGGTAGAGCTGCGGGCACGCGTACGGGAGGTCACGAGTTCGAACCTCACTCAGCGCACATAATTAACACGGTCCGACGGTCAACGGTCAAAAAAATTCAAAATTTTTATTTTCTTTTTTTTATTTATTTTATTTAAAAATCGATTAAAAACACTTAAAAATAATATTTTTGAAGTTAGAAAATTTCCTTAAACTCACAAAAATAAATCTAAAAATCCTATTAAGTTTGTAATTAAAGTATTAGTATCAAATAAAATCCATTTATTTACGACCATTTCGTTATTATTTTAGGTTAGTTTTCCTGTCGATCAAATCTCAAAACTCGTGCGCATCCAACAACATCAAAAAAACGCACCCAATGTGAGTGAATTCTTACAAATTCCCCTTTTTATTCATGTTTTGGGGTGTATCATGTGTCGCTTAAATTAATTCGCTTATTCAAACTCGTGCTATACCATTATATGATCTAAACTTAGAATGTAAATATTGTTTGTTGTGATGTGTTACATATTGTCAAGTTGTGTGCAAATTATTCATTAGGCCGATCAGTTCCTCGTGGGAGACGAGTTGAACAACGCGTGCCTAAAAACATTCATTAGGCCCATCAGTTCGTTGAACAACGCGTGCCTCAAAATCATTCATTAGGCCATCAGTTCCTCGTGGGAGACGAGTTGAACAACGCGTGCCTCAAAAAAAACATTTGGTGTGTGCGTGTGTATTAATTAATATAATGTGATTTGTGATTTAATTTACATTTACGTTTACTCATATGTGGTTATGCACTTTATTTTATAATCGATACAATAAACACGTTTAAATGTTTTCATAGTCACTCGCCAACTTTTTTTGACCCAAAAACCATTTTTACACATGATACAGGTGGACAGGTTGAAGCAAGGAACACATAGGAAATTGCCTTAGAAGAAAAATAATGAAGTCTTGAAAAATGTATAGAACATGTTGTACAGTATGATTGATTGTAATGATTCTCCTTTAAAAAGAAATAATAAATATGAAACATTATAATAAATGTCATGAGCTTTGATGAAAACCCAATCATGCCCCGATCACCTTTTCCGTTGCGGGTCGGGGTGTGACAGATTGGTATCAGAGCTTTGACTATAGGGATATAGGATAGGTTATTAGACCCTTAGAGCCTATACTATAGTTGATTAGATTTTAATTGTTTATGTGGTTACATCCAAACTCATGATGTTTATTTGTTTCGTATTTTTACACACACAAATGCATGCAAACACTTCCACTATCATATTGTGTGATATTTAATGAGATATACTTATTGTCAAACATAACAAGCTTACATGTACATTCATCACGCCTATTTCAACACATATTCAAGTCATCCTCATATTCCTTTATTCAAGATTTTGTCGCATTTTTTTTAATCTCATCAAAGTGAGTTCTACGACGGGCATGTAGTAACTGTAAGGGTACAAGTACCGGTAGTCGGAACGTCCTGTCTAGGTTGGCATTCGTATAAATCCAATATTAACGGACAGTTTGCCTACCTGGGGACTAACAATGAGAGTACGAAGGACCTATTAGGCCAAAGCATGCCACACCAAACGTCGTTCGGACTAACCCCACTTTGAGGTGTCACCGTGTCCACACCTGGATGCACTCCGAATTTCATACGTTACATACATATTCTCGATTTTCTCCGGGTTTTAGTGTACGTTACCAGGCTAACACATGCGAACCATATGAAAGACCCGGTAATCATGGGGCCCACATGATTACGAAGGTGAAGTATGGCGGCATGCAAGGCCCAATAACGAGCAAAGCCCAAGACATCTTATGGATGTAGTAGATTTATTATTCTATATTTATTATGTTCATTCCTAAATACAACACATGACACCTAAAACGTCAAACTCATACTCTCGATGCGTATCCTTGTAGATGTCTTCTAGTCTCGCTCGTAGAAAAATGAAAGCAGGAAAATCCCGCGAGCGCATGGCTGCCCAAATCGCTCAACAAATGGTGGCCGTAATACCCAATATCGTAGTTCAAGTTCAATAAGCCCTTACCGCTAATCCCGTCAACCCAATCAATCAAGAAGATCAAAACATTGTCAATCATTCCCCAAAAGCCACTAAATGCACCTTCAAGCATTTCAAATCCTGCGACCCTCCAAAATACGAAGGGACTGAAGGTGTCACCGCTCTCCTCCATTGGTTTGAGGAGATGGAAAACACCTTTCTCAATTGCGACTGTCCCGATGATCGCAAGGTGCGATATGCTACCGGTCGTTTGTTTGGAGTAGCACTTACATGGTGGAATACAGAGAAGGCCAAGCGAGGTACTGAGAATGCTATGACTTTGACTTGGGAAGAGCTGAAAGAAATCATGACAAAACGGTTCTGTCCAAGAAGCGAAATCAAGAAATTGGAAGATGAATTCTATTCTTTGAAACAAAAAGAGGGCGACCAACCACATACAACAAGAGATTTCTTGAGTTGAATCAGATGGCCCCCAACTTGTTCACTCCTCTCTACCGTCTGATCGAGCATTACATTCGTGGTCTTCCTTCAAAAATTCAAGACCCTGTAATAAGTACCACACCTGCAACTTTGGAAGCAGCAATGGAGTTAGCTACAGAGCTCACCGAAAACCGCATACGGAATAAAGACTTTAAGGAGGAGAAAAAGAAGGATAAAGCATCAACCGAAACCCCAAACTCCACCCAAACCGAATCCTCTTCTCAAACCACTTCTAAGAGAAAACGAGATGGACAAATCTTCGCTGTCACCCAACACAACCAACCAGCTTCACAAGTTGTACCCCTCCAAGCTATCCCAATCAATCAAGTAGCACCCAACTCAACTTACCCAAATAAGAAACCTTACATTGGACCTCACCCTCAATGCAACACCTGTTTTTATCACCATCCATCTACCTTACCTTGTCGACTATGTGCGAATTGTGGACGCTATGGTCATTTGAGCAAGGCTTGTCGCGCCTCTCAAAACCAAACCTCACCCCCTACTCAAAACATGATCCAAACATATCAACAACCCCAATACCCATGTTTCCATATGTTCGAGCTTGTTTTAATTGCGGCGACCCTACCCATTTTAGAAACACGTGCCCTCGATTGGTTAACATCATAAACGCCCAAGCTCAAGCAAACCCAGTTAACCAAGTAAATCAAGCAAACCCAGCTCCACCGCCAGCAAGAGGAAGAGCTTACAACATCAACGCCAATCCTGTTGAAGATAATAACAGCCCAAACGAACCACCCAACTAGTCTTCCCTCACCAAAAATCAGGACTCAACTCCAACCGTCTAGTTTTTATGTTTTCTCTATGTTATCTCAATCTTTGCGTATCTCAATTTTAAATTTGAAATTTATGTATCCAAGAATCTTAATGCGAATTACTATTTCAAGTTTTGTTTTATACTTATTGATTTAACATTCACATCATCATACATCTCGACGTATCTCAATCTCATCATTTAAAGAAGTTGGGTTGTGTCTCACTTTTACCTAGACTAACCCCTTCATCATAACAAACGAGAGAGGTACTGTCATCATTCAATCCTGTATACTTTTAGATTTGAGACTCAAGTTTTGGTTGTTGTGTTTGTTTATGTTTTAGAGTCACATAGAACTAATCATAATTTACTGATAAAGCCAATGAAAATTTGACAAGAATATGGTGGATACGCCGCTGGTACTTCCTATATTTAAGTATTCTTGCCAAAGGATCAGAGGCATTGCCAGGGGGTTATGAGAAGTTCCATATAGGTTTTAGTGGTAGAAGTTTTGTTTTAGGATATAACCTTATCTTTCCAAACGTATCGATTCTCTCAAAACTCTTGTGCATGAGATCATACCTAGTCAATCAACTCTGTTTATCAATATTCCTTATCTTAGGCATCAAAAAGCGATTCCTGTAGCAGGGTATTCAACCCTTACTGAGACGTTACCGCCTCAAATAAAATTTAAACTCTCACCCCCTTCTAATTATGAAATTGTCAAAACCACCTCCCTACAAGTCAAATATACCACTATTACTTAAATTTCGGGACGAAATTTCTAAAAGTAGGGGATACCGTAACATCCGTCAAAAAACGGGTTTCCAAAACCCGTTCGTTTATTAACCGAATAGTCAGTCATAATTTTCGTCACATATATATGTTTATTTTAATTTTAAACGATACATAATTAATAAACATTGTTAGAATTTTAAAACATAATTAATAAATAATAAAAATAATAGAATAAAAAAAATAATTAAGGTTTGCCGGGTTTCGAACCCGGGTCAGCCGGTCCAACAATCAAACACTTCACCGCTCCGCCACTTGACTTCTTGGTTAGAATACTGAAACAAATGATATTTAAATGGAAACTCGAAATCAAAATCCGGACTTCAGCGCGGACAGAACTCGCAATCACCGGAAAATCCGGCAATCCGCGAGTTCAGCCATTATTCCTTTTGACTATAACGCTATAACCGTCGACGACATCGGTTATAACCGATGTCTAGCCCCAATTCTAGTCGTAACCGCCGATTTAACCGAAATCAAACCTCACCATAGCAGCCTATAAATACAGGGCTAAATTCCTCAATCCAACTTGCTCATTACTCTCAAACTCACTCTGAAAAACCTCGCTGCAAGTCGCCGGAAATTTTCTGCAACTCACCGGAATTCTCAGCAAGTCGCCGGAAAACCGAACCCATTTCATCTCTTCTGCCTTACTCTAAAATAAGACTTCTAGAGCTCAGACAGAAAGCACCACACTCACCTCAAACTTCTGATAGAGCCTCTGTCGCAAGATAAACTTTGCCGGAGTTAACCTCAGCCGCCGGAACTTCATCGGAGATCACAACTGTTCGGTACAGCACCTTTAATTCTTTCTGTTTAAATTATTTCGTTAACAGTACTGATCAATCAACCAAATCAATAAGAATGATTGATTAAACAGTCGGGTTGATTCCCGGGTTTCATAAAAACGAAGAAGATGAACAGCGAGTAGTTTATAAGTATAATTAAAAATGGGATTTGTATCGGGTTAGACACACAGTCCAGTGGTGGACTGTGTGCATTTGAAACATAAAGATACCGAGTTCGAGTCTGTACATGCTTTCCGGTTCGCCAATTATACACAACCTTTTTTTAAATCAGTTAACGAAATAATCTAGTAAGTATATAAATTTAATAAAAATCTTATATCCTTCGGGTTAGTCACACAGCCCAATTGGTCGGGCTGTGTGCAACACGAAGCCAAGGTCTCGAGTTCGAATTCGGTTAGTTACACCGCCCCTGAAATTTTCCAAACCTTTTTAAATAAAAATATGTTAGCTCTAGTATGTGTATATGTATAATTAAATTTCAATATATTTCGGGTTAGACACGTAGCTCAGTTGGTAGAGCTGCGTGCACGCGTACGGGATGTCACGAGTTCGAACCTCACTAGCGCACGTAATTAACACGGTCCGACCGGTCAACGGTCAACGGTCAAAAAAATTCAAAAATTTTATTTTCTTTTTATTTATTTATTTTATTTAAAAATCGATTAAAAACACTTAAAAATAATATTTTTGAAGTTAGAAAATTTCCTTAAACTCACAAAAATAAATCTAAAAATCCTATTAGTTTGTTAATTAAAAGTATTAGTCTCAAATAAAATCCATTTATTTACCGAACCATTTCGTTATTATTTTAGGTTAGTTTTCCTCGTCGATCAAATCTCAAAACTCGTGTCATCCAACAACATCAAAAGAACGCACCCAATGTGAGTGAATTCTTACAAATTCCCCTTTTTATTCATGTTTTGGGTGTATCATGTGTCGCTTAAATTAATTCGCTTATTCAAACTCGTGTTATACCATTATATGATCTAAACTTAGAATGTAAATATTGTTTGTTGTGATGTGTTACATATTGTCAAGTTGTGTGCAAATTATTCATTAGGCCCATCAATTCCTCGTGGGAGACGAGTTGAACAACGCGTGCCTCAAAAACATTCATTAGGCCCATCAGTTCGTTGAACAACGCGTGCCTCAAAATCATTCATTAGGCCCATCAGTTCCTCGTGGGAGACGAGTTGAACAACGCGTGCCTCAAAAACAAACATTTGGTGTGTGCGTGTGTATTAATTAATATTATGTGATTTGTGATTTAATTTACATTTACGTTTACTCATATGTGGTTATGCACTTTATTTTATAATCGATACAATAAACACGTTTAAATGTTTTCATAGGATTCACTCGCCAACTTTTTGTTGACCCAAAAAGCCATTTTTACACATGTTACAGGTGGACAGGTTGAAGCAAGGAACACATAGGAAATTGCCTTAGAAGAAAAATAATGAAGTCTTGAAAAATGTATAGAACATGTTGTACTAGTATGATTGATTGTAATGATTCTCCTTTAAAAAGAAATAATAAATATGAAACATTATAATAAATGTCATGAGCTTTGATGAAAACCCAATCATGCCCCGATCACCTTTTCCGCTGCGGGTCAGGGTGTGACAAGTAATGAACGAAACTATATCAAAAACTTAAAATCTGTTAGATCTAGGTGTTGTTGGACAAAATTGAACATAGATCCGTAATCTACGCATAAAATCGACCTATAATCGTGTTTGATTGAACTGAAATGGATAAATGACATGTTGAACAAGATTGGATTTTTGGAGAAGACGACAAGTTCGGCCGAACTTGTTGTCAAGTTCGACCGAACTTGCATTAAAGTCTTGTAAATAATAACTGATTAAAAGTGCATCTTCGACCGAACTTAGGAGAATGAATGTTGGATTGTTTAGATTGTAAGTTCGCCCGAACTTACCTTTCATGATTGAACATGTGTTTAGAACATGTTCGGGTGAACTTGATCAAAACAGTTTGATTATCACTTAATCAAGTTCGCCCGAACTTGATAAAGTGTCAGAAAATTTTAGAATTTTTCTCGAAAAACGTGCTAATTGTTTTGCGTCATGTTTTTCAGGCACAGGTTGTAGCGCGTGTTATCTCTGTTGAGTTCTCCAAAACTCACAATACGTGCATTACGCTTGATAAATCTATATGTCCGTCTCTGAAGGAGTATGACAGTATATTGAAGTTTTTGGAGGAAAGCCCTATTCGCAGAGCAATTACAGAACGCCGGTGTCATATCGTTCACACATTTTTGGATGCATGCGAGCCTTAGCGCTGATGAGAAGACAATTTCTTCAACAGTGTAAGTTGGAAATGAGCTCAAGCCGATTACAGTAACTGAAGATGATATTCGAAGGATTTTGCATTTCAACGACAACAAAGATGATCCGATTCATCTAGACGAAAAGATGGTACGTTGAAGAAAGGGGAGGTGCCTAACCCCTACAAGCTTTTAATGCACGCCATTATTCATACATTCAGCCATCGCAAGGCCGGATTTGAATACTTAGCTTGCATGGCAACGGCATTGATTCTGAAGAAGCCGTTTAACTTCTCAAAGCTTATCTTTAAACATATGTCGAAAAACATGGATGATTCTAGATTGTGCTTATATCCGAGGTTTGTACAAATGTTGATCGACGAGAAGTATGCCAACATTGCATGAGATCCAAATGACGTGCTGTATTTAGTTCATCTTGATGAAACTACTGTGAAGAAGCTTATCAAGTTCCAGAAACAAGCTTCAGCTCCTGTTGCCAAGCCGGTATTCGGAGCCATTAAAGATTCGAATTATATATTGCTGCCAGATAACAAGTGGAGAAAAGATGGTAGTGACGACGAGAAAGAACTTAATGCTGAACGAGAATGGTTCAAAGACTTCAAACCTAAGGCAAGGAGTGAATGGTTTTTGAAAGCAGAAACTGATAAGCCTAAGAAGAAACGAGTTGCTAAGAAAGTAGAAACGATGCTTGTTGACGAAGAAGAACCTAAAAACGTTGAAGTAGTTGATGGATCGAGCGCTGCAGTTGTAATTGAAAGTCAGGAAACTGTAAAGCCAACCCAAGAAGATGTGATTTTCTGAAAATGAAGATGATTCTGATAAAGAAATTCCTGCTAAAGAGCCAGAAAAGACTGAGGCATAGATTAGAGCAGAGAAAGAAAGAGAATTGGATGCTGATTTTAATCCTAATGCAGAAAAAGAGTCCGATGAGGATAGGCCCAAGAAATCTAAACATGTTAAGTCTGCGACTGTTTCGTCAACAAAGACTACAGGGTCTCCTCAGACCAAAGGAAAGAGAAAAGCAAAGAAAGAGCAAAAGCCTGTAAGTAAGAGGCGCAAAAGATCGTTGAAAAGCACTGAAGCCCCACAAGAACCTTCTGGTGCTCAGGAGAAAGGAGTCACACAAGAACCTCCTCCCAAGAACCTCCTGTTATTGTTCATGCTGAAACTGAAAGGCCAGGAGTTACAAAAGAACCTCCTGTGTCTGGCTTTGTTGAAATTCCTATCACTGAATCTCCTATTGCTCCAACGACTTCTGTTCCTGAAAGTTCTACGCCAAAGAAGTCAACACCAAAATCTACAAAACCAAAGTCAACACCGAAGACTCCAGGAGGGCCTAATGTGTTTGATGATATGCACAATGATCCTATAAGTTTGCAGGATCTAAACGATTTCTTCCCAGAAACAAATGTTGAACTTCTGGAAAAGCACATGAAGGCATTAGAAGAAAGTAGCGTAGAATGAAGTTGAGAAAGCAGAGCTTATTAACAGAATGAATCAAAGCGCTGTCGAAAAAGAAATGTTGGATGACAAGGTGAAGGTGTTAGAGAATGAAAGAGAGTATCTTAAAGCGTTGATCGAAAGTCTGCAAGATGTTAATGAGAAAATGCAGACAGAAATTTCAGAGTTAAAGTCTGTCCAAGCTCTAAATGATCGAAGATTCTCCAGGATGCAGAAAGTGTTATCTAATGCACTGGGTATCGACTTCATCGCTGAACATGATCGTCTAGATCAACAGGAAGCTAAGGAAAGAGCTGAAAAAGAATTAGCTGAGAGTGGAAAAGGAAAAGGGGTTGAAGGTGAAACTCCTAAGTCTTTTGATGTTCCAGAGAAACCTGTTGAAGAAAATATTGTCATAGCTTCTGAGTCTGATATTCCTAAGGTTGACGAATCTGTCAAGCCTTCTGATCCTATCACTGCTTCTGAAGAAAAAGACGATGAAGAAGCTGAAAAAGATGATAAAGAGGATGAAGAGGAAGGAAGTTACGAGGATTGGAATGTTGGTGATGATGATGATGACGATGATCAGGGTAATGTTGATATTAGAGTTTCTCAAGCCAAAATTTCTGATGATTTTGATTTTACTGCCCTAATGGACGATGAATCGAACAGAATGGAAGTTAAAAGTCAGGAGGAGTCAGGGCAGAAAGGGCCAACTGATGATGATATAGATATGGAAAATGTTGATCGTTTTGCAAAGCCAGTTGCTGTTATTCCTACGAAGCCTTTAATGTTTGAAGGGGTATGGTCCCAAAAACCTTACGCTAAACAAGGAAACCATACCCATTAATAACTTCTAAGAAAACTGCGCGCAGACTTCTTTGCCAAAATAAGATTTATTAGAACTCTGCGCCAAATATCCAAGAGAGGAAAGGATCATATAACTACCTTGCGCGGGCTCGCGCAAGGTTCAAAGTTAAAAGCCTGAACATTCTCTTTGGATAAATGCTTCATTTAACTACCTTGCGCGGGCTCGCGCAAGGTTCAAATTTAACCTTGAACACTCTCGTTTGATAATGCTTCATTTAACTACCTTGTGCGGGCTCGCGCAAAGTTCAAGTTAACCTTGAACATTCTCGTTTGATAATGCTTCATTTAACTACCTTGCACGGGATCGCGCAAGGTTTAAAGTTAACCTTGAACATTCTCGTTGGATAATGCTTCATGCACAAACCTTGCGCAGATATTTATATCAAAGCAAGTATCCACCAAACGTTGCGCTAAGCAGCAAGGAGAAGAATGAAGATCAGTTAACTAACTTGCGCTTCTCGCGCAAGGAAACAGTAAATCCTGAGAACTTTCCCTTAGCAAAATCCTTGACTTGGTGCAGAAGCAAAGGGAATCTTTTCTGTTGTAATAGAATGTACACGGGGCGAATAATAGATGGGTAACAGCTGTGAAACCTTCTAGAAGCCATTAACACCCAATCGTGCAAGCATCTTTTCGGTTATAACCAATTGCCACATGGCAGCATCTGGACGACCGAGGAAGATCACGGTGATGGCATGCTCACATTTATAAGATATAGTGATCTCATGTTGACACGTGGCACCTCCCTAACCGTTGATGAGCTCACGATCCGTGTGCACTAACAGATTGCCAACAAACACTAACGGAATAGCAAAAGATTCCGTTAAAGTTAACAATCTCTCCTTTTGGCGCCAAACACCGGCTATAAATAAGTAACTTGGAGTTCAAGGAAAGGTATTCACTCTCAACTACTCTCTCTCTTACAATATTTACTTCCGACTACCTGTACTTCTTCTCACGCCGGAGGGTGGTCACGGAGAGAACCCCCTTCTCCCCGTGGCGAGCTAACGGTGTTCTGTTTTGCAGGTTCAGCCGGAATATTGTTCTATTCATCATCCATCGTGAAACCAAATGGAGGGTTAACCCTTTTATGCAGAGCCCATTCCATAGATCTACTTATATTCCGGTCTAGTTGATCTAGGGTTTCTTCAATGTTAATGTTAGAACACAACATGGAGGAAGGTGAATATGTACATAACTACACGAAGGAGGATTTAGCTAGATTGATCGAAGTTGAAGCTGAATCGTTAGAGTTTGATTTTGAAGAGGATGTGATGACTGTAAATCCTTTCGAGCCAAATGATTATCAATATCAAAGACGATTTGAAGCTGATGAATACAATCAAGTAATTGTGGAAGATTGGTCTTCAGATGACGAATCAGATCAGAAAGCAAAGTATGTCGGTTCTAATTTAGATAGTTTTCCTTCTTTTGAAGAGATGTACAAATAGCTTGATGAAGATATGTTGAAGGATAGGATTGCTGAATCAGTTCGAGAGGGTAAAGTACCTAAGCCCATGACCAAAGAAGAGATAGCTCAAGCGAGAAAGTCTTGGTTTAAAGAAATGCCACGCGAACGCAAGTTTCGACGTCCTCTTGCATTCTTTACTAGAGACAAAGACGTTTCTTTGGGAGATATTTTGAGCTGGGGATGGTTTAAAGAGATTAACGTATATGTAATCAAGAGGGAGTTTGTAGTTTAATACTTCAAATACCTTGCTGATTTCAAGACATTACCGTATTGGGATGTTGAAGAGTTGGTACAGACGGTGAATGTTACATATTACATGAAGCCGATTGATCAGTTATTATGGAAAATGATTAAGTATGAAGCGATTAAAGGTTGGAATTATTGGAAGCCTTTTATTCCTGGTCACAGAGTGAAGATAAACAAGGTAACTGGAGAAAAGGACATAACGTTAATAATGAAACGTCCTAGAGCCATGAGAAATATGCCGCTAATGCCGATTGAACAAGACTTCTATCCTTTGTTCAAGTGGTGGCAGATTGATCCAGCAACATGTGAAGCTGTGATTGTGCTAAAGTTTGAAGAACATTTGGATATTACCAAGGAACGGGTTGAAGTGATGGGTTATCAGGGCATGAGAGGTTTATGGAGGACGATAAGGATTCTAGATCCTATGTGGCTTGTGAACTGCTCGAGAGAAGATATCAAAACCTTGTTCTACAACAAGATTGTTTTTGAAGAACGTGAAAAGGTACAAGCCATGCAGTTTCAAAAGTTTGTGAACGTTTGTTATGCACGTGAAGTAAATTCTGGAAAGATGTGGCAAACGAAGTGGAGGGAACTGGAGAGAGTTGAGTTTTTAAAGGAAGAAAACAGAAATGAGGCGATTAAAGAAAGAATGGAAAAAGCGATAAGGCAAAGTTCTCTAAGAATGGCTAACTTTAAAAGACCACCGCCAACTGATCAAACGCCTGATCCAAAGCAAGAACGACAAAGGAAGCCGTTCAAGAACTTCTTCGGTCATGTACGTTAACGTTTTTATGAAGAAAGAGTTTTGAAGACTGATACAAGACGAAGACTATATCCAAGGGGGAGTCTGTTGGTGCATAATGTCTATGTCTTAGTCTTATATCGACTTTGTATTGTATAAAGCTGAATAGGCTAGGTATAGCAAATATTTATGTTTGATGTAAGCAAGTTCGCCCATGAAAGTTATCATGTAAGCATGTTCGGCCGAACTTGCTCAGGCAAGTTCAGGTGAACTTTTATCCTCATGGCCGAACTTGTTCTCCTATAAATACCTAGCTAGCCTACTTCATTTGTAACTTTGGCATTTCAGAGGCGAAGCTCTGTCGGTTTGTAACCAGAACGTCTGATCTATAAAACTGACGATTAACTGATTAAATCTTGTTTATTGGTAAACTTGTCATAATAATTCCGCGATTATGGACAATAGTTATCAAATTTAGGTTCCTTAGCATCGAGGATCGGTCCTACAATATATAAACCATCAAATGTAAACATCATTTTCATGAAACAAAAATAATTATCTAAAACATCAAAGTACATAATTATAAAAGGCATTCATCAATGCCAAATTGTTACCGTATATGCTCAATCGAATCATTTGTAGAACGTCATGAGCTTCTGTATTGCGAAGTTGTGCCTTTGTATAATGAATTGGTCTACAAGTTACTGAGATATTAAATTAACATGGCATTCAGAAATGTCTAGTTAGTACAATTGAAGTTTTGTGGAAAACATACCCAATGCCTCTTACGTCGAGTCTCTCATCACAAAACGTGTCACTTCTTTATATGGGAAAACATGGAATGATACACACACATAAGGATTCAAATGGATATTCAACGCTGCAAGTTATGGCATCATCAAATACTTTCGCTACAACTTTTACTACTATGAATATCAAATCATATATTCCTTCATAAGCAAGCATGGTAGTACTAGATGAACTACCTGTCCACTCTTAACAATGCTAGCTAAACTAGGTCTTGGTCAATGAAAATATTAACATTTTCGCTTGTGTTTCATCATAGAATGCGATCTACAAAAAAACGAACTATTATAATATAATATGAAATTCATTCATATGATTCATAAAGAAATGCACCATCCTTGATGTTTGTACTCACTCAAGTTAAGAATTATATAGTGGATGGCTTATATAATACATGTATGACAACGCCTTGATCAATCTATAGCAGTCTCTTTCATTGATACTATTAGAAACAACTTTCCTCACCAAGAACTACCTAACCACACAAGTGTGTCCCGTCCAACATATTCTTCCATTTTCTTTTCTTTTTTTGGTCCCTAACATGAATTATTTGATTTCTTCTTGTACAAGTAATAACTAGACACAAAATTTTGGCCATCACACTTGGCAATGTTCATTTCACCACCTATCGGGTTGAGTTTAGTACAAAGGAATAAAAAAAAAATAAGAAGTGTAAAAAGCCATCACAAAGTGACAAGTATCCAAGGAGGAATCAAGTGGAATTTTGTGTAAGAGAAAAAAAATGATATGCACATGCAAGTCATATGCTATCCCCCCCCACTTTTTAAAACGTCCATAACTTTTTATATAACATTTGTTTAAAAAAATATACCTCAAAATTGAGCATCTTATGATCTTAAATACGAGTACCCAATTGTTATATTTAAAAAAAATCAAAAACTCATTTGCTTATTACACACTGGACATAACGTAAAACAAAATAAGTATTAAACTAAAATACAATGGAAGGTAAACTAAAAACACAATCTATGACAACAGATAAAAGACACTATCGAAAGTATACTAAAAACACAATGAGTATCAAACTAAAAACGCAATGTAAAGTATACTAAAAACACAGTTGATGTCGATAGATAAAAGACACAATAGACAGCAGACCAAAACACAATAGACAACAAACTAAAACACAATTGACAACAGACTAAAATCACAATCAACAACATATTAAAACACAATGGACAACAAAACAAAAACACAATAGACAAAAAATTAAAACACAATGGATAGCAGACCAAACATAATGACCAGAACCTGTAACATAATGTATAGAAAATTCATCCAGTTGAAAACCACAAAATCAGAATCAGTAACATAATGTGTAGAAAACCCAAATATAACACCATCTTCATTGTGTCATACATTGTGTTATATGTTCTGATAAAAACGTAATGGACAGACCCAAATTAACATAATGTTATAAGTTTTTATAATAACACAATGTATATAAACCCTAGTAAAAACGTAATAACCAAACCCCAAATACGATGACCAGAACCTTTAACATAACGCAAAGAAAACCCAGTAAAAATGGATTTTTATTTTATTATTATATAGCAATATCATACTCATATTAAATATAAAAAACGTTGGTTATTATGGTGTGTATTTTTTTTTCAAAAAACTAATGTCATATGAGAAAGTTATAGACGTTTTGAATTGATGGGGAAATTGACGTGTGTCTTGCATGTGGAGAGAGAAAGTCAATAAATGTAAGATTCCTTTTATGTCCTTCCACTATTTTGTTTTCTCTAAAAACAATCTCAACACTCCAAATTTCTAAGATTAATTGAATAAAATCCTTCTTATTCTTCTTATTTATTTTGCACTTGATCCTAATCTCTATCATTGCCCCAAAGAATTTTAAGAACAAGAGAATTTAATACCAATTATATTGAGTAAACATGTGACCCAAAGAAAAATCATTGACAAAAGCAAGACAAATTTAAGACAGGGCTGTCCATGACCGAACTAGAGATATTATATGTATTTTCAACATTAGAACAAGAGTGTATTTACAATTACATGAGATGTTTATTTATAATAGTCAAATTAAGGTCAATTACTTCTTCGCTAGGTTCCCACAACTGATTTAGTGAACAAGACTAAAATTCATACAAGCCAATCCTTAACTTTATTTTGTAACATCAGCTCGAACCAAACTTAGGCTATGTGTAATGATTTAACTAAAAATGGTGTTACCTCACTGTCACGCATAATGGTTCCACTTTTTTCACTCACTAAATGTATGTAATGGTCTCACTAATAAATTAAATAAAGAAAAAAATGAGTGTGATATGGTTGCACCTGATTGGCTAGAAAGGTGTTTTTATTTTGCCCTTACCCCATGCGTGTGACTCGCCCAACACTGAAGCCCTTCACGCCCCACTCATGCCCTTCAAATGTAACATTCCGTATTTTTCAGTTTATTTTCGATGTATTGTAAATCATATTTCAGTTTCAATCCGTGTAATTCCGAGACTATGATCATAATGGAAATCACATTTTATATCAGACTTGCACAATTAATATTGCATTACACGCAAACAAGATACACATTTTATTTAAAAACCGAGACATAAATCGATATTATATTTTCTCGAAAAGATATTCATACAAGTCCATGCATTACACATGCTTAATTACACCTCAAAATGCCTAAAACATGCTTAACTATGTAATTATAGCATAAAATGAAACACAACCCAACTTTAGGGACTAAAAATAACATTTTAAAATATTTTGGGTTTTTAGGTCTTACGGACTGCAAGACCAAATGTCTTACGATCCGCAAGGACATGGTTTAGCAGACTCCATTTCAGCTTGGGAATTTTGTCATTTTTAACCTTCCTTCCTTATACTCCAACTCTCAACTACCTTCATTTAAACCCAAACCATAATACCTACTTATAAAACACCTTCTCTACACCTCATATCCCTTTACTCACCTCCAAAACACTCTAAAATCCTCTCAATCTCCTAAGTATTTAAGTGTTGGCAGATTGTTCTTAAGTTCAAAACAGTAATTTTTTAATTCATTTTCTCCCATTTTCTTCTTGTTTCTTGCTTTCCCATACTTGGACAACCTCTAGGAGTGTTACCAAAAGTTTTATAAGATAAACCAAGTTGGTACATCACCACTTTGAGGTCTAAGTTGGGTGTTTTTCTTAAAACTTTCATACTTGTTCATCTTGTACCTTGTTTCTTGGATTTCTTTGCACCAAATCAAGTTACCAACAAGTTCTATTATTCGAAGACTTGTGTTGAGGCATGAATTCAGAAATTTTGAGGCCATATACCTCCATTTTCATACAATCTAAGTCATGAAGTAACTTTCAAGTAAACAAAGTGAACAAACTACACCAAGTCTCCAATCATAATCATGTTTAGAAACACTCGTCTAGTTGAACTCACTTGGTTACATGGTGAATTAGAGGACTTAGTTTATGTTTTTCATATTATTCATGACCATCTGAATCATCCTTGTGGTGATTTTGTGCAATGGTGAACATCATGAGGTTAGTTGATTACCCCACCTCTAATACAGACTATAATATACTTATTAATATACCTATGTAATACTTCCAAAACCGAACTATAACATCAACCGAGACCATGGTTAAATGTTAGATGTTAAGGTGGAACTTATCTTAGTTTTGGACTCCTTTTTTTGGACTTCCAATGAGTGTAACACTCATGAAAAACACTAACTAAAAAATGGTGTCCGAATGAGTATCTAAGCAAAGATATATTTTATGTTATAAATTCCCGAATACATTTCCCACCATCAAACTTCATAAACTCACACACCTTTGTTTATCATTTTAAGATAACTTGGTGATTCCATCCTCCCGGAATCAACTTACTATATTTGTGGAAATATTTTCGCAAACCGTGAGTATACTTGACCCATTCTTACGCTCTAAAACACTATTTGCGTTGCAACATGTATCCATACAAAATACACAATCACACATACAATCAATCTTATACAATCAATCACACAATCCTTAAACATGCTATTTGTTATATTACTTGTTTATACATACTAGGACACTCGTATGCATGCTATCTATCATTAACTTTGCAAGTCTCCCTTAACATGTATAGCGCTATAGGAGTAGCACACGACCCATTTGTTGGGTCATTGTTAAGTATTCAATCAATATGATCATATTCAATTCAATGATAAAGATTACGCTGGTGGACACTTTGGTTTGATTTATAGTTATTGCAAGCTAGTATGATTATATAACATGTATACAATCAACATGTGAATTTGAGATTTTATTCATACTTATGTTACATAGACAAACTAGTATGCTCACCAGACATAGTTTGTGTTGACGGATTTTATACATGTTGTGCAAGCATTGATTATGTGAATACAAGAAATCTATCTAGGGTGGACTAGAAACTCACCAAATTTATTCATGTATTTCATGAGTTAGTATGGAATTCCAATTGTTGTGTCTTCCATTTCCATGAACAATGTAATACTTGATTTAATGATATGAAATGAAATTTGAAGTTTAATTTTTGTCGCAAATTTAGTGTTATGTTGTCTTTGAGTAATCTCGTTCGTCCCGCCTCGATATTTCCGCCATCGGTTGGGGTATGACAGATTGGTATCAAAGTCATAACTTTAGGGAACTAAGAAAAATGCCATGTTTGACCTACACTATAGTTAAGAAACCCGCATGAATGTTACTTGTGCCTCATTTGACCTTTCTCTCATATTGCATGAAAATATTTGATACTTCTTAACTTGCTTCATACGTTGTGTTTCGATTTAAAAAATATGCTTTTCTTACGGTGAAGAATATTCTACAACACGAAAACACTCACGTTTCACAAACGGCACAACCTCACCAAAATAAGAGTGATTTCCTTAATTTGGTGATGACTTTCAATCCGCTACTTTATTTTATGAAATTAAATCACCGAGTTAGGAGTGAATTCCTTATCTTGGTGGAAATTTCACTTATCTTACTCTTGAGGACCCTTACCAACGAGTTAGGATAAATTTCCCTACCTCGGCGGATAAGTACCAACCAAAACTCGGAACAACACTACCAAGTCAGGAGTGATATCCACACCTTGGTGACTAGTTCCACTCCTAGATAATCATCTCTCCAAAATCTCAAACTTTCTATTCGACGAGAGACATGTAGTAACCAGAAGGGTGAATACCATTAGTCAAAATTTCGGCAAGAGTATCCCAACTATTAGGCCAAAGCATGATTTCCGAACTCGAAAGAAGTTTTGATTACTTTGGATTAGTCTTAGTTCCGTTCCGTAACATTCCATAATCAAATTTCTTTTATACTTGTACCTATGTTATGTAACTTATGTTTCAACACTCCTTCTTTACAAAAAGTCATGTTTTCCATCCATTTATATAACTAAACATGACATCCAAGATTTATTTTAAACCTCCCATTTATGGGCATTCATCTCAACCACTCCATGTCAACTATTTGATACAAACCCCTTTTCCTTATCCTTAAACGTTGATCATTGGTTTTCAAAATTCCTAAACCTTATAACCAATTACCATCTTACTTTCTTGGTTTATTGATGACGTTTTTTTTAAACCTACGAGTTGTCCACACAATTACATCCTATCTTGAATATGTCGATGATTCAACTTTTAATCCAAAAACTCATCATTTTCCCAAAAGTCCTCGAACCGGCATTGTCCCTTTCTTTTAAACACCAATACGCTATATAACACGACACGTGTCAATCCCTTTCATGCCTTAATTATTTTCATTTATAAGACTCTTCTTGATTTTATAATATGCTACCACTCAATCTCATCGATCTAATGAATTCTTGCCCACAAACTTACGTAATTAACCCAATTACTAATAATCACTCTCATTATTCCATTTTGCAAAAGACACCTGATTTTAAATAAAACCGAAATTCTTTTTCTCATATACGTAAAGATGTCTCTTCACTTTAACAAAGCTCCGTGGAGTAGACCATAATCAGCCAGTACTCCCCCAAATCAAGGAACACAAGCTAGTCAACCTACACGCCTTAGAGGCACCAACTAAAATGATAACCCTCAACTTAGTGCTAGCCCTCCATACCGACCGAAACTTTTACAACCCTGCCCATACTCATAACCCAGAAAAGAAAAGAACCGATAGAAGCCATACCTAGGAACCTCCCATCACACATAACCTGTAACTTCCATAATCCCACTCATACACCATGCCGGTGTGCACCAAGTGTGATACCTATAGTTATGTAGTTGGAACCTGACACCACACTACCAAACCACCACTCAGCCAACCTACTACTACCATCCCACCGGTCAACCCAATGCCTAAGCATGCCCTAGACTTAGTGGCTCAAACCATACACATTAACACCAATGAAGTTTGATTATCTATCAGATTGTTTTTCATCAAATTTTTCCAAAACCTAATTTTCTATAAAAGTTACGAACCCAAATTTTTCCTACCTTTGTAAAATACTCTCAAGAAAAACATACTCATTTGTCTAAAAATTTTCTAAAATACCCAACGATTTCTGTTCTGATAAACAGCTGCAATAGTCGTCTTGGAGGGCTTGTGAAAATCGGATGTGTTGGTTATCTTGGGAGGTATACAATGAGACGCTTTCAAGTGGGCTTGTGAAAACCAGGTGGTGTTTCTTTTCTAAAAATAATGAGACGCTTTCAAATGGGCTTGTGAAAATCAGGTGGTGTTTTTTTTCTTCTAGAAAGGAAGGATTTCTGCAACTTTAGGGAGAGAGTAGGAGGGTTAATTGGGGAAGATGATGCAACTTTTTAAAAGAAGAGGGGAAAAGACCATAATACCCTCACATGCATTGCATGTGAGGGGAGTTAACCAACAAAACAAACGGAGTTTGTCTCAAAAGCTGATCTTGTAAGAAAATATCAAGTTAAAGGTTGATCTAGGCGCTTTTTAAACTAAAAGGTATAAAGTGCAGTTTGGGCAATACATAAAAAGGTTGATTCGTGAAATTGTCTTTTTTAAAACTATCCTCATATCTAGATACCTGTCCCATTACCTCTCCCAAATGTTTTGGGTTTACCCAACGAGTTCAGGTTTGATTTCAATCTCCAACATGGAGACAAGCATCAAGATACAAATGTGTAATTGCTAATTCAAGAGAAATGTAACTGTATATGTTAATGATGGCATGAGTTCTACAAAAGAAACATGCTAAGAATTGAAATTCAGTTCTAATTTCATTTAATCATGTGAACCAAACACACCATATGTTTCATAACATTTTAAATTCTGATCTTTGACTGAGAGTGCATCAAATTCTCTTCAAGTATGTTCAATTCCCAAAACCAACAAAATGTTACAAAAAGGACAAGCCCGTCTCTTAACTCTTTTAACATGTGTGTCGAAAAACAAGAAACACTTGACATCAAAAGAGGATGAAAATTTACATGTTAGTAAAGTTTGGTATGTACACTTTTCACATAAGGAATGAGACCTGAATATCAAGTGCAGCCCAGACACCGTCTCATTGAAAAGTGGGTGGGTGGTCGAGCCAGCTTAGCAGCCTCGATTTTGGCTTTCCAGCGACCAAAATGCTTATGGAAGGCATCCACTGCGCCTTTAACGCCATCTTCATCAGCCATGGCATTTGCCAATTCAGTGGCACTTATTTTCACCTGCAACACCAAGATTACATTGATTGTTTCACATACAACGATTCCTTGAGTTTGAATACCATTACTAATGTTGATCCGTTTATATATAATGGAATGATTTGGGTATGGTTTATCTCTAACGGGTCAAACGGTCTAGCGGGTCAAATGGGAAAGTCGATCTAAAGATACGAATATTACATTAACTGTTTCATTTAAACAGCTACAACGATTTGTTGAGTTTAATCCCATGATTAATTTTGACCCGTTTATATACAATGAAATGATTTGGGTTATGCTTCCACTCTAACGGGTCAAATGGGGTCTAGACTCTAGCGGGTCAGGCATACGAAAAGTCATCCTAATTACGACTACTACATTACTTGTTTCATTTGTACGTCTATAATGTTTTCTTCAGTTTAAATTCCATGATTGATTTTGACCCGTTCCATAAGCGACCAAAATGCTTATGGAAGGCATCCACTGCGCCTTAACGCCATCTTCATCACCATGGCATTTGCCAATTCAGTGGCACTTATTTTCACCTGCAACACCAAGATTACATTGATTGTTTCACATACAACGATTCTTGAGTTGAATACCATTACTAATGTTGATCGTTTATATATAATGGAATGATTGGGTATGGTTTATCTCTAACGGGTCAAACGGTCTAGCGGGTCAAATGGGAAGTCGATCTAAAGATACGAATATTACATTAACTGTTTCATTTAAACAGCTACAACGATTTGTTGAGTTTAATCCCATGATTAATTTTGACCCGTTTATATACAATGAAATGATTTGGGTTATGCTTCCACTCTAACGGGTCAAATGGGGTCTAGACTCTAGCGGGTCAGGCATACGAAAAGTCATCCTAATTACGACTACTACATTACTTGTTTCATTTGTACGTCTATAATGTTTTCTTCAGTTTAAATTCCATGATTGATTTTGACCCGTTTCATACAATTGAATGATTTGGGTAATGTTTTATCTCTAACGGGTCAAATGGGGCCTAGTGGGTCACATATGGAAATCCCAAGTATAATTCAAAGGCATAGAACTTTCTAAATTTCTTTATAAAATTTTCAAATCATTAATGTAACACTATACTTATGTAATCATATCTAACACGTTGAGGTTATATGAACTTACTTCTGGTTGTAACATGAAGTGTATTGCAGAAATCAATTTCTTTAGAGAGAACTCCTCAACTGGAATCGGAGGGGGGCCCACTCCCCTAGCATGCACCTGCCTCCCCCAAAATGGTTGGTCCCCAAAGAAAGGAACAACAGTCGTCGGACACTGAAATTTGTTCAAGATCATTGAAAATTGAATCCCAAATATTGAAAAAGATAATACAAACAAATAAAGTAATAGGCCCAGGAATAAAAGAAGTGCTTATAAGTCACTAGACAGCAAAGTTTACCGCAGCTTTAAGTCCAGCAGCAGTTGTTCCAGCACCACCATGATGAACCTGCAAAAGTGAGAAATGAAGTGCTTTAGTTGCTAGTAAAAGTGGTCTCCAACTGAAAGTCAGAAGTCTGTTGATCTTTAGTTCAGATTACATATTACTTTAGTTTTGGACATTTGTCATGAAATTGAAGTTGCATCTATACTTTTTTGAACATAAAAAAGCCTTTATGTGCTCTTGTTTTGAAAGTTATCATTGTTGTTTAAGAAAACACTAGTTTCTGTTGGACGTGGCAATTTCGATCCATTTATTTTAGACTGGATCAATTTAGGTTGTATTAAACCGGTCAAATTAAATATTTTCTAAAAGGGAAATGGGTCAAATTGGTTGAAAATCACCACAAGTGTATACAACCTCTGAAATGGTTTCTATTCAGTCTTCACAGATCTGGGTTATTAAATAATGCGTGTATTTGTTAACAGTAAAACTTATACGTTGAGTAAAGAAGTATTACCACAGCAGAGCACTGCAGGAATAGCCAATCATGTGGAACATTATCCAGCAAGTAGACAAAATCTTTTGACTTTGCCACTGTTATATAAAATAGTCAGTACACTTGGAGATCAGAAAGCATATAGCATGTAGAAAATTAAAATATATTAACATCTTACGGTTTCCCAAGCCACCCCAGCCTTTGTTAATGATACCCCGCTGTTTAGTACTTTCCAAGGCTTTAACTATTATCTCTGTCATTCCATCTGGGTCTTGAACAGGCTGAGTCATCAATCACACAAAGTTAGTACGTGTCAAAACGGGTCATTTTGGTATATGTGGACTGTATTTTGGTTATTTCTTGCTTAGTTAAAAATTTTAGATTCAAGGTTTTAAATAATAAAATTCAGAGTTGAAAAGCCAATGAGTGGCGTTTTGAGTTTGGATGGAGAAAATTACTTCCCCATGGTTGCACTATTTACAGGATATGCCATTATCAAATAGGAAAATAACTCACAAGGCTACCAAATCCAATGTAGATGGGCTTTTCACCCTTTTTAAGCCATTCCACTAGTGAATCTGGAGGTACGTAACTTGATGCAAGGTCTAAGAAACAGAAACCTACCACATCAATATGAGGACCCCAATCTATAATAAATCAAGAATACAGAACGTTAGTATATACCATAAGAATGCATAGGCTTTACTGAAAACTTTTTTGTGTTCTTTTCTACATTCTAAGGTTTTTTAAGAACTACGTGGTCCGCTAACATCGTATTAAGAGGTTTCACGGCCCATCTTTCTAGAGAGAATTAGTGATTAAGAAAGAAAATACAAAATGTTTGAAGACCAACATCTTTACTGAGCATACTAGTCCACCTATAACCTGTTGGTTAATGTAATGTATAAATCTAAACGGACCTTTAGGTTTGGGGACAAGATGTGGACTCCAAATATATCCGTACGGCAAATCATGGGGAGAATTATTTGAATTACTTAAATATGTCACAGGTCTTAGCTTCAGCCTTTTCTTTCTAAACTCGTTAATTATATCTCGCATCCCCATCCAAATTAATGCATCAACTATCTGATACGACAGCTGCAACAAGTCAACAACAATAAAATGTTCAGATACTGATGATAAGTATGTAGTTGAAACTGGAACAATAAAGAGACTTACTCTATTTGCAACAGGTTGCCTAACCCGTGAAAGAGGATGGGGGAATTCACTTGTAGGCCTGAACAAGCATATAGAGCAAACAATTAAAAAAACATTAGTAAAAGTGGTGCACTCATAAAAGAAAAAGAAGCCATAGAAGATACATACGTCCATGGCATAGTGAAAAAGATGTGTAGTGGAACTTTTAGCGCCTCCGCAACATGAGTATGACCTGATCAAGCATAAATCCATGTCATAATTAGTTAATATATTGAAGATTTTTCAGAGTTTCTATTGCACGTTAGTGTACACATCAAGGTTCCTATCTGCAAATTACCCAAATAAACTACTTTAAGCATCGTGTCTCATGTAATCAAAACAAAATACACAGGGACTATATAGTCTTTCAACTTGTAATCTTGAGGTGATACTGTTAAAAGTTACAGCAAACAAGAAACAAATTATAGGGTCCTACCATATGCAGGTGGGTTAGCAATTATAGCATCTACATTGAACGGAACATGTGTATCCGGATCTTCATGAGTGCAAGCAGGAAGCAAAGAAAATACAATATCCTTTATTTGACTTCGCTGAATATGTATTTCTGAAGGTTCTGATGGCAAAAACCCTTTGTTCTTCACCATATCTACACAACAGATACATACAGATACAAGTTACCTCATCATTACAAGTAATTTTGGATGCTTGTATTGAAAGTAGTTATGTGATACTGAATAGTTAGAAATTCTAACTTAGAATCATATAATCAACTATAACAGAACGAGTGGTAGAAGATATTCTAGCTGTAGCTGTGTTAAGTGGTGAATTAGATGGTATGCATCTGACAAATTCTGATTTTATAAATAACTCACAGCTAATAAGACCAAAAATTACATTTTATGACCACAAAGGATAACTTTCTGATATGGGAAGAAAAATCTCACAAAATTTGCTAAAGGGGTAAATAAGTAACGTTGCATTACTCTTAGACATGGTGGTAAAAATCCCGACTAGCTTCCGATTAGTCGTCGATTAATCGCTAGTCCCAGGTTCACCGAGTAATTTTTATCTAATCGGTCAATTAATTAACAGGCGGTCACAGTGGTCAAATCCAATCCTAATTGGCCAAAAATCGGTGGTAATCTAGCAATTCCGCCAAATTTAGGCCAGATTCTTCTTGACCAAAACCTATAAATTCCGGCAATTAATCCTATGAAAACATGGGTCAAAAAGGTGTTAGAGCATTCACATCCAACCCCCTAAAAATATACATACATTCCACTAAAAAACAACTCCTATATCAATATATTTCCATTAAAAACAAATACTTTTTCTCTCTCCTTTTCAATTAAATAATATTTTTATACCTTTATCATTACATTTTCTCTCTCCTTCACTCACAACCACTTTCAATATACATTAAAAAAGTATAGGGGGTGAACAGTGTCTCCCCAAATATACAGATGAACAGTAACATTTTCTCTTTCCTTCACTCACAACCACTTTTTATACTCTTTATATTATAAAAACCCCACTCACATATTTTAGTGGGAGGATGTGAATGCTCTTAAAACATGTCTACTTAAAAAAATACATAAAAATGTTTGTATATACATATAAAACTGAAAATTACATATAAAATCCCAATCCGGTTAGTCGCTAGCCCGTACCTCACCGGCCGACTAGCACTTAGCGATTCTTACAACCTTACTCTTAGATAATCATTTTTGTTTGGGCGGTACAAAGCTGAGATTATAATACCATTAAATAATCAGATAATCACAAGGCAGAAATGGTGGATCCAAACACTAATAACTGAGTATTGCTACCTACATATAGCAATAATCAGATAATCAAAACTAATATACATATCCAAACAGCCCTTATAAATACAAGTGTGCGGGTCCTTACAGCCAGCAAGGACTTTAGGATCACCGCCTAGAGCGAAAAATTCCAGCCCAGAAGCCTTGACAAACACTTTGAAATTCGAGTGAGTTGCTAATCTCACCCTATGACCATACTCCTGAAAACGACAATACAAATTTAAAACATTTCTCAAGTGTTGACAAACATGAAACATGAGGTTTCAGTTTTAAAAAAGGTACACACATAACCTGTAAACGTTTTCCGATGGCAACAAATGGTTGCACATCTCCTCGTGTTCCAACTATAAGCATAACAATTTGTAACGGTGGGAATTCTGGAATAGTTGTTGCATCAAAATCATGGTCTTCGCTAGCTCCACCGGTATCAACGTTGGTACCAAAATCCAAGTTTTGTGGCTTAACTTCATCAGGAATTTCAAATTGTACTGTACCGTCAATTTGAACACTAGCTAGCCGATTCAACCACTTAAGCTGCAGAGAGTACATGTGTCACTGCCATTAGATCAGGCAAGATAACACATCAAAACGAGTTGAAGTTGGCCATTTTTAGTCCGTTCGAGATGGGACAGACCCACAAACAGTTTCTTGTCTGTTTCTTAAAGTCATATATAAAATACCAATGTGTTACATTTGATTATGAAAGCAATATTATTACAATATTATGAATGAACCTACTTACGAGACTGTATGATATAGAAATAAACTGTTGATTGGCTCCCCTTTTAGCTAAATTATTTAATTTGAGGAAGACGCTACAACATATAGAAAATCAGATGTGACTAAAGAGAAGTCAAAACCTTCTTTCTGGCAGGAACTCTAGTGTCAAAAAACTTAGCTCCCAGTAAGCCATGGATTTTGTACCCTTTATTTCTCTCAGGCTTCACATTTCGAAAACTTATATCAACAGACTCTGAGTACATATCATTTGGAAGCTGTCAATTGATAAGTTAACAAATGGAACAAAATTACTTAGACAAATTTCTTGATATAACATATAACCAATGTTTTTAGAACTAGACCGGACTAGCATCAGGAACCAATGTTTAAACAAACCGGCGGACTGGCTGGTAGTACCGGATTACAATTTTCTTTTTCTCCCTTCCATAATACCATTATTACTTTAAACTCTATATTAAGGCTTCATACTTTATTAATATTTCAAATTCACATAAAAAAAATAATGTATTGTTATAATAGATTTTAAATTCGTTATATATTATTCATATGTTTATGACATCATCCAGTTCGGAATAATCCAATCCAAGTGGTCCTACCAGTAAGGCGGCCTGTTCAATGCAAGTCCGGTTACAAAAACAATGCACATACGCAATGTTAAGCAGTTGAGTTGATTGATCAAGTCATATATGGATTTGCCCTAACTTGATCAGTTCAAAAGTAACAATTCGGTACATAATCATAAGAATAATCACAGTTAACGTATATATAACATGAATAACAGTAATAATAACCTGAAGATAGGCCGGAACGATGTTGCGGTTCGTCTGCAGAGGTAATCTCAACATCGGAACCTGAAGTGACAATAGGAGATGAGTTCTGATGATGATCGCCACCGTTAGGGTTTGAATTCATGGCGATCACGAGTTGGAGTGGCGTGAGTTACAAGTTAGGGAGGGAGGGAGGGAGGGGGTTTGGTTAGCGATGAAAGAAGGAAGAAAGGAATATGGATGAAATTGAAAGACAGGTGTTGGAAAGGGGGATCAGTGAAATTTGAATGACTTGGCCACTACGGCTATCTAATTCTAGAATCAACCTTTTTAAAAAAAAGTAGGTTATCTACATTTGCTTTTTCTTTATTATTGTGGTTTAGTCATCTTTCGTTCTCATTTATTTTTGGCTGGTATATGAGTCTACATGATCACCTTCCCTCTCGCGTATGTTACCCCACTCACGAAGAAGCCCTTAGTGTTCCTCTTAAGTGCGTGCAACGTTAGTGTTTGACGCCCCATGAGACCGGAGAAGTCAAACCACAACGAGTAGCCCCAAGTGCTACCCTTGTAGGTTTTATATTTCTAATTAGAAGTTACTACTATTATATAGTTTTTTTAATTGTGTATAATTTTAGTTTCAACTTTATGTATTTTATGAGTATATGATAACAACTAGTCATTAGCCTCCGCGTTGTGGGAGGTGGTGTAAAACCATGCTACCAGCATTGCGGAGAGATGGCGTAAAACAATGCTAAGTAGCAATCCAACGACAATTAACATAATACAAAAACACGAATTCTAACACCAAGTGACTCATGTAACGTGACACATAGACGAAGTAGAATTTATACGACACATATTAGAAAATCAAGGGGGTAAAAAACCCTGACGGATCTGACCACTAAACACCGTACTAAGTAACAACCGAACGGCGATCATATCCGAGAAAAAGCCTAAAGAAAAACTAATAAAACAGACTAAACTCATTTTAACTTTTGTAGAAAAGTTGTAAAAATCTAAAGTTTTATAATAGAAATGAAAGAAAAACACTAAAGTTTCAAAAAAAAAAAAACCAACAAACCCACAAAAGACAAAATTGACACTATCCTGATACATGTTATGAATTAATAAATATATATGAATATTGGAAAATAAAGTTTTCTTCTTCTTTTCTTTTTTTTTTTCAAAAAACAAAGATTTTTTCTCTATGAAACCAAAGTTAAGCCGCATCTAAAACAAGCGATATGGTTTCCTTTATACAAGAACCATCACTATAATTAGATGATAAAACATTACAACTCTTCGTAATAGTACAAAAGATATCGGTTATAGTTGCTTGAGGTTATTAGCTGCATGAGTGGAAGGTCTGAATACAAACATGCTAGTGCTACAACAATATTGTTTAGTTACCAGTGCTCAAGGTAACCACCAAGCATAGTTACCATTGAGTTGGTTATGGATATTTGCAACATGAATTCAAATGTTTAAAGGTAAAAGTAAAGGTATAAAAATCGAAAAATCACAAAGATACAAGATTCGGTTTAGTTTAGTTTTGATTAAAGCCTATTAATGAAGACACGTAACTTTTTTTTATGTGCCCTCATTAATTTTCTAATCCATTCCACTTTCACATCAAGCCCACTCTTCTACAGTTTAACTAAATAAATATCATTAGGAATCAAATTTTCTCTTTCACCTTCATTCAGGGTCGGCCCAAAGGGCTTCAGACCCTAGGCCCAGGCCTAGAGCCACCCAAATTGAAAGGCCTCCAAAATTTGGTGTGCTTTCTTTATAATAGGCTCAGTTATTATAAGATAATACACAGTTATTACAAGATAATACACTAAACAGCCCATTAAAAAGCCTGCAATTGAAACAACCCATTAGTCCATTACCCAAATTGAAAGGCCTACAATCATTAGCTAATATATCAATCAAAAAGATTTTTTAGAAGAACTTGAGTACAATAATTTCATCAAACAATTTATCTCAATTAAAGCTAGAAAAATAAATTTCATTTAAACATATACTGTAATTTTTTTTAACTACGCCAATTATAAATTTTTATTTTTTAATCGTCTATCCCAACCCCGGTAAAGAAGGGGGGTTTTGTTACTAACTATGTTAAAAAGGATATTTTTGCAAAAGGGCCTCCACTTTGTAGTTCGCTTAGTGCCTCTGAAAACGTAGGAACGACCCTGCCTTCATTAGTATTTTAATTAAAAACCTACTTAATTCCTTCAATCTAATGCCCACAACATTTTCAAGTTTGATAGTTTTGTTGTTCCCGAACGTTGTAGAATTCCTCCGTTTTGATCCTTTGATATTTAGTCCGTCATACGGGAACAAGGTTTTATACTTCATTCACATGAGTTCGAATGAGATAAAAAGGATCTTGCAAATATATATCTATATATCATAGAAGTGGCCTATTGCTTTGATTTGCATCCTCTCAAACCTCTTGGTGCAAAATTTGATTTCCGTTGTGCCAATAAATTATTTATAACGATAGTTTGTTATTCAAGTCAGGGAACAATTTCAAGCGCTCCTTTTTTTACACTATTTATCCTTAAATTTATTCTCAATCCCTTTCCTATCCTCCTGATCTTCTTTTAAACACTATAAAACTTTAAAATCTATAAAACTTGTAACACCCCAAAAACGGCTTTGGTAATCAAACCACGTTAATAATAAAAGAGCAGGTAAAATACCGTTAGTGGTAAAAATGAACCCGTAAACAAAATAACTAGGAACAAATTAACCTAGTTACTAACAAGTATATAAATTATAAAACAATGAGTAGTAGTAGTAGCTTCACTTAAACAATTCTAAACTTGAGGGGCCAAAATGGGAGAAACCTAAAGTTTAGGTATAATAAAGATTAAAACACAAAACACACACACTAAGTGTGTGTGTGTGTGTGTGTCGACTACGGCGGGAGAACAAGGAGCAAACCCTTGTTCATCCTAAATCATCAAAATTGAAGGAAGATAGGGCTCCAAATTTCTGCATGAACGTAGATTATCGATCACCTTGATTAGGGGATCATAAGGTATGTCTTAAAACCTATATTGGTGAAAGTTGTAATTTAAGACAAGTAGATTACTTGCAATTAGATTATTGGGTGATGATCCAAAGATGAAATTAAGTGTATGTTTATGCTTGATTTCGTTAGATATAAAGCAACTATGCAATAATTGATATAAGATTACTTGTAAGTGATTAACAAGTAGATTATGAAGTGGGTTCTGATTATATATTGATGTTGATAATAAACTTGAGTTTAGAATCATCATACATGGTAGTAGTAGGAAGATACTTGACCAATTTATGTGTTTGAATACATGATCATACTTATCATGAAATGGGTTTTTGTATGATGCGATGAAATTGATGATATATGCATATTCATAGATTTCTTCAAATCATCATGTGTATATGAATATTCAAAGCCTTTGTCTAAGTTTGATAATTGGGTAAATTTCATACATATGATGTAATGGGTTGTCTCATAGTGATGAAACGATCCCTAGTTCTTGTATAATATCGATAGATTAGCATACGATGACTAAGACTATGTTAATCTAATGATTTATGATTTTATGAACTTGGTTGAGAAAATTAGTTAAAAATGGTAGCCTAAGAATAATGACTACCGGAAATTTGACGAATTACTTAAATGTGCTGTTGAACTTAGTTGTGCATATGCATATGTTAATATGCATTTGATTTTAAAAGTCAAACTGACCTATAATAGGAACAAATGGTAATTTTGATGTAAAGCCCGTAAGGTAGGATAGTCTTGATAAATAATGACTAATCTAACCATCTTGTGAATGATAAAAAGTAATTTGACGCTTAACAAGCTAGGTGGAAGCTTGGGAAGAAGCGGGTCAAACGGATCTAATACGCGTGGAAAACATAATCGGATTTAAGGTAAGTAAAGCTTACACCCTTCTAGTAGCATACGTACTTGTTGTATTGATAATGGACAAAGTAAATTGAGCATTTGAAATATGATGTTCCGACGCGGAATGATACGGGTCGGATACAAGTGAAAATGGTATGAAACCATAAATTATGATAAAAAGGGTAAAACGGTAAATTAGTCATGTGATGATGAATAAATAAGGAATTTTGAAGCATTACGTTACGGTGTAAGCTATAATGGGTAAAAAGAGGTAAAATAGTAACCCGGACACGAGTAGACGGATAAATAAAGAGATTTTGAAAAAGAAACCACATGGCGTAAGTCATGATGGGTCAAACAAATTAAGAAACATCTTTTAAGTAATATGAACTCACGGTATAAACTGAAATAGGTTAAAGGGGTGAGAAGGCAACTAAATACCATCTCACAATGATAAAATGGTCATTTAGACCAAACGGGTCAAATGGTGATGTTATCACCATTTGACAATAATAATTAATGACCACTTGTCGAGTTTTGTGCTTACAGGGAAATAGTATATGGTTTGCGTTACTATTAATTAGTAACTAATTGTGCCAGGTATTTAAATGGTTCAATGCTATGACCCGAGCCAAGTATGTGTAATGGGTGAAACTCTCATTGAGGACTTAAGGTCCAATGAGAGTTAAACGAGTCGTGAATGAACATTGGATTACCTAAATAAGGTAAATATAATAATTTAAATTATAGACATTATGTTCTTAGGAACATAATGATTTTAAATAGATCATGGTTAAAATTGGGTACATTTGGTCAAAGTATGCTATTAAAAATCCTTCGTCGTAAAAAGGGGGCTAAAGTTGACCAAAACGCCCTCAAATGATACAACAAGCTTACGACCCTTGATGGTAGTTTAAAAATGAGTTTTATAAGTAAGTATACCCTTTCGGTAATGTAAAAGCAAATGGCATAAGCCATTTTGGCTAAATGCCTCATAATGGGTCTCTTTCGTAAATTGTCAAACCGAATGGTAGAATTTGGAAATATATGATTTATTATAACAAATCCACCACAAAATACAGTTGTGGTGGAAGAAATAGAAGTCTTAGTATGGAAATAGGAAGTAAGGAAAGAATAAGCGAGATTTAGGCTTAAGTGCTTAAATCCCTTAACGGGTCAAAATAAACATGCATATAAACCGGTCAATGGTTGTGTAACTTATGCAAACTATGAATCCGGGTCAAGGATTTCGGGTTAATATGCAGTCAACATTTTACGAACATTTAGAAACAAGTTTCAAGTGAAACGGATGAAAATTGAGCAAGTTACAGAAGTTTTCGTAACAAAAACAGCAAACTTGAAAAAGGCTACAGCACCCCACCGTAAGCTACGGTGGCTTATGGTAGGCAGCTGCTGTTCGAACAGGAGTCATGTACCGTAAGCTACAGTATAGAACCGTAGCTTATGGCGGGCAGATTACAAAAATTGTGATTTTGTTATTTTGGGATTTTGGGTTTATTCGGTTATGTTATAAACTCAATTTAACTAACATATTTCATAATTTATGAAATATAGGTAATGATTTGAAGCACTGGATGAAGATCAAGCTCAACGAAGAACTGAACACGATCAAAGATCAAGCTTCCGCATTTATGTTTAATCGATACGAAATCAAACGAGTGATTATATGTTGAAGTGTTTAAATTTTAAAAGTTTTATGAAACTCGAAGTTATTAACAGTCGTGTATTAGTATAAATACATTCGTATATGCGAAATTTTATAAAATTTCATCTTATTAAGCAAGGGTCTTACAAGTTGGTAATCAGAGCTCAAGGTTAATGATCAAATGTGTTCGGTTCAAGACTTGATCGCATGATCTGGTAAGCTATTATAAATATTAACGGTCTAGCACGGTTAAAAGCGTTCTAAACAACACATAAGGCTATCGTGTGAATGCACGCTACCCGAAATAAATTGGTAAAAGACAATATAGTTAGTGAATTACTTGTGTTAACAAGTATCGTAGAAATCCCTATACTATAGTTAGGGAGCTTATTAATTTTCAACATTACTAACTTTTAGTTAACATTTTAGTTAAAGGACACTCGTATATGAAGATGGCGGGAGTCTAACGATCTATCGATATGATGATGGAATGGTCCAAAGTATGACAAGCAGGGCATGCTCACCAAGGACCTAAATCAAGTAATGATACGGAATAAAAATAGAACGGCAATGAAAGCCCATGAGGGCAAATATCACCCAGGTGCACATTTTAAATTATTGTACAAATAGTAGTATACAATAGATGTACAGTGAATAAAAGTTGCATACGAAATTTAAGGATTGGGAAATCCGGATAGGATACCCATCCAGGACGATGTACCCAAGGTAAATTGGGTGGGAAATTACGCGTTATTCACAATCCCGTGAATAACAAAACAATAAAAGAATTCAGATTTAGAAACTGGAATGGAATCGACCATCCAAGTAAACATGATCAATTGGATCTTATAGAGGAAAAGTGACGATCACGTTAACGAATGTGATTGCACAAAAGTTTATAAAAAGGAAAACATTTTATATGTTTTGAGATAAAAGGGTAAAAACTAATAATTGTTAAATAACAATTAAACAAGGTTTTACCAAATAAAATCAAAAATTTGACATTAACCGAGGATTTACTTACATGGGGAGTAATGTGATAGTTATAATAAGGTCACACGTACCATGTGTTGATCGCTTACTCTGGCCATGTAAGTAGTAACACATGATACCATGAACTTCTTATAATAAGCACATATACATCCAATGTGGTAAAGACGAGGTGAATCGGAAGAGTTAAAAGACCCTTGGGGTCAAGAAATCTTATAAATGGTTTTCGTGGGAACCATAAAAACGATATATGGCGCAAATAGATATAAATGACCCAAGGTTGATCGCTTACTCTGGCCATGTAAGTAGTAACACATGATACCATGAACTTCTTATAATAAGCACATATACATCCGATGTGGTAAAGACGAGATGAATCGGAAGAGTTAAAAGACCATTGGGGTCAAGAAATCTTACAAGCGTACTCGTATAAATGGTTTTCATGGGAACCATAAAAATGATATATGGCGCAAATAGAAATAAATGACCCAAGGTTGATCGCTTACTCTGGCCATGTAAGTAGTAACACATGATACCATGAACTTCTTATAGTAAGCACATATACATCCGATGTGGTAAAGACGAGGTGAATCGGAAGAGTTAAAAGACCATTGGGGTCAAGAAATCTTACAAGCGTACTCGTATAAATGGTTTTCGTGGGAACCATAAAAACGATATATGGCACAAATAGAAATAAATGACCCAAGGAAATTCGTGGAATAAGTCATTATGGACGAAAGGGCCATAGTTGACAAAAGGGCATGTAAAACCAAAGTATAAATGACCCGCGGGGTCATAGAAACGAAGGTATTGCCCACACGAAAAACGATCAAAGTCGTTGACTATGGTCGTAGAAAAGATAAAAAGGGAAAAGAAAGAAATGATGATGCTAATCATCATTCATGGTCTATAAGACCATCGAGGATGGTTGAATAAAGAATAACGTTTGACTGTTTATAAGTGATGGATTTCACACGAACAAGCCAAACGAGTTGAATAAAGAATAAGGTTTGACTATTCATAAGTGATGGATTTCACACGAACAAGTCAAATGGGTTAAATAAAGAGTAAGGTTTGATTGTTCGCAAGTGATGGATTTCACACGAATGAGTCAAACGAGTAAAAAGAAGTATAATGATTGAGTATAAAAGTAAACACAAACCGGGTAACGGGAGCATAAAAACAAAAGAATAATGAGTCCGATAACGAGACATGATTAAATGTACATGTAGACGCAAACCAAATAATTAGAGCACGAAATATTAATGAACCCGTGTAATGGGTCGTGAACGAATATAAACGAAAACGCTAACCAAATAACGGGAGCGTTAAAAACATTAAGATAAAGAACCCGGGTAATGAGTCATAAAGAAAGATAGACGTAAACCGGATAACGGTAAACGTGAGACAAATTGATGCATAAATGACATATGAAGTCACAGAGTCGGAAGAAATGTCCGAACGAAAAATGATCTAGTCATGGACTACGATCGCATGGGCACGCGCACAGATACCATAAGATGATGTTTCATTTGTATATGAAATGGTATTTTAGGCAACACACATAGAACGTGGTAGTTGCTACTAAAGATGGTAGTAGTCAATCAGTTGTGACGAGTGGTCAGTGTTATTTGACCCTTGTGCCAGAATTAGGCGTAAGTGGTCTCACCCAATCGAGATGAAATGACTAGTAGATCCGACAAGAAAATATAATGACTCATGGGGTCATAGAAGCGCAAATCTTGTCAATATGGATCAAACATGGTCTAAGGGCCATAGTAGGAATAGAAATAAATTAGCCTTCATGGTCAAAAGGGCCATGATCAGCGATAAAAGAAAAGACAAAGAAAAAGATAGTTTAACTTCTTTTAACCATAAATGAGTGTGTTAACACTAAATACAGTTAAAAAATGACACGGGTAAATGGATGATCTACGGGATCACCATGACTTTCGGAACCAAAATGACCTTCGAGTCAAGAATCAAGAGGAATGGGCCTTAAATGTCCCACCTTAAAAAGAGTGAAAGCTTTAATAAATAGTCTACGAGGCTAAGAGAAAATGGCGTATGGGTTACTTAGACAAAGAGAGAGAACCGCTTACGATTCCCCTTGTATAATAAGAATAGTAAAGAAGAAATATTTGAATTACCAATTGCTTGATACGAGTAATTGACATAAGTTAAAAACCGATAAATATTAAAAGAAACAGGTCTTGACATCAATAGGTGCAATACGATAAATTCGAAAAGAAATTTTCGAAAACGGAAAAGTTGATGTAAAACTTAAACATGAAGTAATGGAAATCACGGACAAGAAAGTAACATGATACATGATTGCTTTGTAACACAAACTGTAGGATTGGGGTCATGAATAATTGTAAAAGCCTTGCGGAGGCACTGTTGGCATCCCTAAGCGATGGGATATAAATTAACCGGTGACTGATAAGTCTAACCGGTAAGACCGGTCAAGGTCTAAATTAAATTGAAAACTTGTTTAATGCGCTTATCATTATAGGATTAGCGCAGAATAAGCATGTTGACAGAATCATATGACCGATTGACCAAATGACGACTCAATCAAGCAAATGATAAATATAAGGGACACAAGATGGAAGTAACTGCTCATGAGGCCTTACACATGAAATTTGCATGCGCCTTGGAGCCCGAAAGACACTGCCATGCCTTTCAGGTAAGATTATTAATATATATGAAACGTGATCAATGCTCAAAGGATCACCGAAACCAAGCTCATTTGGTTTTAACTAATGAACATGTAAGAAAGGATTCGGAGACGAAACCTCTTTAAGGGGGTAGACTTGAAACACCCCAAAAACGGGTTTGGTAATCAAATCACGTTAATAATAAAGAGCGGGTAAAATACCGTTAGTGGTAAAAGTGAACCCGTAAACAAAATAACTAGGAACAAATTAACCTAGTTACTAACAAGTATATAAATTATAAAACAATGAGTAGTAGTAGTAGCTTCACTTAAACAAAGCTAAACTTGAGGGGCCAAAATGGGAGAAACCTAAAGTTTAGGTATAATAAAGATTAAAACACAAAACACACATTAAGTGTGTGTGTGTGTCGACTACCGATGGAGAACAAGGAGCAAACCCTTGTTCATCCTAAATCAACAAAATTGAAGGAGGATAGGGCCCAAATTCCTGCATGAACGTAGATTATCGATCACCTTGATTAGGGGATCATAAGGTATGTCTTAAAACCTATATTGGTGAAAGTTGTAATTTGGGACAAGTAGATTACTTGCAATTAGATTATTGGGTGATGATCCAAAGATGAAATTAAGTGTATGTTTATGCTTGATTTTGTTAGACATAAAGAAACTATGCAATAATTGGTGTAAGATTACTTGTAAGTGATTAACAAGTAGATTATGAAGTGGGTTCTGATTATATATTGATGTTGATAAGAAACTTGAGTTTAGAATCATCATATATAGTAGTAGTAGGAAGATACTTGAAGGGGTATGGTCCCAGGATCTTGCACCAAGCGAAAGACCATACCTATTATTATAACAAGAGCAGACCATGCGCAAGCTATATTACAAGGAGAAAAGTTCTTTTTCCTATGCTCCGGACACCTAAGAGAAGAAACAATCATTTAACTACCTTGTGCAAGCTCGCGCATGGTAATAGTTAAGCTTGAATATTTTCTATATCAGGTGACATCCGCGCGCAGGGAAGATAATTTTGTTACAACAGAAAGGACACGTGGCAGCATTTAAGAAGGAAACAGCTGTAAAATGTTCTAGAAACAATTAAAGCTCAATCGTGCAAGGGCATGAGCGGTTACAACAGAATTTACATGTGGCACGATCTGATACATTCCTTGTAGTAACGATGATGGCACACTTTGTAACAAAAAGGAAAGGAGCATCGTCTTCCATGTGGTGTTTCCCTAGCCGTTGATCAGCGCCATGATCCGTGTGCTCATATGGCAACTAACTGATTAACGACATTAGGAAAGATTCTGTTAACTTTTCCTCTCTCACATTTTGGCGCCTAAATCCGGCTATAAATAAGTAACTTCGGGTACAAGCAAAAGGTATTCACTCTCAGTTACTTCACTTTAACTATTCCGATCAACTTATACTTATTCTCACGCCGAAGGGTGGTCACAGAGAGAACCCCATTCTCCCTGTGGCGAGTCTGACGGTGTTTTGTTTTGCAGCGTTTATCGGAAGCTTCTGTCATTACGGTGAACAATCGGAGGATTAACCTTTTATGTACGAACTATCACAACAGATCTTATCTGATTCTGATCAAATAGATCTGGTGTTTCTTCATTGGCACCCACCGATTTCTCTTTTCTTCTCATCTTTTCGTTTGTTTCGCCTGAACCAGCAGTATCATGGCTGATGGTTCATCTCATCCTTTAGGTCCTCGATCTGAGATCCGTCATGTTTCTCGTGGCGCTCAGATTGACGGACAAATAGAAGAAGAGTTTTCCGGCGAAGCTGATGTTCAACATGACCTTGGTCATACGAGCATTCCAGTAACTCCGGCGGCTCCACATGTCGATGTTGCATCAATTTTACCACCAGGCGAGACTCCGTTGTCTTGACTTATCAAATCTCAAGCTGCTCTAAATGCTATGTATGCTCAACTCTGTGCTCAGACCGAACTCCAGCTTTTCAAGCTCCGATTAATGCTCCTCAGGTCCGTGCTTCGCCAGCACCTCGATCGTTGAGTTGCGATTCAAAGATCCGTACTCGTGCACCTTCGCATGTATCTGTAGAAGGAACAGAGATGTACTCTCAAACTAGGAATGATTCTATTCATTCAGATGATCAAAAACAAGAAGACAACGGTCAACATCGCACATCTGTTCACTCACGTTTGGGCCCGCGATTGTCTTAGAAGCGGGACATCCAACGTGATGAGTATGATAAAACTTATGATAAAGGGGATAGCGTAAGTGTTTTTAATCGATTATCCACGAATCATATCAATTATAAACCAAAAATTCGTGCGACATATAATCCTGAGGCGGAGCATGACTACAATCTGGTGTATAGACTTGTTGAAGCAGCTGAACAATCAAAGTTTGTGAGAGAAATAGTATTGGCTCCGCTAGAACGAGCAAAGTTACCCTCTAATGTGGGGAAGTTTAATGGTTTAACTGATCCTGATGATCACATGCGCCTTTTCACTGGCGCATGGCTGATTGGAGGCTGGACATTACCAATGTGGTGTCATCTGTTTGTGCAAACTCTTACCTGCGCCGCGCGCCTTTGGTTTGACAATTTACTCATTGGTAAACTTTCCTCTTGGAATGATCCTAAGGAGAAATTCCTTACGCATTTTAGCCAACAGAGGCGCTACGTCAGAGATTCCTCAGATGTAATGAATATCTGGCAGAAGGATGATGAGAGCCTAGAGGATTTTATAACTCGTTATAACAAGGAAGTGTTAGAAATTGGTGATGTACATGAAGATCTTATGTGCGCACAGTTTAAATATGCGGTAAGATGCGATGAAATGATAAAAGTGCTTTCTGGAACTACTGGTCTGCCAAAAAGCTGGGATAAACTGATGGCAGCAGCCAAGGTTTATGCGCAAACAGAGCGGAATCTAAATTCCAGCAGACCGCCATTACCTCAGAATCGCCCTCAAGATCTGAGTAGGGGCAGTCGGAAGTTTAAGAAAGGTTGGAAGGACTCAAACCAAGGTTCATATTCTCTGTAGATGCTCGCGCGACAATTAATAAAATTACCACCCAAAAAGCAATCAAACAAGAGAACCGTGATCGGCAATGGACTCCTCTAACAAAGTCCCCAGCAGAGGTTCTTAGTACTGAGAACTATCAGTTTAAGCAACCTCAGCCCATGAAGAACAAGAAGGGTCAGGACCCAAACCTCTTTTGTGATTATCACAAAGATACCGGGCACACAACTGATAACTGCATCAGCTTGCGCACAAAGATAGAAAAAGCGTTAAAGAGTGGTAAACTGACACACTTATTGCAGTCGGTGCGTAAGGAAGTTATACAAGTTACGCGCGGGGATGAGGGTCCAAGCAACAAGAAGATGAAACAAGTTTCTATGATTCAAGGAGTGTCACGCAAGCGTAAGTTTCAACGTTTTCAAAATGATAAATGGCGTGAACAACAAGTGATTTTTCCCATTGTTCCTGGCAGACCACAGGAAGAGCGACCAGTAGTGGTTACATGTATTTTTGGCCACTATCAAACTGATTATGTGTTTATAGACCCTAGAAGCTCTATGGATATCATATATGAACAGTGTTTTAAGCAATTGGACCCCGAGGATAAAGCACGCCTAGAGCCTGTTGATTTCCCTTTAACTGGTTTCTGTAATGAGGCTGTTTTTCCTCTGGGATAAATTGTTTTTCCCGTCACTCTCTCAGACGGAAAACATTCGCGAACCATTAAGGTGAATTTTATGGTAATGTCAGAAACTTCTCGCCATGATGTCCTATTAGGACGACGCACACAACGTGATTTTAGCATGATTACATCAGCTCCGCATGATGCTTGTGGTTTCCCAACACCAACAGGCATAGCTATTATATACGCGCGCAAAGAAATAATGTCTATTGAAAAACCAGCCTAAAGCTTCCAAGCCTGTATCTCCAAGCGAACCTGAAAAATAGGTACTTAATACAAGTTATCCTGAGCAAACAATTCTTTTGGGTCCCGCAATGACCACAGCAACATGCGCAAAACTCAAACTGTTATTATTTCAAAATAAGGATACTTTCGCCTGGACACCAGCTGATATGGTTGGCGTCTCGCGCGATGTTGCAGAACACTGTTTAAACGTTTTCCCTTCAGCAGAGCCGGTGGTACAGAAAAAGCGCAGCTTAGGGCCTGAGAAAACTCGCGCAATGAATGAACAAGTTCCAGAATTATTGGATGCCGGAATCCTGCACGAAGTAAAATACCAGACTTGGGTTGCTAATCCAGTCATGGTGTAGAAACATAATGGTGGTTGGCGCATGTGCGTCGATTTTAAAGATCTGAACAAGGCGTGCCCTAAAGATTGTTATTCCCTTCCAGAAATCGATAAGAAAGTTGATTCCTTAGCGTCATTTCGATGGAAATGCTTTCTCGATTGCTATAAAGGATATCATCAAGTCTTGATGAAGAAAGAGGACGAAGACAAGACAGCGTTCCGCACGGAGAAAGGCATTTTTTGTTACACAAAGATGCCCTTTGGCCTCTGCAACACGGGAGCCACTTATCAACGCCTTATGGATACAGTGTTTGGTGATGATATTGGAGTTACGGTTGAGGTTTACATCGACGATCTTGTCATCATGAGTCACACCGAAGATACAATGTTAAGAAATATCTAGCGAACCTTTGATTCATTGCGAAAGGTTAACTTGAAATTGAATCCAAGTAAATGTTCATTTGGTATGGAGGAAGGCAAGTTTCTGGGATTTATTGTTACAAAAGATGGTTTCAAAGTTAATCCTGACAAAGTGGAGGCAATGCATAGAATGTCTTCTCCTGCTACTATAAAAGAAATGCAACGATTGGCTGGACGATTAGCTGCGCTCAACCGATTTCTTGCTAATCATGCTGCAGAGTCTTACCCATTCATTCGTACGCTGCGCAATTGTGTTAAGAAGAATGAATTCTTATGGACTCCTGAAGCTGAGAGCACTTTCCAGGATATGAAGAACTGTCTAATACAACTTCCCAACACTCACTGCTCCGCTCGAAAAAGAGCCAATGATTCTCTATCTTGCTGCATCCGATATGGCAGTAGGTTCAGTTCTACTAGTTAAACGTGAAGGGATTCAAACCCCAATTTATTACGTCGGTAAAATGCTCAACGATCCAGAGACGCGATATTCTACAATGGAAAAATTAGTCTTAGCTCTTGTGCATGCATCGCGCAGGCTACGGAGGTATTTTTCAGGTCACGTACTTACTGTGTTGACAAATTATCACTTGGGGCAAATTTTATCAAAGCCTAATGTATCGGGGCGTCTTACCAAATGGGCTATTGAGTTGGGAGATTACAATATTCTATACAAGCCACGTCCAGCCATCAAGGGGCAAATATTAGTCGATTTTATTGCTGAAGTGCCATCAGACAAAATTGAAGAATGCGAAGCAGTTCAAAACCCTGTCCCCATGACTGATGACATACCTTTGGCATTGTTCACTGATGGCGCATCAAAAGCGATGGGGCTGGTGCTGGTCTTCATTTGGTAAACCCTGATAATCAAGAGTTCGCATACGCTATTCGCCTTGACTTCAAAAGTACGAATACTGAAGCTGAATATGAAGCACTTCTAGCAGGCTTGCGCCTCGCTATCAAGATGGGAGCAGCAAACTTAACAGCACACGTAGATTCCTTATTGGTGGCGGAGTAAGTGACTGACGCCTACGATGCCAAGGGAGATATTATGGCCCTATATTTAGAGCAGGCAAAGACATTGATCAGTCAATTTAAACACTTTAAAGGACGTTAATCGCAGCGAAAATAAACAAGCAGATGCTTTAAGCAAGTTGACAACCACAAGTTTCAAACATTTGGCTAAAGAAGTCCGAATAGAAGTTTTGAGCAACCCTTCTGTGCCGCTGAAACAAGTAAGCATCATCGAAATTGGGAGTCCATCTTGGATGTCTCCAATTATTATGTATCTGCTGCATGGTTCTCTCCCTGATAACAAAGCACAAGCAAGAAAGATACGATGCAAAGCCCTCAATTATGAAATGGCGGACAGAATTTTATACCGGAAGTCGTATATGGGTCCTCTTTTACGATGTGTTGACAAGCATGATGCGCAATATTTAGTCAAAGAAATTCACGAAGGATTATGTGGCATACACACTGGTCCGCGCATGGTTGTCGCCGAAGTTATGAGCGCATGCTATTACTGGCCAGGAATGCATGTTGTTGCTGTTGAAACTTCCAAAAACCATGCGCCCAAAAAATCCACTTGTCCCAGTAACCACTGCTTGGCCTTTCCAACAGTGGGGTATTGATCACGTTGATCCCTTCCACGATGCGCCAGGCTCAGTAAAGTTTATTATGGTTGCTGTTAATTACTTCACCAAATGGGTTGAAGTGAAGCCTTTAGCCTCCACAACAGCTATGGTGATCAGAAAATTTATATGGGAGCATATTATTTGTAGGTTTGGGCTACCGATGCGCATTATAACTGATAACGGTCCAAATCTAGCATCCGAAGATTTACAAAAATGGATGCAAGAGATGAAAATTGAGCATGTCTTCTCTTCCTGGCGCATCCACAGGCGAACGGACAGGTCGAAAGCGTCAATAAACAACTGGTTGATGGTATCAAGGCCCGCCTTGGCACGGTGCAGCGTGGATGGGTAGACGAGCTTCCATGCATCTTGTGGGCTCATCGCACAATGCCCATGACAAGCACGGGAGAAACTCCGTTAAGTCTAGTCTATGGAATGGAGGCGGTAATTCCTGCTAAGATTGGCCTCCCATCCCCAAGGATGCTGGCTCTCGGAAAGTAAAACAATAAAGAACAAAGGCGCATGGATCTGGATCTAGTTGAAGAGCGGCGTGAAAACGCAGCAATACGCGAAGGAAAATACAAATCCCAGTTAGAAAAATATTACAACAAAAGGGTACGCATTTGTACTTTCGTACCAGGGGATTTTGTCCTCCGAGATAATGAAGCGTCAAACTCTGAGAAACCGGGAAAGCTGGCTCCGTGATGAGAGGGACCATATGTAATAAATGAGGTCCTTGGCAAAGGCATCTACACTCTAAAGCGCATGGACGACTCCAGCGTTCCTTGAACCTGGAACACCCAACAGTTGCGCCGTTGCTACTTGTAATCTCATCTCTCAATGCAATAGCCTTGCGCCGCGCAAAGAGACTACTTACAGTATTTTATTTGTAATCTTAGTGACAGTTTTAGCTCAATGCTTTATCAATGAAATTTTATTCTGTCGCTACTTCTTACTGTTTATAAATATATTTCTTACAAATGCATGTAATTACTTTGGAAAAACAAAAACACTAGGCTACTCACAACTCATGAGCCACAAGAGAACACAATGTTTACGCTCCTACATGAGTTAGCCAATCACGTTCATTTGTCTATCCTAAACAAGTAATTTTACTCATGTACACATTGTAATCCAAATATATAACAAAAATTGAGTACTTGCACGACGACGCACCTGTACATACTAGAATTATTACAAAAATTCACATAATTAGAAATGTCTTAAGGTTATGCAAACATAGAAAAGCAAATCCTATTTTGAAGTTTTCGCTACGCCTTCTTCATCTTCTGCTTCCACAAAGATACCTTTTAAGCGATCTACAAAAATCGTCATGCGGCAGCGCATCATCCACAAGATCCATCACCGGGATTTGCAGATGATCATATCTTTCTTTGGCCCTGGTAAAAGCAGTGCTAGTATTTGTTCCATGAGTAGCTGATCAGCTATTGTCTCATTGAACTTTTAAAGCATGAGAAACATGGGCTGAACACTCGTTGTAGCCCTGGGTATAGCCATCAGTTCGTGCGGCAACCATCAACTGCGCCACTGCTTCATCAAGCTCAGTGGAATTCAATATTGAATTGGCAATCTACAAAAAGATACAATGGTCAGAATAAATGAGCAGCAAGCTTTACATTAAAAAAAGCAATAAAACACTTATTTTTACAACCCCATATTGTTGTATCCAAGTAAGCTTGTTCATCAAAGACTCCGCGAGGCTTTCAGCGGTGGCACGAGCGACCTCGGTCTCCTCAATCTTCTTGTCGCCTTCAGTAATACGGCGTGTCAACTCAGCCTTTTCAACCTCTTTAAGTTGGATATCCTTCTTCAGGGAATCAAGCTCTGCTTGCATTTGTTCCTGATCAAAGAACATAGAGGTAAGATCAGCAATTTCCTTATCTCTAAGAAAAAGAGTCATTCGCGTCTCTTCCTCTTTTTGTTCACTCCGTTCGCGATGTGAACGAGCTTCATCAGCGGCCGCAACGGCATCATTTATCTCTTTCTTCAGTTTCTCTATTTCATTGCGCAGAGATATTTTTTCATTATTATCACGTTCACAAGCCTCCAACCAACGCTTGCGATCCTCAGCATGTTGCGCAACAGCTGATTCAGCTTTTTTTCTTCCACCCCAAGTCGGACCATTCTTCCATCTTCTTCTCATCTTCAAACTTACATCTCTCCACCTCCAGATCCACCATCATCTTCTTCACCTTCTCACTTTCAACCCCAACTTTGAATTTTTTAGATTCAAATTCATCTCACTCCTTATTCATACTGTGCCATTCGCGCACGATCATGTGGGTCACAGATGAGGCTTGCGTTGTCTCTAACAAATATGCCTGATACGTCTGTTCATGAGAACTCTCTTCTTGACGCTTAACCTCCGCTGGAGGATATATGCCCTTATACCATTCTCTGCAAGCCTGCAGGTCGGTAAAGGTATCACTTTGTTTGAGTTTGTGGCGGAGGCTCGCTTGGTAGAGTAGGAGAGATAATAATAATCCCTAGGAGTCTCCTCAAGGCGTATGGAGGATTCATCAGCTGGATCATCAAAAAATGACTCAAAGTTATGCGCAGCAGATGACGAGCCAATATTCTTCGCTTGGCTATTAGTGCTTTTTGGGTGTGAAGGCGGAGGTATCTTCGGATCCTCAACAGTTTGTTTTTCAACACCAGAGGGGGCAGTATTTTTTACCTGCTCGCCAGCTGGGTCTTCAACAGATGTTTTTGTGTGCTCTTCTTCTAGAGCAGGTTTTTCTGGCATGTCAAGCACAACGGGCTCTGGGCCAATATTCGTCGCTTCATGATTCACATCATCATCACCCTTCTTTAAATTTTCAACTTCCGGTTGGGGCGCTGCAGGGGTCGATGATGATGTTGTCTGCGCCACCTTCCCAATTTTTTCTGTAAATAACAATACAAATGAGGAAAGGTTTTTCTACATACAAAGGAAATGTTAACATCCTTACCAGGAGAAAATTTCTCTGCAAGAGCGTCCAAGTTGCTCTTCTTTCCAATTCTTCCTCGCGCAACCTTCTTCGGTGGTGCTGCTGGTGGTTCAGGATCGATGTTTTCTCTTTTCTTAGAAGAGCGATGCACCAATTCATCTGGACTTGAAGGTACATCAATGGGCTCATCAGGGTTTGCCGTAGGGATATCTGCTTCATCCTTGGGCTCAGCTTTAGGTTTCTTCAAACCTATAGGTGCAAGACCTTCTAATGAGTTCGACACCACCATGTACTCACACCAAGAATCAGACACAAGACGCGTACCTTTCTTGATTTCTGCCTTCAGGGTTTCAGAAGCCTTAGGTGCAGGAGCATCAGATTTTTTGGGAAGCGAAACAGTAGCGATAGGCTTTTTCTTTTTCTTAGAATCAGGGCATTCGCCCAAGTTTGACAAATCGCCTACTGGGATTACCACAAACAATACTATATGCGTGCCATAAGTAATATTGCAATATTACTCTAAGATCTAACGTTAGTGGTAATATTGCAATACTAACTCAGGCCTCAAGGAAAAATTACTTACCAGCAGTGGAAGGGGGCTGCGCATTAAGTTCTTCTATCTTGGGCAGTTCAAAATTTCCCAAATCTGCGAAAACCATGGTTCTTCATCCGCACCGATAGGCATTATTTCCATCTTGCCTTTATCTCTTCTGAAGGATACCACGTACAAGGAAGTAACTACAGCTAAAGGGGTATGGTCCCAAAAACCTTGCGCCAATCAAGGAAACCATACCATTTAATAACTTCTAGAACACGTGTGCGCAGCCTTCTTTGCCAAAATAAATTTATAGAATCTGGCCAAATATCCAGAGAGAAAAGCGTCATTTAACTACCTTGCGCGGGATCGCGCAAGGTTCAAAGTTAACCTTGAACACTCTCTTGGATAAATGCTTCATTTAACTACCTTGCCGTAGGCTCGCGCAAGGTTCAAAGTTAACCTTGAACATTCTTTTTGATAATGCTTCATTTAACTACCTTGCGCGGGCTCTCGCAAGGTTCAAAATTAACCTTCAACATTCTTGTTTGATAATGCTTCATTTAACTACCTTGCGTGGGCTCGTGCAAGGTCAAAGTTAACCTTGAACATTCTTGTTTGATAATGCTTCATTAAACTACCTTGCACGGCTCGCGCAAGGTTCAAAGTTAAACTTGAACATTCTTTTTTGATAATGCTTTCATTAACTACCTGCGCGGGCTCGCGCAAGATTCTAAAAGTTAACCTTGACATTTTGTTTGATAATGCTCATTTAACTACTTGTCGGGCTCGCGCGAAGGTTCAAAGTTAACCTTGAAACTTCTTGTTTGATAATGCTCCATACATAAACCTTGGCAGATATTTATATCAAAGCAAGCATCCACCAACGTGCGCTAAGCAGCAAGGAGAAGAAGGGAAGATCAGTTAACTAACTTGTGCTTCTCGCGCAAGGAAAATAAGTAAATCTAGAACTTTCCTTAAGAAAAATCCTGACTTGTGTGGCAAAAGCAAGGGAATTCTATGTAACAAATGTACACGTGGGAATAATAGATGGTAACAGCTGTGAAACCTTCTAGAAGCCATTAACCAATGTCAAGCACTTTCGGTTATAACCAATGTACATGGCAGTCTGGACACTGAGAAAATCACGTGAGGCTCTCACATTATAAGATGTAGTGACTCAGTTGACACGTGTCACCTCCTAACCTGTGAGTTCATGATCCGTGGCACTAACGGATTGCCAACAACGTTAAGGAAGTACAAAAGATTCCGTTAAAGTTAACATCTCTCTTTTTGTCGCCAAACACCGGCTTAAATAAGTAACTTGAGTTCAAGGAAGGTATTCACTCTCAACTACTCTCTCAATTACAATACTTACTTGACTACCTGTACTTATTCTCACGCCGAGGTGTCACGGAGAGAACCCCCCTTCTCCCGTGGCGAGCCAACGTGTTCTGTTTTGCAGATCAGCTGGAATATTGTCTATTCACATCCATCGTGAAACCAAACGGAGGGTTAACCCTTTTATGCAGAGCCCATTTCATAGATCTACTTTGATTCCGGTCTAGTTGATCTAGGGTTTCTTCATTGGCGCCCACCGATTTCGATTCTCTCACCTTTCATTTCGTTTCACTTAGATCTGCAGCATCATGGCTGACGGATCATCTTTTCAAGGTCCTCGATCAGGGATTCGACGCGTTGTTGTCGGACCTCAGGTCGACGGACAAATAGTTGAGGATTCTTCCGGTGAAGCTAATGCTCAGTATGATCCTAATCATGCGAGTATTCCTGTAACGCCGGCGGCTCCTCAGGTTGATGTTACGTCAATTTTACCACCTGGAGGGACTCCATTATCGTGGTTAATCAAATCTCAAGCGACTCTAAACGCTATGTGTGCTCAGTTATATGCCCAAACCGGAACTCCAGCTTTTCAAGCTCCGGTTAACGCTCCTCAGGTCCGAGCTTGGTCGGCACCTCGAGTTTTGAGTTATAATACTCAAAGTCATGCTCGTTCCCTTTCGTGCATGCCTAAAGATGGAACAGAAATGTATTCTAAAACCAGGAATGATCCTGTTCATTCTGGTAATAGAAGGCAAGAAGACAACGTTCAGCGTCGCGCATCTGTCCACTCTCGTTTGGGCCCGCGGTCTTCATAGAAACGGGACACCCAACACGATGAGCTCGACAGAACCTATGAGGAAGGGGATAGTGCAAGTATTTTTAATCGAATATCTGCAGATCATACTAATTACAGGCCAAAAGTACGCGCAGTATACAATCCAGAAGCTGAGCATGATTACAATTTGGTGTATCGCCCAACCGAAGTAGCTGAACAATCAAAGTTTACCAGAGAGATAGCACTGGCTCCGTTGGAGTCGAGCGAAATTACCATCCAACGTTGGAAAGTTTAACGGTTTGACCGATCCCGATGATCACATGCGCTCTTTACCGGTGCAGGGTTACTTAGGTGCTGGACACTGCCAATGTGGTGTCACTTATTTGTACAAACCCTTATTGGCGCTGCGCGCCTTTGGTTTGATAATTTGCCGGTAGGTAAACTTTCCTCTTGGAATGACTTAAAAGAAAAATTTCTTACACACTTTAGTCAACAACGGTGATATGTGGGTGACTCCTCAGATGTAATGAACATCTGGTGGAGAGACGATGAAAGCCTCGAAGATTTTATAACACGTTACAATAAAGAGGTGTTGGAGATTGGAGATGTCCATGAAGACCTTATACGCGCGCAGTTCAAGTATGCGGTAAGGTGCGGCGAAATGATTAAAGTGTTGTCCGGTACAACTGGCCTTCCAAAAAACTGGGATAGACTCACGGTGGCAGCCAAGGTTTATGCCCAGACTGAGCGCAACTTAAATTCTAACCGGCCACCTCTGCCTCAAAATAGTCCGCAAGACTTGAGCAGAGGTAGTCGCAAGTATAAGAGAAATTGGAAAGAGTCAAGTCAGAATTCGTATTCTCCTTACTCACCAATTGATGTGCGAGCAACAATCAACAAGATAACAACTCAAAAAGCGATTAAGCAGGAGAATAGGGAACATCAATGGACTCCCTTAAGGGAAATCTCCGGCTGAGGTTCTCAGCACTGAGAATTATCAGTTTAAACAGCCGCAACCAATGAAAAACAAAAAAGGGCAAGACCCAAATTTGTTCTGTGACTATCATAGAGACACAGGCCACACAACAGATAACTGCATCAGTCTACGCACGAAGATTGAAAAGCATTAAAAAGTGGGAAGCTTACACATCTAGTCCAGAATGTGCGCAAAGAGATTAAGCAGATTACGCGCGAGAACGAAGGGCCGAGCAACAAGAAAATGACACAGCACGTTTCCATGATTCAAGGTGGATCATCGCGCAAGCGTAGCCTTCAACATTTTCAAAACAACACTTGGCGCGAACAGCAAGTCATTTTTCCTATCGTTCCAGGAGGTCCTCAAGAAGACCGGCCAGTAGTTATCACCGGTATATTTGGGCACTATCAAACAGACTATATGTTTATAGATCCGGGTAGTTCCATGGATATCATGTATGAGCAGTGCTTCAAGCAACTAGATCCGGAGGACAAGGCATGCTTGGAACCAGTTGATTTTCCATTAACTGGGTTCTGCAATGAGGCTGTCTTTCCTCTTGGACCAATCCTCTTTCCTGTTACTTTATCTGATGGGAGGTGTTCTCAAATGAGTAACGTCAACTTCATGGTGATGCCGGCAAATTCCCGTCACGATGTACTATTGGGACGACGCGTGCAACGTGATTTTAGTATGATTACCTCCACTCCGCATGCTGCTTGTCGTTTTCCGACACCAAATGGTGTAGCTATACTTTATGCGCGAAAAGAAATCATGTTAATTGAGGAACCAGTTATGAAGGCTGGCAAGACATTGCCAAGCAATGAACCAGAAAAGTGGGTACTCAACAATAAGTACCCTGAGCAGACAATCTTATTAGGGCCTGCAGTCAGTATTGAAATTCGCGCAAAGCTTAAACTACTGTTGTTTCACAACAAATACATTTTCGCCTGGACACCTGCCGACAGGTTGGTGTCCCGCGCGACGTTGCGGAACATTGCCTAAATGTATTTCCATCAGCAGAACCAGTTGTGAAGAAAAAGCGCAGCCTCGGGTCAGAAAAGAGAAATGCAATGAACGAACAAGTCACCGAGTTATTAAATGCTGGTATTCTGCGCGAAGTCAAATGCCAGACCTGGGTGGCAAACCCAGTCATGGTAAAGAAACATAATGGCGGATGGCGGATGTGCGTAGATTTTAAAGATCTAAACAATGTGTGTCCAAAAGATTGTTATTCTCTTCCTGAGATTGACAAAAAGGTTGACTCATTAGCTTCCTTTCGCTGGAAATGTTTTCTAGATTGTTATAAAGGTTATCATCAAGTCTTGATGAAAAAAGAAGACGAAGATAAAACCACTTTTCTCACGGAGAAGGGCATTTTTTGTTATACTAAGATGCCTTTCGGTCTCTGCAATGCGGAGCTACTTATCAAAGATTGATGGATACAGTGTTTGGAGATGACATTGGGAAAACTGTGGAAGTCTACATTGATGATTTGGTCATTATGAGTAATTCAGAAGACACTATGCTAGACAACATCCAAAGAACTTTTGATTCTCTGTGCGAGGTAAATCTAAAGTTAAATCCCAGCAAATGCTCCTTCGGCATGGAGGAGGGAAAATTTTTGGGTTTCATCGTCACCAAAGACGGTTTCAAAGTTAATCCCGAAAAGGTCGATGCAATACAAAAAATGACTTCTCCTACTACCATCAAAGAAATGCAACGTTTGGCTGGAAGGTTAGCTGCACTAAACCGCTTCCTCACCAATCATGCTGCAAAATCTTATCCATTTATTCGAAGCTTGCGCAATTGTACGAAGAGCAAAGAGTTCGCATGACCTCCTGAAGCTGATCAAGCTTTCTAGCAGATGAAGGATTGTTTAGTACAACTTCCCACACTAACTGCTCCTCAAGAAAAAGAACCCATGGTCTTATATCTTGCTACATCTGAGGTAGCAGTAGGTGCTGTCTTGTTGGTAGAGCGCGAAGGGGTCCAGTCTCCAATTTATTAATCAGCAAGATGTTGAACGATCCAGAGAGAAGGTATTCAATCATGGAGAAATTAGTTTTAGCATTGGTCCATGCTTCACGCAGGCTGCGAAGATACTTTTCAGGACATGTTATTACAGTTTTAACAAACTTTCACATTGGCCAAGTCCTGGCCAAACCAGATGTTTCCGGAAGACTTGCGAAATGGGCAATAGAATTGGGAGGTTATAACATCTGTTATAAACCTAGACCAGCTATCAAAGGCCAAGTTTTGGTAGATTTCATCGCTGAAATTCCTGCTGATAAGCTTGAAGAATGCCAAGCAATCCAAGACCCAGTCCCAGTCATCGACAACAGAGCATGGACATTGTTTACCGATGGCGCGTCAAATAGTGATGGGGCTGGAGCAGGTCTTCGATTAATGAGTCCAGAGGGAGCATAATTCACATATGCAATTCGGTTGGATTTTAAAAGCACCAACAACGAGGCCGAATATGAAGCTTTCATAGCAGGCTTACGCCTCGCTATCAAAATGGGCGCAACAAATTTAGAAACCCATGTTGATTCATTACTAGTTGCTGAGCAAGTAGTTGGAACGTACGATGCAAAGGGAGATATCATGGCTCTATACTTGGCGTAAGCCAAGGCTCTTATAGCACAGTTCCAACAATTTAAAATCACACACATCAAGCGAAGCGAAAACAAACATGCTGACACTCTAAGTAAACATGTTGCAACTAGTTTCAAGCATTTGGCAAAAGAGGTTCACATCGAGGTTTTAAGTAATCCATCAGTCCCTCTCAGGCAAGTAACAATGGTCGAAGTAGGAGATCCATCATGGATGTCTCCAATAATGATGTATCTGTTGCATGGTTCTTTACCAGAAGATAGAGCGCAAGCACGAAAATTAGGGTGCAAAGCCCTCAATTATGAAATGATTGATGGTATTTTGTACCGACGCTCTTACATGGGTCCTTCGCTCCGCTGTGTTGACAAACATGACGCGCAATACCTGACCAGGGAGATTCATGAAGCGCTATGTGGCATACATTCTGGGCCGCGCATGGTCGTAGCCAAAGTAAAAAGTGCATGGTATTATTGGCCCGGAATGTATGTTGACGCGGTAGAGATCTTGCGCAAGTGCATGTCCTGCCAAAGGCATGCCCCTAAAATGTTGCGCCCAAAGAATCCTTTAGTACCCGTCACAACAGCTTGGCCATTTCAACAATGGGCCATTGATTTAGTGGGACCATTTCCAGATGCGCCCGGCGCAGTATAGTTTATCATCGTTGCGGTCGATTACTTCACCAAATGGGTTGAAGCCAAACCTTTAGCTTCTACTACAGCGATGGTAATTCACAAATTCATCTGGGAATACATTATTTGCCGTTTTGGTCTGCCCATGCGCATTATTACAGACAACGGTACAAATTTAATGGCTGAAGAGTTGCAAACATGGATGACCAAAATGGGAATCCAACATGTTTTCGCTTCCGTTGCACACCCACAAGCAAATGGTCAAGTTGAAAGCATAAACAAACAGTTGGTCGACGGTATCAAGGCCCGCCTTGGCACGGCACGGCGGGGGTGGGTTGACGAATTGCCTAGCATCTTGTGGGCTCACCGAACTATGCCCAAGACTAGCACTGGAGAAACTCCTTTTAGCCTTGTATACGGCACAAAAGCTTTGATTCCTACCGAAATTGGGTTACCATCTCCAAGAATGTTAGCTTTGGAAAAACAAGATAACGAAGAGCAACGGTGCATCGACCTAGACTTATTGGAAGAACGACGAGAAAATGCAGCGATTCGCGAAGCTAAATACAAGTCCCAGCTTGAAAAGTATTACAACAAAAGGGTGCGGATCTGTTCCTTTTTGCCTGGTGACTTTGTTCTTCGTGATAATGAAGCGTCGAATGCCGAAAAACTAGGGAAGTTAGCCCCGCGATGGGAAGGTCTGTACGTAATAAATGAAGTATTGGGAAAAGGCGCGTACACTCTGAAGCGTATGGACGGATCCAGCGTTCCTCGAACCTGGAACGCCCAACAACTACGCCGATGCTATATGTAATCTCAGTCCTCTAAGAAACTTCTGAAGCGTTGCGTAACGAGACTGCTTACTTTATTTTGTTATGTAATCTTAGTGGCAGCCATAGCCTTGTGCTTTGTCAGCATGAATAAAATACTTTGCTACTACTTACAGTCTTATATACGTTCATTTACAAATGCATGCAATTCCTTTGGATAAACAAAAACACAAACTCATGAGTCACAAGCTACTTTAATACTTACGCTCACACATGAGAAGAAATTGTTCATTTGTCTATCCTACACAAGTAATTGGTTCCATGCAAACATTGTAAAACTGAAATATATTATATTCACAAAACTTGCGCAGAAGCGCTACGTTACAAGTTATCATACAGAAAAATTACAAATTTCCTATTCTATGGACTTGGTTCCCGCCTGCTTCTCTGCTAAAGAAAATATCTCCTTTAGCTTATCAACAAAGTCATCTTGTTGCAGCGCAGCGTCCACAAGGTCCATAATTGGAATTTGCAATTGATCATATTTTTCTTTGGCAGCAAAATAAATGGCGGCAGTATTTAGCCCATGCGTGGCAGCACGACTTGTATCCCATTCGGTCTTCAGCGCATGGGCCACGTGCAAAGTACATTCTCTATAGCCCTCGGCATGCCCATCATTGTGCGCCGCCACCATTAGTTCTGCCACTCTCTCATCCAACTCTGAAGAGTTAAGGATGGCATTTGCATCTGTACACAAATACAATCAGTATATGATACGACAATCAAACCAGACATGTATAAAGAAAAGTGAATATTACCTCCACAATCCAGTACTCCTGCAACCAGGTAAGATGGTTCATGAGGGATTCGGTCAAGCTTTCTGCAGTAGCGCGAGCGACCTCCGTGTCATTAAGTTTTTGTTCGCCTTCAGTCAAATGGCGGATCAACTCGGCTTTCTCTGTTCGGTGAAGGTTGACATCTTTTTTCAAACTTTCAACCTCAGCTTGCAGCCGCTCCTGGTCAAAGAGCATAGCAGTTAGATCATCAATTTCTTTATTCTTAAGAAGAAGAGTCATTTTGGTTGATACCTCATTCTGCTCGCTCCGTTCTCTATGTGAGCGCCCCTCTTCGGCTGCCGCAACTGCATCAGCTTTCTCTTTTTTGAGTTTCTCAATTTCATTGCGCAGAGAAGCTTTTTCTTTGTTGTCACGCTCGCAAGCCTCCACAAAGCGCTTGCGCTCGTCCGCATATTGCGCAGTAGAAGCGTCACACTTTCGCTTCCAAGACAGCGCAGCTCATTCTTCAGTCTTCTTCTCTTTCTCAAATTGAGCCTTTTCCGCCTCAAAATCAACAAGCATCTTCAACGTCTTCTCTTTCTCAAGCTTGGCCTTCGCCTTCTCAAGCTCAATCTCGTCGCACTCCTTGTTCATACTGCGCCATTCACGCACAATTCTATTTACGGTGGACGAGGCAAGGGCAGACTCTTGCAGATATGACTCGTAAGTAGCTTCATGATATTTTTCCTCCTGGCGCTTCACCTCCGCCGGCGGGAAGATGCCCTTATACCACTCCCTACAGGAGTGCCAATCAGTAAAAACATCGCCCTGCTTAACCTTCCACACGGGCTGATGAATCACAGAGGCCCGCCTCTCAGAATAAGAGCGATAATAATAATCCCCAGGCATCTCCTCTGGGCGAATATGCGATTCCCCCTCCGAATCCTCAACAAACACAAAGCCTTCACTTTGTGTTGAAGGTCCGGCTCCCTTGGATATCAACTTTGATGGTTCCTCAACATCTGTAGCCGTATCTTTAACCTGCTCGCCAGCAGGATTCTCAGTATCAAAATTTTGGGGCTCTTCTTCTACAGCCACTTTCTAATATGTTCCGGGACGATGGGGTCGGCTTCAGGAACAGGAGTTTCTTGCCCCGCATCTCCCTCAACATTCTCAGGCCTGCGCGGTGATGGTATAGCAGATGAGGTGGCCGGCGCAGCCTTCACCATTTTCTCTGCAAAGCATATCAACAAATACCAAGTATCAGATTCTGCGTAACTTTTTTGACAGACATGCGCAACAAATTAAACATACCAGGTGAGAACTTCTTTGCAAAGGCATCCAGATTGCCCTTCTTACCAATGCGCGGGCGCGCAACTTTGGTCGTGCAGGAGTTTTAGTTTCCACCTCCTTCCTCTTCTTAGAAGTACGCTTCAACGCCTCTTCCGGGCTAGAAGGTACTTCCAAAGGATCATCTGGGTTCGCATCAGGAAGAGATGAGGTGTCAACGGGTTATGGCTTCGGTTTCTTCAACCCTACAGGCACAAGACCCTCCAGTGAGTCCGACACCACCACATAATTGCACCAAGAGTCAGATACGGGAAATGTACCTTTCTTGCCCTCAGCTTTCGCAGCAGCTGATGGCTTGGTTTTTTGCTCTGGGTTGGAAGGGGGAGGCGCAGCAGCAGTTGGTTTCTTCTTCTTCTTCCTCGAATCAGGGCCTACGCCCAAGTTTAGCAAATCACCTACATAATCAATCATATTGAGTAAAGGTTGCGCCATTAAGTTATATTGCAATATCAACTTAGGCTTTGTCTGGACTTATTACCAGTCTTCGAACATGGTTGTGCCTCCAGATCCTCCTGCTTGGGCAACTCAAAGTTCCCCAAGATTTGTGAGAACCAAGTGTCCTCATCATCAGCAATAGGCACGACAGCCATTTTTCCTCTCTCTCTCTCTTGAAAGAGATCAAGTAGAGAGGCGCAACTACATAACAAACATTTTTGCATCAATGCATATCTATTGAAAGATATTGCTAAGAAGTTACAGGGTTACATACCAGTTCCATCTTCTGTATACACCGGTTTTTCTCGGCGTTCCTTCTTCCAGAAAATACTCATCACGGCAGCGATGAGGGCCCTCTCCGGCAAAACAATATTGGGCACATCTTTAATATCTTGGTACCATACCTCGTCGACAGGTATGGGAAGGGTCTCCAGCTCGATCTCACCACTGCCCCGGAATGTCATCTTCATCGGGATCACCGCCGCCTTGATAAAAAAGAACTTCTGCTTCCAGTCATGGTAAGACTTCGGCGACACCAATAGCAATCGTTTGGCTTGCACACGCTGTTGGAACGAATAAAAACCCAACGAGCAGTGCAACTGGTAGAAAACTCTAAACTTCTCGACCGATGGCACGATCTGCATCGATGGGCAAACGAACTCAAAATGCCGGATCCTCACCATTCCATCGGGCTCAACTGAGAAATGTGAATCTTGTAAAAATCAAGAATTTCCAGCAAGAAATGGGTCACCGGCAGCCGGAAGTTCCCTTCGGCAAAATAATCGTAAAATAATGTAATGTAGCCGGCCGGCGCATCGGCCGCCGTGGCAGTCGTTTCCCGAAAAAACGCTTTCCAAGACGGAGCGAAAAGGAAGTTGGTGGCAAGATTATCGAAATCTTTCTTCGACCACTTTAGTGGTGGCAAACTTGACGATGATATCTCAGCAGAACTTGCACCGGTGGCCATAACTCGAACTTTGAAGAAAACGAAGAAAACTTTGAAGGTCGCCGGAATTTTTGAACACAAATCTCTCTCAAGTTATAATTGGGTGAGGAAGCAAATAGATCGTTGATCCCTTTATATACTAACCGCAATTAATGCACGATTTGACTGCAGCGACTTTTGCGACCGTCACGTATTCCCAGGTAACCGCAAGGGCGAGTGGGGAACAGTAACCACCCCGCGCGCGCGAATGTCACAGAAAAGCATTAAGTACGGTAAGACATGTTCTGTTGACAGCCTGTCAACAGTACCACCACGTCTCAAGAACGTGCGTCGTAACCAACTACACCATCCAGATAAGTGACACGTGTCTAAGTATATTTGAAATTCAAATACTTTTTCAAAATTCACTTACGACACGTCATCAAGATGCATAAAGCAACAAAAAGCTAGTCCTTACCTAGCGCAGCACATTTATCTTAAGTCCAGTGCTCCACCTACTTTTTATTCTTACATATGAGCAACACTGGACTGGGGGGACTTGAAGGGGTATGGTCCCAGAAACCTTGCGCCAATCAAGGAAACCATACCCATTAATAACTTCTAAGAAAAAAGCACGCAGACTTCTTTGCCAAAATAAGATTTATTAGAACTCTGCGCCAAATATCCAAGAGAGAAAAGCGTCATTTAACTACCTTACGCGAGATCGCACAAGGTTCAAAGTTAACCTTGAACACTCTCTTTGGATAAATGCTTCATTTAACTACCTTGCGTGGGCTCGCGCAAGGTTCAAAGTTAACCTTGAACATTCTTGTTTGATAATGCTTCATTTAACTACCTTACGCGGGCTTGCGCAAGGTTCAAAATTAACCTTGAACATTCTTGTTTAATAATGCTTCATTTAACTACCTTGCGCGGGCTCGCGCAAGGTTCAAAGTTAACCTTGAACATTCTTGTTTGATAATGCTTCATTTAACTACCTTGCGTGGGCTCGCGCAAGGTTCAAAGTTAACCTTGAACATTCTTGTTTGATGATGCTTCATTTAACTACCTTGCGCGGGCTCGCGCAAGGTTCAAAGTTAACCTTGAACATTCTTGTTTGATAATGCTTCATTTAACTACCTTGCGCGGGCTCGCGCAAGGTTCAAAGTTAACCTTGAACATTCTTGTTTGATAATGCTCCATACATAAACCTTGCGCAGATATTTATATCAAAGCAAGCATCCACCAAACGTGCGCTAAGCAGCAAGGAGAAGAAGGAAGATCAATTAACTAACTTGTGCTTCTCGCGCAAGGAAACAGTAAATCCTGAGAACTTTCCCTTAGCAAAATCCTTGACTTGGTGCAAAAGCAAAGGGAATCTTTTCTGTTGTAACAGAATGTACACGTGGCGAATAATAGATGGGTAACAGCTGTGAAACCTTCTAGAAGCCATTAACACCCAATCGTGCAAGCATCTTTTCGGTTATAACCAATTGCCACATGGCAGCATCTGGACGACTGAGGAAGAAAACAGTGATGGCATGCTCACATTTATAAGATGTAGTGATCTCATGTTGACACGTGTCACCTCCCTAACCGCTTATGAGCTCACGATCCGTGTGCACTAACGGATTGCCAACAAACGTTAACGGAATAACAAAAGATTTCGTTAAAGTTAACAATCTCTCTTTTTGGCGCCAAACACAGGCTATAAATAAGTAACTTGGAGTTCAAGGAAAGGTATTCACTCTCAACTACTCTCTCAATTACAATACTTACTTCCGACTACCTGTACTTATTCTCACACCGGAGGGTGGTCACAGAGAGAACCCCCCTTCTCCCTGTGGCGAGCTAACGGTGTTCTGTTTTGCAGGATCAGCCGGAATATTGTTCTATTCATCATCCATCGTGAAACCAAACGGGGGGTTAACCCTTTTATGCAGAGCCCATTCCATAAATCTACTTTGATTCCGGTCTAGTTGATCTAGGGTTTCTTCAACAGCAAAGCGCAAATATGAGCATATGAATGTGCAACTATATTATAAAGTAAACAACATACCTATGCCTTCTTCAACATATACTGGTTTTTCGCGACGACCAGCCTTCCAGAGCATGCTCATCCCAGCAACAACTAACGCCCTTTCTGGCAAAACAATGTTCGGCACATCCTTTAGATCCTGGTACCACATTTCATCAGTTGGGATAGCCATTCTCTCCAGATCAATCTCCTCTCCTCCTCGAAATGTCATATTCATCGGTATCACAGCAGCCTTGATGTAGAAAAATTTTTGTTTCCAATCATGATAAGACTTTGGTGGATTGAGCAGTAACCTCTTGGCTGGAAGACGTTGTTGGAACGAATAGAAACCCAGTAAATAGTGTAACTGGTAAAATACTCTGAACCTGTCGACAGTGGGAATGATGTTCATCGATCTGCAAACAAATTCAAAATGTTGAATCCGTACCATTCCCATAGGGTTCAACTGAGATATGTGGAACTTGTAGAAATCAAGAATTTCCATAAAAAAATGGGTCACCGAAAGTCAAAAGTTGCCCTCTACAAGTAGTCCCAAAATAATGTAATAATCCTGCCGGAGCATTTGCCGGCGTATCGGTTTCCTTGGGATATCGGGCATCCCATGTCTTCGGGAACTTGAAGTTCACAACAAGACTGTCAAAAGTACTCCGGCTCCACTTCAACGTCGGAAGCGATGATGTCGACGGCATCTTTGCTATATCTTCAGGTGTGGAACTAGTGGCCATGAATATATGATAGGTCTGATATGGGTATCAACTGATCTTGAATCGGAGTAGAAAGCAAGCATTTGCAGAGATTAGAATGGGAGAAGGCAAAAGAAACTTTATGAAAGCACAAGAATGGCGGTTAGTGAAGATGGGAGTTTTATAGGCATCACAATAAATGCCTGGAAATCCGTGTGACAGGGGGTCATCTTTGTCAAAACCCTAGGCAACTAAAGGGGCGAGTGGGGAACAGTAACCGCCCCCACGCGCGCGTGCACTTGCCAAAAAGACATCATGCAATTATGTTGTACATCCTGACACCTTTGGCAGCTGTCACATAGTACTCCATACGTCACCATAGCACGTGCTTTTCACCAAACATCTGACAACAGTCACGTCACAAAGACAACTGGCCTTCAAAATTCAAATCTTTATACCTTATCCATTTAAGTAAAAAAGTAGCTGGTTCTCAATAAGCCGCGCAACGATATAACAACATTTTATTTAGTCCAGTACTCCACCTTTCATGGTAGCGCATTGGAACAACACTGGACTGGGGGAACTTGAAGGGGTATGGTCCCAAAACCTTGTGCCAAGCGAAATACCATATCCATTATTATAACAAGAGCAGACCTTGCGCAAGCTATATTACAAGAAGAAAATTTCTTTTTCCTATGTGTCGGACACCTAAGAGAAGAAACAATCAGTTAAGCTTGAATATTTTCTATATCAGTGACATCCGCGCGCAGGGAAGATTAGTAGAACAGAAAGGACACGTGGCAGCATTTAAGAAGGAAACAGATGTAAAATGTTCTAGAAACAATTAAAGCTCAATCGTGAAAGGGCATGAGCGGTTACAACAGAATTTACACGTGGCACGATCTGATACATTCCTTGTAGTCACGATGATGGTACACTTCATAACAAAAAGGAAAGGAGCATCGTCTGCCACGTGGCGTTTCCTTAGCCATTGATAAACGCCATGATCCGTGTGCTCGGATGGCAAACTATCTGATTAACGGCGTTAGGAAAGATTCTGTTAACTTTTTCCTCTCTCATATTTTGGCGCCTAAAGCCGACTATAAATAAGTAACTTCGGGTACAAGCAAAAGGTATTCACCTCACTTGCTCTCTCTCTCTCTCTTACTTCACTTTAACTATTCTGATCAACCTGTACTTATTCTCAATCCAGAGGGTGGTCACGGAGAGAACCCCTATTCTCCCCGTGGCGAGTCTAACGGTGTTTTGTTTTGCAGCGTTTATCAGAAGCTTCTGTCATTACGGTGAACAATTGGAGGATTAACCTTTTATGTAGGAACTATCACAACAGATCTGATCTGATTCCGATCAAATAGATCTGGTGTTTCTTCAATACTTGACCAATTTATGTGTTTGAATACATGATCATACTTATCATGAAATGGTTTTTGTATGATGTGATGAAATTGATGTTATATGCATACTCATAGATTTCTTGAAATTATCATGTGTATATGAATATTCAAAGCCTTTGGCTAAGTTTGATAATTGGGTAAATTTCATACATATGATGTAATGGTTGTCTCATGGTAATGAAACGATCCCTAGTCTTTGTATAATATCGATAGATTAGCATACGATGACTGAGACTATGTTAATCTAATGAATTACGATTTTATGAACTTGGTTGAGAAAACTAGTTAAAAATGGTAGCCTAAGAATAATGACTACCAGAAATTTGATGAATTACTTAAATGAGTTGTTGAACTTAGTTGTGCATATGCATATGTTAATAGGCAGTTTTAAAAGTCAAACTGACATATAATAGGATCAAATGGTAATTTTGATGTAAAGTCCGTAAGGTGGGATAGTCTTGATAAATAGTGACTAATCTAACCATCTTGCGAATAATAAAGGTAGTTTGACGCTTAACAAGCTAGGTGGAAGCTTGGGAAGAAGCGGGTCAACCGGATCTACTATGCGTGGAAAACATAATCAAATTTTAAGGTAAGTAAAACTTACACCCTTCTAGTAGAATACGTACTTGTTGTATTGATAATGAACAAAGTAATTTCAGTATTTGAAATATGATATTCCGACGCGGAATGATACGGGTCGGAAACAAGTGAAATTGGTAAGAAACCATAAATTATGGTAAAAAGGGTTTAAAACGGTAAATTAGTCATGTGATTTTGAATAAATAAGGAATTTGGAAGCATTACGTTACGGTGTAAGCCATAATGGGTAAAAAGAGGTAAAATAGTAACCCGGACACGAGTGGACGGATAAATAAAGAGATTTTGAAAAAGAAACCACATGGCGTAAGTCATGATGGGTCAAACAAATTAAGAAACGTCTTTTAAGTAATACGAACTCACGTGAAAACCGAAATAGGTTAAAGGGGTGAGAAGGCAAATAAATACAATCTCATAATGATAAATGGTCATTAAGACCAAACGGGTCAAATGGTAATGTTATCACCATTTGACAATAATAACTAATGATCGCTTGTCGAGTTTTGTGCTTACAGGGAAATAGTATATGGTTTGCGTTACTATTTATTAGTAACTAATTGTGCAAGGTATTTAAATGGGTCAATGCTATGACCCGAGCCAGATATGTATAATGGGTCAAACTCTCATTGAGGACTTAAGGTCAAATGAGAGTTAAATAAGTCGTGAATGAAAATTAGATTACCTAAAGTAAGGTAAATCTAATAATTTAAATTATAGACATTATGTTCTTATGAATATAATGATTTTAAATAGATCATGGTTAAAATTGGGTACATTTGGTCAAAGTATGCTATTAAAAGTCCTTCATAGTAAAAAGGAGGCTAAAGTTGACCAAAACGCCATCGAACGATAAAACAAGCTAACGACTCATAAAGGTAGTTTAAAAATGAGTTTTATAAGTAAGTATACCCTTTCGGTAATGTAAAAGCAAATGGCATAAGCCATTTTGGCTTAATGCCTCATAACGGGTCTCTTCCGAAAATTGTCAAACCGAATGATAGAATTTGAAAATATTTGACTTATCATAACAAATCCACCACAAAATACAGTTGTGGTGGAAGATAAATAGAAGTCTTAGTGTGGAAATAGGAAGTAAGGAAAGAATAAGCGAGATTTAAGCTTAAGTGCTTAAATCACTTAACGAATCAAAATAAACATGCATATAAACCGGTCAATGGTTGTGTAACTTATGAAAACTATGAATCCCGGTCAAGGATTTCGAGTTAAATATGTAGGCAAACATTTTACGAACATTTATAAACAAGTTTCAAGTGAAACGGATGAAATTGAGCGTTTCGTAACAAAAACGGCAAACTTGAGAAAGGCTGCAGCACCCCACTGTAAGCTACGGTGGCCTACCGTAACTTACGGTAGGCAGCTGCTGATCGAACAGGAGTCATGTACCGTAAGCTACGGTACAGAACCGTAGCTTACGGCGGGCAGATTACAAAAATGTGATTTTGTTATTTTGGGATTTCGGGTTTATTCGGTTATGTTATAAACTCAATTTAACTAACGTATTTCATAATTTATGAAATATAGGTAATGATTTGAAGCACCGGATGAAGATCAAGATCAACGAAGAAACAAACACGATCAAAGATCAAGCTTTCGCATTTATGTTTAATCGATATGAAATCAAACGAGTGATTATATGCTGAAGTGTTTAAATTTTAAAAAGTTTTATGAAACTCGAAGTTTTTAACGGTCGTGTATTAGTATAAATACATTCATATATGGAAAATTTTATAAAATTTCATCTTATTAAGCAAGGGTCTTACAAAATTAACAACGAAAGAAATTATATAAATAAAATAACAGGTACTATCAAGAAGCTAGACCTTGACATCAAAATTCCATGATTACAGTTTACCCGTTACATCGAACTTATGCCAAATTAATCCCTTAATACCACTTTGAGCACATCTCTTTGTTTAAAAAATACTTTGGCATTTCCTCGGTCATACACACATAAGCTTGTATGAAAAGCTGCTTGAAATACCTTCTTTGGGCTTAGTAGTGTATGGCTTCTTCGAAAACATGCGTAGATCAATTACAGAAGATACATCAAGACATCAAGGTAATTGATTTGAGGCCCATAAGCATCAAACATCTTCGTTAATATGATTTTGAATATTAACGGTTCCCATCACAACTGAAAATCAACCTTCAAACAATCACTCCCAAAACCATCTATGATCAATCAACCAATCCCTCAGCAAACTGGTATTCTGCTGCTATTCGATATCACATCTCTAATGGCAACCCAAAGAAGCACTTCTACTTTACACCCAAATTCGCCGTAACCCACTATGTATGCTCACCATTGCCCCATTGATCCTTAAAGCCTGTGCTTCTCTTTCCATGATTCATTACGGAAAGGCTGTGCATTGTGAATCAATCAAAGCTGGAGTGGCTTCTGATGTAGTGGTGTGAACATGTATGGTAAATGTTGTGATGTGATTAATGCCCGCAAGGTGTTCGATGAAATGCCTGTGAAGAATGTTATCACATGGAATGCGGTTATAAGTGCGTATATGAGGGACGGAGCGACAGAGACCGCGTTATGCTTGTTTGAAAAGATGTCTGACCGGACAGCGGTTTCGTGGATTGAAATGATTGCTGGGGATGCTAAAGTAGGAGATACTGAGATGGCTAGGTGTCTTTTCAACCAGGTTCCTTTGTCTTTGAAAAATGTGGTTACTTGGAGTGTTATGGTTGATGGGTACGCGAGTAACGGGCAGATGAAGGCTGCTAAGGAGATGTTTGAGGTTATGCCCGGGCGGAGCTTTTATGTTTGGTCATCGATGGTTTCGGGGTATTTTAAGAAAGGGGATGTGGAAGAAGGCAAAGCCATTTTTGATAGGATTAAGGTTCGGAATTTGGTGAATTGGAACTCTTTGATTTCGGGTTATTGTCAAAATGGTCTTTGTAAGGAAGCTCTAGATGCATTTGCGAAAATGCAATCAGATGGGTTTGAACCAGATGAGGTGTCGTATGCAAGTGCTTTATCTGCTTGTGCTCAATTGGGATCGTTAGAAACAGGTAAAGAACTTCATAGCATGATTATTCAAAAAAGAATCAAGGTTAATCAGTTCATTCTGAATGGTTTAGTTGACATGTATGCAAAATGCGGTGATTTAACCAGTGCAAGATTAATATTTGACGGCGGGTCGGAAATTGAAAGGAATGATTCATGTTGGAATGCTATGATCTCAGGCTTTTCCATCCATGGCTATTGTCGGGAAGCTTTGGAGTTCTTTAATAAAATGGAGAAGTCTAGTGTGAATCCGAATGAAGTCACTTTTCTCTCGGTTTTATCTGCTTGTGCACATGCAGGGTTTGTTGAAGATGGGTTAACGACCTTTAAAAAGATGGCGAAATATGGTATATCGGCTAATGTCAAGCATTACGGTTGTTTAATTGACCTTTTAGGAAGGGCGGTGAGATTAGTAGAAGCGTATCGAATAGTAACAAAGATGCCGATGAGACCAAATGACACGATATGGGGGGCTCTCCTTGGAACATGCAGAGTTCATTCTGACTTGATCATGGCTAACTACGTGCTTGAAATAATTAAATTGCAAGATTCTTGTGATAGTACTTGTTATGTGCTTATGTCAAATATATATGCTGCTTCTGATAGATGGGAAAAGGCTGAAAGTTTAAGAATTGCAATGTCCAGTAAAAGGGTTGTGAAGACAGTTGGGCATAGTTCAGTGACCCTCAACACCACCTGAAATTTATCCGGTTAGATCCTGGTCTCCTTTTGATGCTGCTTTTGTTCGAGGTGGAAAGTCAAGATGGGCACATATTGGGTAATGGGTCAAAACGGGTTTGGGTTAAAATGATAAAGGTTGAATGTGGTGGTCAAGATGGACAGGTTGGATAACGGGCCAAAACGGTTCTTGTTAAATAGGTTGAATGTGGTGGTCAAGAAGGACAGGTTGGATAACGGGCCAAAACGGTTCTTGTTAAATAGGTTGAATGTGGTGGTCAAGATGGATAATGGGCCAAAACGATTCTTTATAATATAGGTTGAATGAGTTGGATAAGAAGGTTAAAGTGGAGTTCGGGTTAAAAGGATCATTTTTAGTATAGGTTGAATGGGTTGTGTCAAGATTTGCAGGTTGAATGATGGCCCAAAACGGGTTCAGATTGACACTACCATTTTTAGTAAAGGTTGAATGGGTTGGGTCAGGTTTGATTGACCTGCACAGTCCTTTTTATGTTTTTTTCTAAATTTTATATGAATTGTTAATCATTCGTTATTATTTATTAGTTATGGTTTAACACACAATATAAATATAATTACAATGATAATTTTAATACTTTTAATAAAACATTGTTTCGACCCATTTGACTAGATGCCCTCTGAGATGAGATTTTAAGTTTTATGTGTATATTATATTTGTTTCAGTTGTATAGTTGTATTATTTACAGAACAGATTACTATTTTATGCTTTGTTTTCTTATGATACTTCATCTTCTTATTAATTTACTTACCTTTTATATTGCTATAATATTTTCTCTTTATCACACTTTTTTCTATATAGGTTTATGATAGTTGTATACTTGTATGTAACGGTTAATATACAAGTGAAAATTTTCTTTGTGCATGTAGGGTTTTCTCTATAAGATAAGAGTTCAAGTTTAAGCTTAAATTATTTCGAGCTTTATATCTAACTCTACAGCTCGGCTTGTGAATAACGTTCTTTGTTTTTTTTAACTTACATGACTATTATTTTTGTATATTTATAACATAAATTGTATTATATATATATATATATATATATATATATATATATATATATATATATATATATAATGTATAAGGTTGCGAGCTTGATCAAGTTTAGCCGATTTTGGTTATCTCACAAACGGTAAAACCCATTCATATATATCTATCAGAGGTGAGTAAAAATACCTTGGGGCAAATTTATAATAAATTCTGATTTAACCGAAGTATTTAGTTTGGTTATAATTTTGCAATTTGCATAAAAGGATCCAACTATGATAATCTAGCCAATTAAACACAATTTATCTTGATGTATAGTGGTGAGGTATGTGATTTGATCTTTTTTCAACATGTGATGTCCATGTCATTTTAATCAAACTACTTGGTGAAAAAGTGTAGTGATTGAGTATGTAGTTTGATCTTTTTCAACGCGTGGCGTCCATATCATCATAATCAAACCAACTGGTGAAAAAGTGTAGTGGTGAGGTATGTGACTTGGAATTAAAAAATTAATAATAATAAAAATGGCTAACATCAATAGCCATTGGCTATTTTTTGAAAAGCAAACTTCTCATCTATGATATGGCCTCTAATGATAATCAGAGGTACAAATGGCAAGCTCTGTTAGGACCGTCCTCCTTTAGCATAGGAATCTAGATTTGTTTCTAACATTCAATTAGGCGGAAACTAATGACGTGTTAACCAAATAACAAGAATTACTCATTTAATGTTTGTTTATTGATCAATATTGTTCAATACATTCAAGTCCCTGATCCGACAGAGCTTCGCCGTCTCTGTGCCAAAATCTCTGATTCTTACAAATGAAAACCCAAGGTACCTATTTATAGGTTTATAAGTTCACTAGGATGATGAACAAGTTCGGGCGAACTTGTCTAGAACAAGTTCGGCCGAACTTGTTCTCACATCTTAGATCCGGGCGAGCTTGACCCCTTACACACTTAAATACGCCTCGTTTCTAACAGATTAAGCTCTAATCACCCAGACTCGATATACAATGACATAGGCAATAAACATATGCACTAACAGACTCCCCATTGGATGTTGCCGTAGTCATTTTTGCTGTAGTCATTTGACTTCAAATAAACTCCTGAGTCTTTATCTTTAACCTTGAATAAACTTTAACTACTTGATCTTCAATTCTTCTCTTGTTTCTTGAACTTGCCTTGATAAAACTTTAATCTCCATGCTCCCCCTAGCTTTTAGCTTTAGTCTTCAAACTTCCCCTTGCTTTGAGCTTCCTGAGATCTTTAGATTATCGTTTTGTCCAGCTCCCCTAAAACTTTACTTCCTGTTTCAAAGTTCTCAGACATTCAAATAAACATTTCAGATTCAAATTTCTGTTATAAAACCCCAAAGTTTGAATCTCCATTTTAATCTTTTAGATATTCAAGTCCAACTCAATGACCTTGAACATTTTTACATTTAAGACCTTAACCATTTGATAAAATTTTCAATTATGAAATCCACTTGGTTTACCAAGTCCAAGTTAATGACCTTGGTTAACCAATTTCATTAATCAAGTCCAAGTTAAAGACCTTGATTTGAAACCGTTGTGAATAAACCAAAATTTTTCGTCAATTTTAAAGTTTCAATTTAATGAACTTTTTCAACTCTTTCGATCATGTTGGATTTTTAACAGATGTCGTCAAGATTTTCACCATTATAGCACCTTACAAGACTTCGAAGAACCGTTCTCCATCATTGGCTCGTAGAAACTAATGAAGAAACAAAATCTTTTTGAATTTTTTAGAAAGTTTATGCTAAAACACACTGAAAATCTTTTTGTGTAAAGCAAGTAAATAAAGTAAACTATATACAATCATATTTACAGACATATTTTTGTGAATTCGTGTCTAAGGATCATATCAGTTGTTTGAGACATATCACCAATAAACTTGACTTAACTATGGTTCCCATCTCAGAATATACTCCCGTATCAAGATTCCCTAGATTTCATCTTACAGGTGAATATAGCGTAGTTGATATCTATATCTGGGTTATGCGAGACCTTGAGAGCTCAGGTTAGTACTACCATACAGATAAAGAGATTAAGGCTCATCTTTAAGGTGTGTTTCACTTAAGGAATCTTTTAAGCACTGCAAATGATTAGATCTTTCGGTACTTTTCAGCTTTGCATGCAGTTTAGGGGTTTTTAGCAAAAGCATTATAGAAGTTCTAGGCTATTGCTTCCGCAAAATCAGAAGAACTTGTATAATACCCAGATATCAATTATCTATAAAGACCTCGTATCTTAGAATCATGCAATCTCTCAAACGAAATTTCGGAGTACTAAGTCCATATATCCAAGAGATGTTATCCACAAGATTAAGCAGTTGTAAATTTAGTTTATATCTCAGAAACAATTTACAGAACGTGTAAAGACTATCGACACATCCACAGTAAGACTTGTTTATCACTTTTAAACTTTACAATTCTTTAGCATACTGTGAAGTCCACTGATGTACTATCATTTTCTTTTTGACACATAATTCTTTTTGTCTTTTTTTAATGTTTTTGTATTTTTTGAAATTTTCAAATGTTTTTGAATTTTCAACGTTTTGATATGTTTAATTTTCAACTTTTTCATATGTTTTTTATTTTTCTAAAATTTTTCTTACTGCCCCTAAAATCAAAAACATAATTTTGGATTTTAGATTTTTAAGAAATTCTATTCTAAAAAAATAACAAACCAATGAGGATCCCGAGAACTCGTCGTCCGATCCTTTTTTCAACATCTGCATCTGTACCTGTTCAGCAAATAAACCATTAAACTTATTTACGTGAAAGCATAAACGGTTTTTGTCATAACATCAGTTTTCTGTTCAACAGTGTGGATTTGCACAATTTGATCTTTTAAGAATTTTCTTTTCAACTACTCCCCCTCAAAATGACAAAGAATTTTCTGAATAAGTTAAGAAACATGAAGCTCCGCTATCCAAATATGACTTTGACACTGTGGATCTTTAGAGCCCCTGCACATGAAAGTAACTACTTGAAAAGTGAAACCCAAACCTTTTTGGTTTTGGGTTGAACTTGATGAAGATCATCATAATCACTTTCAACTTCATCATAGTAATCAAAATCATAATCAAACATTTCGTCCGATGTCAACTTTGAAGACTTTTCGGCCTTTCCTTTCTTTGTTTGTTTTGAAAATTTTGACTTTGAAAGATCATTTTTTATTGTTGTTTCGGTTGATTTGACATTTTTAGTTTTATCAGAAACAGACTTTTCACTGTCAGATGATGAAGACTCTTTTTTCGCAACCCAGGATTGTGACTTGCTTCTTGCTTTCTTGACGTAGAATCTAGAATCCTTGACTACATTCATTTTGGAAGTATCATCTTTTTCAAAAATTGAGTTTTCAAACTTTGATTCAGTTTTAGGTTTCACTTCGACTGTAGATTCTTTATTTCTTTTTAGCATTGTGATTGGTTTCACAATCTTTGGTGCTTTTGTTTTTCATCCTTTGTTTTTCTTCGCGGATACACAGGCTTTGTTTTCGGACACTTGCGAGCAATGTGACCAACTTCATTGCATTTAAAGCAAGTCCGATTATCAAGAGCATGTCCACTAGTGGGTTTTACTCCACTTGTGGACTTAGCCTTATCCCGAAGTTCTTTCTCCTACTTGAATTCATCATTTGATTGCTTACCAATCAAACCTTCTTCCTGAACCGTGTTTGTCCCATACACAAACTTCATGTGTTTACCTTTGTATTCATGGAATGGAGACTTCTGGTTCTTTCTCGGCTCATCTTCGCTTTCCTCCAAACCCAACCCTGCTCTCCTGTTCTCAGGAAAATCACCACCATTCTTTCGGTAGTTGTTAAAGTTCCTTTTGGGCTTTGGGTAAAATATTTTATCATTTTTCTCAAGATCATCTGACGAAACTTCTACAAGTTTGAACAATTTGTCAATTTGATCTTCTTTCACGTTCCGAATCGAAAAGCTATCATCGAAATATAATCTATCAGATTCCTTAACCTTGTACATGACAACGTTAGGATCATCACTTAGATCACTTTCAGATGATGCATCGTCATCTTTGGATTGTGATTCCGAGTTGTTCGTGTCACACCCCGACCCGCAGCGGATAAGGTGATCGGGGCATGATTGGGTTATCATCAAAGCTCATGACATTTATTAAATGTTTCATATTCATTAATACAAATTAAATGAAAGTTTACAATAGTGATACAACATGATCTAACTAACAATCTAACTCCTTTGTTCTCTTCTAAGGCATATCCTATGTTATCCTTGCTTCAACCTGTTCACCTGTATCATGTGTAAAAAGGTTTTTGGATCAACATAATGTTGGCGAGTGAATCCTATGGAAAACATTTGAACAATTTATTTAAATTGATTATGAAATATGTGCACAACCAAACATGAGTAAAATTAGATGTAACTTGATCAACAATCATAAAATGTTAAATGAAACACTCATGAATAATAATGGAAACAATTAAAGGAACGCGATGCTCAACTCGTCTCTCACGAGGAACTGAGGGGCCTGATGAATGAATTGCATAAACATGATAATATGAATAACACAACTACAAACAATATAAACTCAATGAAAACACACATGAACAATAATGAATTTGAATTGAAGCACGCGATGTTCTACTCGTTTTCTCACGAGGAACTGATGGGCTTAATGTATGAGTTTCATGTAATTCGACAAACGGAATATAAATAAATCACAACAATAAATCAATCTAAGTTTAAGTCATGATGTGGTATGGCACAAGTTTAAATAAATAAATTAATTAATTCATAACACATGACACACCCCAAAACGTGTAATTTAAAAGGGGGAATTGTAAGATTCACTCACAGTGGGTGCGTTCGGTTGATGATGATGAATGCACGCGAAGTGGTTTTAACCACGAGTGAGATTTAACCTAGATAAATCGCATTATGGTTTGGTGAGTAAACGGATTTTATTAAACTATTTTAGTAGGATTGTTGGGTGTATTTTTGTGAGTTTGAAGCTATTTTCTAATCTTAAAAATGTTAATTTTAAGTATTTATAATTGATTTTTAATTAAAATAATTAAATAAAAATAATAAAAATATTTATTTTTTTCTGCTACAGTTGACCTTGACTTGTTGACTTTGACTGGTCGTTGACCGGTTTGCGGAATATTGTTGTGCGCTCGGTGAGGCTCGAACCCGAGACCTCCCGTACGCGTGCACGCAGCTCTACCAACTGAGCTACGTGTCTAACCCGTTATATATCCGATTTTAATTTCATATATACATTAATTAGAATTAACAGAAAATCATTTATTTTAAAAACAGTTTAAATGAAACGGTCATGCACACCACAGGTCTCGAACCCGGGACCTGTGGGTTAATCTAACACACAGTCCACCGCTGGACTGTGTGTTCAACATGTTATAATATTCGGTTTTTATTATACTTAAATACAAAATAGATATTTCCTTTTCTGCCTTATTTAAAAGAAAAGATAATTGTCCGAGTCGGTGTTGAAGACCGGACTCGAACTCGTGACCTGTGATATAAACAAACACACAGTCCACCGCTGGACTGTGTGTCTAACTTGGTTATTTTACCGGTTAACAATATATTTAACATATATCTGTGGCGATCCGGTTCAGTAAACAAAAAAAATGGATTTTATTAAGGCAGCGTGTGTGAGACGGGATTCGAACTCGAGACCTTTGTATAATTAACGTCTTATGTGCACACAGTCCACCGCTGGACTGTGTGTCTAACCCGATTAATATCATGATTTATAATATACTTATATGATATGGAAGACATCGTCTTCTTCACTGAAAAATAACCAGAGATGAAGTCTGACTGGTTCGAGATTTTTATCAGTTTTATTAGTGTTTTACCGTCGATTAAGATAAGATAAAAGTGAAAAGGAAAAGAAACTGGGCGGAGAAATATACCGACAAGACTCTCTGTTTTCCGGCAGAACTCCGGCGACAGAATTCACCTCCGGCGACGTGTTCCTTGTAGCAGCTAGTCTCCGAAAAGTTTGGAAAAGGTAAGGGTATCACCGGTATAAGCTTCAGAGGTCCAGAAAAGCTCGACAATGGGGAAACCGGTTTTCCGGCGACGAACAGGGAAATTCCGCCGAGTGGAATTACGCCGTGAAAAGATGTGATTTTTAGCGAAAAGGTTTGCAGACGATTGTGGTTGAATTTATAGGGAATAATCGAAATGTATTTGGTCTGATTTTGGACTGTGTTCGTTATTTAAATTTTCCGGCGGTTTTGAAAAGTGTCGCGGACTTCAAACATCGGTTATAACCGATGTGTGATTAAAGGTTTACGTTATAACGTAAATCGTAGTTAAGACTCACGAATATTCCGGGATTCCGACGACTGAACCGTTTGGGCGCCGATTTTAAATTCGTAAAGTCACTATATCAATTAACTGATTCTATTATTCATCAAACATAACAAGCGGCGCAGTGGTTTGTGTGTGAGAGTTAAGTCACTAGGTGACTCGGTACAGACCCGGGTTCGAAACCCGGCAGATGTATTTTATTTTTATTTTGCGATTTTTAACGGTTTTTCAAAAACTAAATATATATTCCCGTATAATAATTGATTACGGATCGTTTAAAAATATTTTGGGCATTTAATTCGCAACGAAAAATTTTGACTGACTGTTCGGTTGATAAACGGAGCGGGTTTGGTAAATCCGTTTTTTTGACGGATGTTACAGTTCGAACTTGAGTTGGCGCTTTCAGAGCTGCCATCGTCAGAATCATGTTCTAAGACATTCTTTACCACATTGTTCACAACCACTTCACTGTCATTGTTTGACTTCGTATAGACTACGTCAATGTTCTCAGGCAATTGATCTTTACTTTCAGATAAAAGCATTATGTTTATTGCCTTTTCAATACCATCCTCTTTCTTGCGGCAGTAACTCGCAAGTAGTGGCGGTGGAACATTTTCGTACTCTTTACGTTTTTGACCTTTTGGTTTATCATCATTTCCTCTGACTTAATCGCAGGAAGAATGTGATCAATGACATATGCGTTTGTGGTGTAGCTTTTTAACAAATATTGTGATGTTTCACATTCTGGTAACGGTATCAAAATATCTTCCATCACAGATTGTTGAATAAGACTAATCATCTTCTTTTCGGCCACATAAGCATCTTTGTCAGCAGGTGTTGATCAACGACAGATCTTGTTCACGTTCATCTTTTGGCCATGTGTAGCCATTTTCTACCGTAACCCAGCTGTGGAACTGATTTGCTTGTACCAAATTCACAAACTTTTCTTTCCATCCCTCAAACTCGTCCATACTCATTAGCTTCAGCGGTTTGGTTGTAGTACCCATCTCATTGTCGAGATTCATCTGATTAACTGCTTGAGCATTTGATGAAGAAGCCACTTGTGATGCAAACGCGTTATGGAAATCTTCCATTTTGAAAAGCTGATGAATTAATCTGAAAAACACACGTTCACACACTTCGAAAAATAATCAGTACACTAACAAGTTTGGGTGAACTTGCAGTTTGAGAAAATCAGGTTTTGTTTTAACACAAGTTCGGGCGAACTTGTGTTTTTAAAAAAATCAGATTTTGAAATTTGCACAAGTTCGGGCGAACTTGTGTTGTGAATTTGAAAACTTTTCACCCTGATATAAGTTCGGGCGAACTTATGATGAATTTCAAGAGAATTTATAAGTTCGGGCGAACTTATGCTAGAGTTTCAACAAGTTTTACTCAAGTTCGGGCGAACTTGGTAAAAATTGAAAGAAAAACAGTAAGTTCGAGCGGACTTGTATATAAATATTGAAATAACAGTCAAGTTCGGGCGAACTTGATTAAAATCAGAGAATTTTAATCAAGTCCGGTCGAACTTGATGTTAAGTTCGGCCAAAGCTTGTTTGCAAAACATGGTTTTTTAAACTTTTTGATATCAATTCGTTTGAATTTGATGTCCAATCTCTCAGGGGTTTACCACAAGTGCATTTTATGTGACATATTTAATTTTTAGCCATCTTTGTCCGTAAATTCTTCAAATATGTGAAAAAGATAAGAAAAATGGTAGAAAAGAGATGAAATAGAGTGATTCTTGAAGTGATTCCACCAAATCTAGGTATCCAGGCTCTGATACCACTTGTTAGGACTGTCCTCCTTTAGCATAGGAACCTAGATTTGTTTCTAACGTTCAATTAGGCGGAAATTAATGACGTGTTAACCAAATAACAAGAATTATTCATTAATGTTTGTTTATTGATCAATATTGTTCAATACATTCAAGTCCCTGATCCGACAGAGCTTCGCCGTCTCTGTGCCAAAATCTCTGATTCTTACAAATGAAAACCCAAGGCACCTATTTATAAGTTTACAAGTTCGCTAGGATGATGAACAAGTTCGGGCGAACTTGTCTAGAACAAGTTCCGCCGAACTTGTTCTCACATCTTAGATCCGGGCGAACTTGACCCCTTACACACTTAAATACGCCTCGTTTCTAACAGATTAAGCTTTAATTACTCAGACTCGATATACAATGATGTAGGCAACATACATATGCACTAACAAGCTCTCTCCGTTGTCTCGGAAACCATTCGAGTAAAACTTTACAATCGTTACAGATTTGGTGTGTTGTTCGTTCGATCTGAACATGTATGTTAATCATTGGATGTGTAGAAACTTTCTTCTATCAGTTTGGTTCAAATGGTTTGTGGCTAATATGATTAAAGTGTTAGGGAAGTAGCGGTAAAAAACAATACAAAATCTCAAACTTTATATTGAAATATATATTACTGAAATTTGTAATATAAACAACTAAACTAAAAACTTGTAACATGAGATAAATAATAAAACAAAAGGTTAAAAACAAGCATCACGCTTTTATGGTTAATTGCTTTCCCAAACACGAAGTTGTAAATTATGTTATCAGTTCTAATAACAAATTCACGAAGCAGAAAACGGTAGGAACGTCCACGATTAGCACGGAACCTAAATTTGTTATTTGTTGTCCAATTATGCGGAAACTAATGACAAGTTAACCAAATAACAAGAATTACTCATTTACATGTTGTTTTCATTGATCTAAAGTTCGATACATTCGAGAACCGGATCCGACAGAGCTTTGCCGTCTCTGTGCCAAAATCTCTCCACTTTACAAATGAAATCCCAAGGCACCTATTTATAGAGTTGGAAGTTCGCTGGTGAGGGATGAAGTTCGGGCGAACTTGACTTCTCAAGACCATCTCGAGCGAACTTGTCCTCTAAAACACATAAATACGCCTAGTTTCTAACAGATTAAGCCTTATTCACTCAGACTCGATACATAATGACGTAGGCAACAGACATATGCACCAACAGACTCCCCCTTAGATGTAGCCGCGGTCATTTTGACTTTTAAAAACTTCTGAATCTTCCGATCTTTAGTTCTTGAATAAACTTTAACATCTTGATCTTTTTATCCTCTTCCTCTTTCTTGAGCTTTGTCTTTACTAAAACTTTAACCAATCTGCTCCCCCTAGCTTTAAGCTTTAGTCTCAGACTCCCCTTTGCTTTGATCTTTAGACTTCAAACTCCCCCTAGCTTTGAGCTTTCTGAAATCTTTGGACAGTGTTTTATCCAGCTCCCCCTCAAACTTTACTACCTGTCTAAAATAAATTCTGACATTTAAATAAACATTTAAGATTCACCATTTTAAAATTTTGTACTATCAACATTTCAAACTTTAATCTTCACTTCAATCTTTTCAAAAACGTTAATTGTTTCAAGTTCAACTTAATGATCTTGAATACATTTTACATTTAAGACCTTCAACTTTCACATTTTTATCATTTGTGAAAAACCACTTAGTTGATCAAGTCCAATGTTAATGACCTTGATTAACCAAATATATCAACCAAGTCCAAATTAATGACCTCAGTTTGAAAAACCGTTATGAACAATCTGATTTTAAAGTTTCAAATTAATGAACTTCATCAGATTTTCTTACCAGACTTCAAAGATCAGTTCTCCATCATTGGCTCGTTGAAACTTAATGTAGAAACAAAATCTTTTATATTTTAGAAAATTTATGTTAAAACACACAGAAAATCTTTTTGATTTTTATCTTGAAAAGCAAGTAAAGAAAGTAAACTATGTACAAACATATTTTTGTGAATTCGTGTCTAAGGATCATATCAGTTGTTTGAGACATATCACCAGTACCATTGACCTTTCGAGACTTTAAGATTTAAACTCGTTTACCTAGATTGTCGATATGTTTGTCCACTTAAACTTTACCACATTTCTCAATTGTTCCAAGATATGCTAAGGAAAGAATTATGAAACTTGACTTAACTATGGTTCCCAATTCTTGAATATACTCCCGAATCCAGATTCCCTAGATTTCATCTTACAGGTGAATATAGCGTAATTGATATCTGTCTTTGGGTTAATGCGAGACCTTGAGAGCTCAGGTTAGTACTATCGTACAGACAAAGAGATGAAGGCTCGTCTTTAAGGTGTGTTCCACTTAAGGAATCTTTAAACATTGTAAATGATTAGATCTTTCGATTCTTTTCAAATTTTGCATGCTAATTTGGGGTTTTTAGCAAAAGCATTATAGAAGTTCTAGGCTATTGCTTCTGCAAAATCAGAAGAACTTGTATAATACCCCAGATATCAATCATCTATAAAGACCTCGTATCTCAGAATCAGACAACCCTTCAATCGAAATTTCGGAGTACTAAGTCCATATATCCAAGATGTGTTAATCCACAAGATTAAGCAGTTGTGAAATTTAGTTTATATCCCGGAAACAATCTACTGAATGTGTAAAACCCTATCAACACATCCACAGTAATATTTGTTTATCACTTTTAAACTTTACATTTCTTTAGCATACTGTGATAGTTCACTGATGTACTATCATTTCCTTTTGACAACCAAATTCTTTTTGTCTTTTTCAATGTTTTTGTACATTTTGAATTTTATAATGTTTTTGAATTTTCAACTTTTTCATATGTTTTTTATTTTTGATTTTTCTAAAAATTTCTTACCCCCCCTAAAATCAAAAACATATTTTTGGATTTAGATTTAAAGAAATTCTTCGAAAAATGTAACAAACCAATGAGGATCCCGAGAACTCATCGTCCGATCCTTTTTTCACCTTCTGCAATATCACCTGTCAGCAGAACAAACCATTAAACTTTGATAACATCAAACTTGTAGAAATCACTTGTAAGAATCACTTGTAGGAAATCAAATTTTAAATGATTTTTCAATATAACAATCAGTGTTCTGTTCAACGGTGTGGATTTTCTCAAATTTTTAAACATTCTTTTCAATTTTTCTTTTTCAACCACTTGTAATTTCAAAAACGACAAAGATTATGACTTTCTAGATAAGTTAAATACTCATGGAGCTCCGCTATCCTGTATCAACTTTGATATAGTGGATCTTGGGACTCCTGCACAACAAAGTAACTATTTGAAAAATGAAACCCAGACCTTTTTGGTTTTGGTTTGTACTGATAAGCATCATAAACCTCTTCAAATTGATCATCAAAATCAAAATCATCATCAAACATTTCATCTGATGTCAATTTTGAAAACATTTTGACTTTTTTTTAGTCTGTTTGTTTACTGACTTGGTTGATTTGACATTTTCAGTTTTGTCAACAACAGACTTTTGTTTTTCAGATAATGGAAGCTTTTTCTTAGCAACCTAAGATTGTAGCTTGCTTCTTGCTTTCTTAATATAGAACCTAGAATCTTTGTTTTCATTTAATTTTGAAGTTTCACCTTTTTCAAAAGTAGAGTTTTCAAACTTTGAATTCATTTTAGGTTTCACTTCATCTTTAGATTCATAGTTTCTATTTGATTATGTGACAGATTTTACAATCTCTGGTTGTTTTTGCTTTTCATCTTTTGACCCAGTTTTTCTTCGTGGAAACACAGGCTTTAGATTCAGACACTTGCGAGCAATATGACCAACAGTATTGCATTTAAAGCAAGTCCGATTATCAGAAACATTTCCACTACTGGGTTTTACTCCACTTGTGGACTTGGTCATAGCCTTGTCCCGAAGTGCTTTCTCCTTTCTTACCAATCATACCTTCTTCCTGAATCGTATTCGTCCCATACACAAACTTCATGTGTTTACCTTTGTATTCATGAAATGACGACTTCTGGTTCTTTCTCGGTTCTTCTTCATTTTCCTCCAAACCCAATCCTGCTCTCCTGTTCTCAGGAAAATCACCACCAAACTTTCGATAATTGTTAGCATTCCTTTTGGGTTTCGAGTAAAATCTTTTCTCGTTTTTCTCAAGATCATCTGATGAAACTTCTACAAGTTTGAAAAATTTGTCAAGTTGATCTTCTTTGACGTTCCGAATCGGAAAACTATCATCGAAGTATAATCTATCAGATTCCTTAATCTTGTACATGACAACATTAGGATCATCACTTAGATCATGTTCTGATGATGTATCGTCATCTTCAGAATGTGATTCCGAGTTTTTCAAACTTGATTTGGCACTTTCAGAGCTGCCGTCATCAGAATCATTTCCCAACACCTTTTAACCACATTTTTTTTACCACCGCTTCATTATCATCATTTGATTTCGTAAAGTCTACGTCAATGTTCTCAGACAATTTATTTTTCTTTTCTGAAAAAATGAGTAAATTAAATGCCTTTTCAATCTCATCATCTTTCTTGCAGGAATTACTTGCAAGAAGTGGTGGAGGAACACTTCTGTATTCTTTACGCTTTGATTTATCACAATTTTCCTCCGACTTAATCGTAGGTAAAATGTGATCAATGACATTGTGGTGTAGCTCTTTAGAAGCTGTCTTACCCGTTCTGTTTCTATCTTTATGTCGTGAAGCTCACGCTTTGTCTCAGCAATGGTGTTAATGTACTTGTTAATTGCCTTTTGTTTTTCAATTATAGTTGCATTTAACATTTTAACATTAGCATTTAGATCACGATTAGCATTTTCAACATATTTATATATGCTTGATATTTTGTCATAAGCTTCTTTTATGGTTCTGTAATCATAACGAAAGTTTTCGTTGTGTAGAGTCAATTCTCTTATGACTTTGACTTTATCAAGACATGGTTCACAAGGACTTGTGCACTTTGTGCAAGATTTTTCAACCTCCACAACTTTCACAACCTCCTTTTCAGACACACTTACCTTAGCTTTTACCTTTTCTGCCTCTGATTTCAATGCTTCTTGTTTCTGCAACTCAAGGTAAGCTAACTCTTCTTCCTCAGCTCTCTGCCTATAACCTTCCAGAATAGCATTTTCTAAAGCAGCATCAATATTTGATGTATCAGATTCATCCACTAACTCTGCTATCATAGCAACACCAGTTTTCTTTCTGATATATCTGTTCCAGTTAAAACCATCTTCTTCATGATTAGCAACAAGAGCTTGTTTGGCTTTCTTTGCAGGTTTATCTTCAACTTCAATTTGCGTTCTTTTGGATATGGTTTGTATTGAAGAGCTTTCTTGTAGTATTCATTGTTGCTGCCGAAAGGATTTATGTTTCCACTTGCTTCTTGATTATTGCATTCTCGTTTGAAGTCTCCTTTTTGTCGACACCTGAAGCATGTGACTTTAGACTTGTCAAATCCAAGCTTGTTGCTTGAATTACCAATATCCCTTCCAGTGAGTGCAAGGCTCCATTTGATATCCCTTAACTCCAATTCTTCTTCGTCCACTTGATCATAATCTTCGACGGTCATCTCAGGATTACCAATCTTTCCAGCAATGAGACTTTTATATGATTCAAGAACGGTAGCGAGAAGTGCTATGTGCTGTTTAGCCACTTTTTCTGGAAATACGTTCTTCATATCAACTGCTATGTTGCACTGGAAACCATTTGAATCAGAACTAGCTTGGCTTGTCTGATTTTGGAATGAAGAGCTTTAACTAGCACTTGTATATCCAGCATATGGAGAACTCTGATTTGGAGAAGAATTTGTATTTGCACTAAATGTTGTTTGAATTTTCGGGCTTTAAATAGGAGTATCTGGAACACCTCCTTTGTAATAGACACCGACATCTTAAACAACATTAGCATTCTTTGATTTTGCAATCTTCATCAACTCCATTTCATGACCTTCATTTGTCGATGAAAGATGACAACTTGAAATGTCTTCAAGATGGACTACTCTTCAGAATCATAAGATATGTTGTCCATTCTCCTTCTGGAAGTGCATCGGCCAACTTCTCGATTTGCTCTTCATTGGATCTTCTGATATCATGTCTCCGCATTTGGACCATGAGGTGACAGTATCCATCGATCATCTGCTTCATTGTTTCACCTTTAATCATCGTGAAGATTTCGAATTCTTTCTTGATTAAGGCCTTTTTGCTTTTGATCATTTCATCACTTCCTTTGAATTTGTCGCAAAGAGAATGCTATAATTTTTGCGAAGTTTCATATTCTGGAAATAATAACAAGATATCTTCCTTCACTGATTGTTGTATCAAACTTATCATTTTCTTCTCCGCGACATAGTTATCTTTGTCGGTCGTTGAGAACTTGTTCAACGGAAGATCTTGATCACGTTCATCCTTTGGCCATTTGTAACCATCCTCAACTGCAACCCAGCTGCTGAATTGATTCGCTTGTATCCAATTCACAAACTTTTCCTTCCACTCTTCAAATTCGTCCATGCTCATTAGCTTTGGCGGTTTCGACGTAGTACCAATTTCATTGTCAATATTCATCTGGTTTGCCGCAAGAACATTAGCGTTTGATGAAGAAGCCATTTGAGAGACGAACACGTTGTGGAAATCTTCCATTTTGTCAATCTGAAGACTTATATGAGAATATGATAAAAAAAACACTCAAAACTTGATTAGAAATAGACAAGTTCGGTCGAAAATCAGCTTTTGATTTCAAGTTTTAACAAGTTCGGTCGAACTTATATGACAAGTTTCAAATTTTATCACACGATTTGAGAAAATTTTCTTTATCAGAGAACTTGTGAAAAAAATTCAAGAAATATATAAGTTCGGTCGAACTTATGTGAACTTTCAAGAGGTTTATCAAGTTCGGCCGAACTTATGTGAGAAATTCAAGAAAAACTTACTCAAGTTCGATCGAACTTGTGTAAAATTGTTGAATTATGCTTCAAGTTCGGTCGAACTTATCAATGATTTCTCCCAAAAATCCTCAAGTTCGGTCAAACTTGATAGAAAATGACTTAAAAAGTAAGTTTCTACGTCAAGTTCGGTCGAACTTGGCTTCTAAGTTCGATGGAAATGAGTTTTGAAAACATGTTTTTCCAACTTTTTTTATATCAATTCGATTGAATTTGATGTCCAAACTCTCAGGGGTTTGTCACAACTGTATTTTACATGACATATTCAATTTTTAGCTGATTTTGTCCATGAAATCATCAAATATGTGAAACAATGTTAAGAAAAATGATAGAATGGAGATGAAATAGAGAGATTCTTGTCTTGATTCCAGCAAATTTAGATATACAGGCTCTGATACAACTTGTAGGAATGTCCACGATTAGCACGGAAACCTAAATTTGTTATCCATTGTCCAATTAGGCGGAAACTAATGACAAGTTTACCAAATAACAAGAATTACTCGTTTAAATGTTGTTTTCATTGATCTAAAGTTCAATACACTCGAGAACCAGATCCGACATAGCTTTGCTGTCTTTGTGCCAAAATCTCTCCACTTTACAAATGAAATCCCAAGGCACCTATTTATAGGGTTGGAAGTTCGCTGGTGAGGGATGAAGTTCGGGCGAACTTGACATAGTCAAGTTCGGCCGAACTTGACTTCTCAAGACCATCTCGAGCGAACTTGTTCTCTAAAACACATAAATACGCCTAGTTTCTAACAGATTAAGCCCTATTCACTCTGACTCGATACATAATGACGTAAACAACAGACATATGCACCAACAAAAACATCAATTTTCTCTGACGATTGACTCATATACAGAAATTCTGGTGCAATGTGGCCCATGGTTCAAGTTCAACCTGATACTTGTAGGTATCTTACGTTAGGGAATTTAGTAAACAACAGATGATCTGAGGGGCGTGATTTCACTTTTAGATCAAATTATTTTGGTGGTTATCCCGAATAAATCAATCGGATACAACTCAGACTAAGAATTAGAACTCTAGTATGTGTGTGTTGGAAATTCGTATAAAACCAAAATTGATTACTTATTTTGGTGGTTCTCCCGGATAATTCAATCGGGTACAACCAGACTGAGAATTAGAACTCTAGTATGTGTGTGTTGGAAATTCGTATTAAACCAAATTTGATTATGAGGTTTTTTCTGGGATAGGGTCCATAACTGCATCTATTTAATTTCAAATTGCTTCAGGGAGCCTATTTTTATCTTGAAATTATAAGGAATTTACATAAAAAAAATTATAACAACTCAAAAATTTGATTGTTATCCTCCATTTTGTTTTTCCGTTTATCTACCTTTGTAATCCCGAGATTCGGTTTATAATAAAGTTTATGTTAAGTAATTATGGTGTTTTACGTTATTATCGCATCTCTAATCTCATCGCACCGCGAATCGCAGTATTTACGTGGTTTTATGTTATTTATGTGTTATGTGTGTTTGTGGTTATGATTACGCTCGCTATCGCATCGCTCTCGCACACTCAAATCGCTAAATCGCCTATTATACCAACTATAACGGTTAATGCTTTAATTTAACGCTTAATATAACTAACTAATACGAACCGAATAGCCAAACTAACACTTAACGCGAAATCGGCAAACGAAACTTGGTCACCAGGCCAAGTTCGGCCGAACTTGACTAACACAAGTTCACGCGAACTTGCCTGATGACACAAGGATCCTTCAAAATCCTCAAGTTCGCTCGAACTTGTACATGCATGTACAAGTTCGACCAAACTTGGCTATGATCCCTTGGAAATCTAGCAAGTTCGACCGAACTTGACTCCACCAGCCTCACTTTTTGCCTTCTCCTATAAATAACAAGCTCTATTCTCTCATTTGAACTTGCTGTAAGTTCGCCCAGAGCTCTCAAAACCCGAAACCTTCGTGTCCTAAGTAAGAATCAACCCGATTTCACTGCAACAACGTTTATCAACAATCTACAAAGGTTTACAACGATTTTGGCACAAGGCGTAGCCTTCGTTTTCATCAAAATTCATTCTTTTACGAAAACCTTCATCTTTTTCTTCAAAAACTTCTGTTTTAAGCTTATATCTACACAATACGAGTTCGTTTGGCGATAGTAGAGACTTCCCAAACACGAGATCTGCAAGATCTCGGCTTGTAAGTGATAGATATGAGAAAAACCTTTGAAAACCATTGATTTCTACACAAGATACGGACTTTTGATGATGTTTTGTTCATTTCTGGTATGAAACGAAGCATCTATCATTCAAGATCCCAGATCTGGAAGCACAAGGACGTTTATGTTGTTTACACAAGTCGGACTAATCCGAACGAACCCCGAGTTCGCCCGGATTAGCCCACGCTTTTTTAAAACGGCTAAAACAGCTCTAAAAGACTTCTCCGACCTAAGTTTGCTCAGTAGCACAGGGTTGGAGGGATGAACACTCGATTTTCCTCAGCAAACGACGCGAAAAAAACAATATTTTGGACCCAAAAACATCAAGTTCGCTCGAGAATCACCAGCTCCCTGGTCAAGTTCGACCGAACTTGCACCCAGATGGGTCAAGTTCGACCGAACTTGGGTTAATTTCACCAAAATCTCTTACAAGTTCGCCCAAACTTGCCTTGCCAGTAAGGTTTTCTTACAAGTTCGCCCGAACTTGACAAGTTTCCTTAGGAAACTCATCAAGTTCGACCGAACTTGACTCAACTTCATTAGATTCATACAAGTTCGCTCGAACTTGTGTGTGCCCAACCGAGACTTAACCGTTTCAGCTTTTCGGAGACTGATGCACTTCCGTTCGCGTATGCAGGCTGATCCGGCGCTCTTCTCGACTCTCCTTAGATCCCGAACGCTTACCTAAACGCACCCACAGTGAGTATACTTGACCCATTTTCGCTTTAACGCACTTTTTGGGTGTTACATACGTTCCTATATCAAAATCACTTCACAAATCAAACTGTTTATCACACGCGAATAATCTGATTATATATGCTCAAATACGTGATGCTAGAAACATGTAAATAGGACTTATTTTCGTTAACTTGCCTCCTTAGCTAGTATGGTACTATAGTGTGGCTTATACCCGATGGGGTCTAGTTAGGATGGACGCGCAAGCCTTCTCACGGTAGTTAGCATGAGAAATAAGCCTGTGTTAATCTATGTGAATTGTTTCGTTGTATCATGATATGTAATTAGATTATTTCGCGAACGCTTTCTCGATTATGCTAGTAGTACTTAAACTCGTATGCTCACCTTTACTTAATTGTATTGAATTGTATTTTAACGTATGTAACAGGTTGAGGATTTAGCGTGGATGCTTGGATGTTGCTTAGTTTAGTTTGTTTTGTTTAGTTAGTTTGTTGATGTATTTCAGATTTGGAATTTATGTATGAAATCTAGGGGAAATCGAACCCGGTTGAATTTTATGAGAAATCTTCGTTTTGTAATAATTGTTTAAATGTTACGTTTAATAGTATGGGATATTAAGCAGGTTGTGATATGCTAAATGATTGTTATGGAACATCTCGTGAAATCAATATGGTCGCCTAGTGCCACTAACCCCGATGTTTCCGCCATCGGTTGGGGTGTGACAGATTGGTATCAGAGCGCCATAACTTAGGATAATAGGTAGAATTGCCATGATTCGACCTAGTAGCATGTTTAAGTACCGAGTGACCTATCTTTGACTTAAATGATTAAAATACTTGCCATAAATGCTTAAATGTGCCTTTCCTAAGGCTAATACAATAATACACGCTTGGAAACGCTCGCACCACACCAGACGAGTGATCAAGTCGAGAATAGGTGTGAAAACCGAGAACTCTCGACGAGATCATTCACTCCACGCATTCTCTCACACGAGATATCTTCGTTGAGTTAGGAGTGATATCCAAACCTCGATGAAAATCTCCATCTCTATCTAGGAATAAAGTTGTTAAGGTAGGGGTGAAACCCGCATCTTAATAACTAATTCCGTTTTTCGATTTTCAATCTCACCAAAGTCTCGGTTATGCCGATGGTTTTGAACACGTATTAACTGGAAGGGTAAACGCCGTTAGCCGCTCGTGGTGAGAGCGTTTATCTATTAGGCCAAAGCGTGGGTCCAAATGCAAAGGGTAGTCGAACCACTTTGGCGTGTCAAAAGTCTCCAAACCCCGGACACTCCCAATAGATTTAAGCCTATATCGTCGATTTACGCCTCATCGAGTTTATTACTATTTACGTGTTTAAAATTTTGAGAATTTTCGCTTTATTCGATTTCTCGCTTTGATGATTTATCATATCATCGATTTCTCGATTTATCACATTTACGCTCCATCGAATATATGCACAACTCGCACAGCTCTCGAAATCTGAAACGCTAATTAATACACCAACCAAACTAATCACTTAACTCGCTTACGCCTATGAGGACGTGTGCCTCATACGCGGTATTACCTCGCTTATCTCGCTATTATATATCGCTTATATCTTGCTTATATCTCGCATCTCATATCGCACTATGCATGATGGTCAATTAGAAGGTGAATACGTGCAAAATGTGTGCTTACGTGGATTATGTGCTTTTGTGCTTATGTGCTTACATGCTTATGTGCTTACGTGTTTACGTGCCTATGTGTTTATGTGATTTTGTGCCTTGCATGAATAATTATAATAAATATTTTAAACATAACTCTATTATAATCGAATCTCGTCTAATCCAAATCTTTGTGTAGATGTCGTCACTCGGATCTCATACTCGTCGTACTGCTCAGCGCTACAACGACAACAAGCGCATCGCTTCACTAGTCGCCAAGGAAGTGGCAAAAGTCATCCCACAAATTGTCTCAGAAATCCATGATGTGATTAGTAACTCGTCAGTTGACTCGAAAGCTGAGAACCCTAAGTCACGGTTCAGCTTCAAAAACTTCAAAGCTTGTGCACCTCTCGCCTTCACGGGCAACGATGGACTGACAGCTATGTTCCATTGGTTTGACGCCATCGAGGGCACCTTTAGGCAACGTGGATGCCCCGATGACCTCCGCACAGTGAACGCTATTGGAGACTTCCAGTCCCGTGCTCTTGACTGGTGGACTGCCGAAAGGAATAGGCGCGGTAATGATGAAGCCTACAGTCTATCTTGGGCGGAACTCAAGGAAGTGATGTTGAAGGAGAGATTTGTCCTTCGCACGAAATGCAAAAGCTTGAAAATGAGTTTTGGGGAATCAAACAGGATGGTCCCGAAAATGCTGGATTCACTGCTTGGTTTAACATCTTGAGCATCGTTTGTCCCAGCCAGGTTGATACGACGGAGAAAGCTATCAACAAGTACATCCGTGGTTTACCCGAGTGTGTTACAAGTTTCATGAAAGTTGCCCGTACTACAACCATCGAGGAGACCTACATGCTCGTCGCTGAGATCAACGATCAGCGAGTTCAGGATGGTTATTTCAAGAACTCTGCTAAAGTCGCCAATCAAGCCGTCATCGAACCAACCGCTACTACCGAATCATCAAGTGAACCAAAGGGAAAGCGTCAGGGACGCAAAATAGGAAACCCGAGTAAGAACTATGCCCTTGCCGCTCCAGCAAACCCTCAGCCGCTTCAGTCAGCCGCTCCGAACGCACCTCCAGCTAAGCGTGCGTATACCGGACCTCACCCTCTATGACCTCAGTACACTTATCATCATGCCGTTGGTGGCAACTGCCGTTTTTGCACAAACTGCAATATCTACGGCCATTTTACTGTGAGTTGCCGATCAGGCCCTCGTCAGCCAGCTCCTCAGGCTCCAGCAGCTCCAGCTTTACCCGCTCCTCCTCAAGCCAATCAGCAGCAAGCTCCAAAAGCACCAGTGTGCTATGTGTGTGGTGATCCGAATCATTTTGCCAATGTCTGTCCGAATCGTCCTGTCAAGCAAGAGCAGCCAGCACCGCAGCCTCAACAGCAGCAGCAGCAGCAACCACAAGCTGCGCGTGGCAGAGCCTTTAACCTCAATCACCGCCAGGCCCAGAATGACAACAATGTTGTCAATGGTACGTTTCTCGTTAATGGTATTTATGCTTCATGTTTATTTGATACTGGTGCCGATAATTGTTTTGTATCGTTAGAATTCGAAAAGGTTTTAAAATGTAAGCGCGCTAAACTCCCAAAGACTTTCGATGTGGAAGTCGACACCGGAAGAACCGTTACCATTAATTCCGTCTTACATGGTTGTAATCTCGATCTCAACGACCATGTCTTCTCGATCAATCTCATACCTATGCAATTAGGTAGCTTCGATATCATAGTAGGAATGGATTTTCTTCGTAAGAATCATGCTGAAGTTGTATGCTTCGATAAAATGATTTGTTTCCCTCTTCCAATCGGTGATCAACTTCATATTTACGGTAAAACGCCCTCAAAGAAGTTGATGCTTTTGTCATGTACTCGAGCACACAAATGCTTGCAAAAGCGATGTGTTGCTTTCCTCGCTCATATCATGAATCCGGAGAAAGAAAAGAAGACTTATAAAGATGTTCCCGTTGTTTGTGAATTTCCTAAGGTCTTTCCCGACGATTTACCCGGTTTACCCCTACTCGAGATGTTGAATTCCGTAATTAGTTCCCGGAGCTACTCCAGTTGCTAAAGCTCCTTATCGCCTCGCACCCTCAGAAATGCGCGAGCTATCAAGCCAACTTCAAGAGCTTCTTGATAAAGGTTTCATACGCCCGAGCACTTCACCATGGGGCGCACCTGTCCTTTTCATGAAAAAGAATGACGGATCGTTCCTAATGTGCATCGAGTATCGTGAACTCAACAAACTCACGATAAGAACCGCTATCCTCTTCCTCATATCGACGATTTATTTTATCAGCTTCTAGGTGCTACTTGTTTTTCTAAGATCGATCTTCGTTCCGGTTATCATCAATTACGCGTGTTGGAAGAAGACATTCCTAAAACCGCCTTTCGTACTCGCTATGGCTATTTCGAATTCGTGGTCATGTCTTTCGGTCTTACCAATGCACCCGCGGTTTTCATGGATTTGATGAACCGTGTGTGTAAAGCTTTCTTAGATCGTTTCGTCATTGTTTTCATCGATTATATCCTTATCTATTCGTAGTCGAGAGACGAACACGCGCGTCATCTCCGTTTAGTCCTCGAACTTCTTCAAGGAAATTGCCTTTATGCTAAGTTCTCTAAGTGTGAATTCTGGCTCGAAGAAGTCCAATTTCTCGACCACATCGTTAATAGTCAAGGAATTCACGTCGACCCTGCAAAGATCGAAGCCGTCAAGAGTTGGATTACACTGAAGAATGCTTCCGAAATCCGTTCATTCCTTGGATTGGCGGGTTACTACCATCGATTCATCGCCGACTTCTTGAAAATCGCTGTACCGCTTACCGCTTTAACTCATAAAGATAAACCCTTCGTTTGGGAAACCAAACAAGAGGAAGCTTTTCAAACTCTCAAGCGTATGCTATGCAACGCTCCCGTACTCGCTTTACCCGACGGAAACGACGATTTTGTTGTTTATTGTGATGCCTCTAATCTCTGTCTTAGTTGTGTGCTTATGCAATGAGACAAGGTTATCGCGTATGCGTCTCGCCAACTCAAGATCCATGAGAAGAACTATACAACCCACGATCTCGAACTCGGTGCAGTTGTTTTTGCATTGAAGATATGGCGACACTACCTTTACGGTACAAAGTGTACGGTCTTCACCGACCATAAGAGCTTACAACACATGTTTAATCAAAAAGAACTAAACATGCAACAACGACGATGGGTTAAACTTCTCAACGACTACGATTGCGAAATACGCTACCATCCCGACAAAGCAAACGTCGTCGCCGATGCTCTCAGTCGACGAAGCTATGTATATAGTATTCGTGACTCTCAAGCTTGTGCTAAACTTGAAACCCTCATCCGTACCGCTCAACACGCATGATTTAACGAGAATACCGTGCAAGAGGAAATGAATTGTGGAGCCGAAACTCAGCTTGTATCTAAATCTAATGGTATTTATTACTATCACAATCGCGTTTGGATTCCCAGTCATGATAACCTTCGTAACTTGCTAATGACCGAAGCTCATAAATCTCGATATTCCATTCATCCCGGTGCCGACAAGATGTACCAGGACCTTCGTCCTAAGTATTAGTGGCCGGGCATGAAGAAGGATATCGCCTTGTACGTCTCAAAATGCTTAACTTGTTCGAAAGTTAAAGCCGAACATCAAAGATCTCTAGCTTACTCGAACAACCCGAAATCCCGATGTGGAAGTGGGAGAGTATAGCTATGGACTTTATTACGAAACTTCCCCGCACTTCTTCTGGTCATGATAGCATTTGGGTTATCGTTGATCGTCTTACTAAATCTGCACACTTTATTGCTATACGAGAAGACTTTCAGGTCGAACGGTTAGCCCGAATCTATACCGACGAAGTTATATGTCGACACGGGACACTTCGTGACATCATCTCTGACCGCGACGGTCGCTTTACCTCGCGTCCTTGGGAGACTTTTCAATCCGCTCTCGGTACTTCTCTCAATCTCAGTATCGTTTTTCACCCTCAAACCGACGGTCAGACTGAGCGCACGATCCACACCCTCGAAGACATGCTTCGTGCGTGCATCATAGATTTCCGTGGTAACTGGATACACATTTACCTTTAATCAAACTCTCGTACAATAATAGTTATCATACCAGTAGTCAAATGGCACCTTTTGAGGCACTGTATGGAAGAAAATGTCGATCGCCTATTGCATGGCACGAGATCGGAGAAGCCAAATCACCGGTCCCGAGCTAATTCAAGAAACAACCGACAAGATTCTCCAAATCAGAGACAATCTCTTGAAAGCTCGGAGTCGTCAAAAGAGTTACGCCGATAAACGCCGCAAGCCCCTACAGTTCGAAGTGGGAGATCACGTTCCCCTAAAGGTTGCACCTTGGAAGGGAGTGGTCCGCTTCGGCAAGAAAGGAAAGCTAGCGCCTCGATACGTTGGTCCCTTTAAGATTATGGAATGAATCGGTAAAGTAGCCTATCGTCTCGAATTACCGGAGGAACATAACAACGTGCATCCGACTTTCCACGTGTATAACCTCAAGAAATGCTTAGCCGAAGAAAATCTCTGCGTACCTCTCGAAGATCTGCAAATCAACAAGACGCTCCATTTCATGGAAAAACCCGTTGAAATCATGGATCGGGAGACCAAGAAACTCCGACGCTCTCGCATACCTATCGTGAAAGTCCGATGGGAAGGCAAACGCGGCGCCGAGTTCACTTGGGAACTCGAAAGTGATATGAAACGAAATATCTGCATCTCTTTGTTACGGCTGCTGCCTAATTTCGGGACGAAATTCCCAAGTAGGGGAGACTGTAAAAACTCAAAAATTCGATTGTTATCTTCCATTTTGTTTTTCTGTTTATCTACTTTTGTAATCCCGAGATTCGGTTTATAATAAAGTTTATGTTAAGTAATTATGGTGTTTTACGTTATTATCTGTAACACCTCGTGTTTTCACATCCAATACTTTTTCGACACGTGTCCCGGTAATCCTCTTGAACCGTATGGTGAATAGGGAGGGACCGAAGTCGTTGAAACGATAATAATATTCGTATGTTATTTTGAAAAAAAGTTGGAGGACTTATGTATAAATTCAAAGATTTTCTTGATCTGGGAACCCCTTGCGGACCGCAAGGCTCAAGCCATATGGTCCACAAGGCAATCTGAAACAATGGGCGCCTGAGGTCCTTACGAACCGCAAGGCAAAGTCCATACGGTCCGTAAGAACCTGCCAGCGAACAGAATCGTGGCAGAACCCAATTCTGCCACCTCTGGATGTTTTTGTCACGATTATTGCATGTCTTACACGTCTAAAGACACTTGTTAACATCCTCAAACACTTGGCAAGCTCCTGGACACTCCTTGGCTACTTATGTGTTAGATTTTTGAAGTTGTAACCAAGCTCTTCAACCTTGGTGCATATAGTTCTTGTTCAAGGAGGCTCTGATCTATTCCAAGTGTTCCATTTCGTTCCTACCACTCATTTGGACATAATGTAAGTGTTCAAATTCGTATCTAATGATTTCTTATAGTTTTTATCTTAAACAAAGTCTCGTCGTAATTACGCCTTGACTTTGTTCTAAATCCGTGTATACTCCGTCATTGTGAGTAACGAAAGTTCCTACGTGTTCATAATGATGCAGGTGACAATCCCTCAAGAGGGCATCTCCAGATTTTCACGGTTTCATGGCCAATTGACGAGTCAACCAAAAAGTCAAATAAAGTCAAATTGTCCAGTTTTTATAAAAATCATAACTAATGATTTAGATGTTATAAAATATGTTTTGATGCAATAACAACCTAAAAATAAGTATAGAACATATGTCTATGGATTCGGCTCGTCAAGTTTTGTTCTAGGCTCGGTTTGTAGCCAAAAGTCGCAACAATTGACTTTTGTTGACTTTTGATTCTGACCCGTTTCGAGCCACTTTTGCTACTGACTTTTGACCATTTTTAGACCATGATTATATTAAGAATGACCATCTAAAGTTTCGTCACTCGATTCCTAAGAAATCTGAGTTTTTGTATAAGTTCCATAATTTTTACTAAAACTTTGCAAAAAGGTCATTTCTGTACAAATCTTGGTTTTAAACACACATGCATGTAAGAATAAGCGATAAACTGATCTATAAAAATTATTTGATTATGTTGGAGTCAAGAATCTAAATATAATATAAGTTTTCGCAAGAAACGTATTTATGGCACTTAAATGACTAAAATGCCCTTTTCGTCATTTTAGAAAGAATAAACATGGTTTAATCATCAATATGATATATTCACTAATGTAATATGATAAGTAGGACCTTTTGGGATGTTCATTCAGATTATAACTTGAATGAGGGCTTAAGATTCGTTAAATGCCGATAAATGACTAAATTACCTTTTTTCGCGTAATATGACTTTAACCAAACTTTTTATAACCAAATCTTTTTACTTACTGATTAAACATGATAAATAATTTATTTTGGTTATATAAAACAGGTTCTAACCTCAGTTTATCATAAACATCGATTAAACGGCATTTTAGCGACTTTTACGCCTTTTTGGCCCATAGTGTGGTTAAAAGCCATATCCGTGAGCCGAGACTTGTTACCTACTGATTTATAAACTTACTTACATCATAATATCAGTAATTACAAGTCCCAAACTTAGAATCCCAAATTTGGCCTCAAAGCTATGTGTGAAATTACTAAAATGCCCCTACGAGACATAGATTGTGTCGAAACCATCAAACACACATATATTTGATATCCTACTGTTATAACATTATAAATATATATTTTTACTGAATATTAAAGGTCTTGACGTTGGATTCCTAATTTACATCTTTTATAAATAATAAAATGACCAAAATACCCTTTTTAAAGCACAAATCGGTTTTTAAATATACCTCGGGCCTATCTTTGCAAATGCTACTGATTTCCAAACATATATTAAACCTATTTTATTGTGGAACATATATATAACTCGTACGGTTACCCGGTTTCGCTTATACGCATTCGGCTAAAGCCTACGTAACTAGTTTACGTATTTTAACCGAAACGGGTTTAACTTTGTCCATTCTTTATCAAAATCCAAATGTTAATGGTTTACCCATATCATACAAGTTTGCATACTTGTCGGACCCAAATAACATTCTATTCCAGTCACCGCTTAATATAGCGTAGCATACTGTATCATATTTTTAGCATAAGACTAACCGGTTCAAGTCTAAGACTTAATTAAGGACCCGTTAGCATTCTAATATTGGTTAATAATTTTCATCACTCTAGACTGAACGCCTCCCGGTAAATTGCCTTGTACTTGCTTTTGGAACTACGGCTGAGCTTGGAACTTTACATACAAACTACACAGGTAAATACTCTTAACTTATTTTCCCTATACGGGCTTGGGATACGGTAGAATACTACCGCTTGGTCAGGCATGAGAACATGTTTTATCCAATTGTGGTAATTAACTAGATTCTTACATAACCCGTTTTGATCTGTTTTGTTTGAAACTAAAACATTGGGGGTGGGCTTGACCGTGTCTGGGATATCCTTGGCTCACTAAATTGGTAGTGGCCACGACAATATAGCATGGCGTGTAGGCATACACTGGGAAATTGCTATCTGCTTTCTGTGTGAAAGTTCAGAGTGGTGTGTCAGTCGATCATGTCTCGGTTTCTGTACTGGGCCCCATATGTAAAAGCCAGCATGTAAATCTGTATACAAGGTCATTTGTACTAGCCCAAGTTATTTAAGAAAATATGCCATGTGGGCTTAAACCATTTTTGAAAAGATTTTCAAAATGAGTCGGTTGAGCGTATTTACCAGTGTAAACTGACGTATTTTCAAAAGTTTAAGTTACATGTGCAAGTACGTAATAGGCCGGGAGTTGTGGGGCGAATATCGAGGAGTTGCGTCCTTAGGACTTGCCTGTTTATAGTCTGATATCATTTGTATGTCTTTGCGATCCGCCTGTGGATCCTTTTTCAAGTCTTGTTTGTATATTGTATTTTGAACCTTGGACACTTATCGGTTTGTAATAGTTTATATATCCAATGCCTTCCTCTGTGTTATTTTAAAATTGGTTACGATGAAATAAACTTTACGTCACGATACACCCCACCGGTAGACACGTGGTTGTTGGGGTGTGACAGGTTGGCATCAGAGCCAACCTTTGAGGGAATTCGACACTTGTCATTAGTGTTTGATCTCAAACGACATAAGTAACACATTCCTTAGACTCTGGAGTCTAGGATTTGACCTAGGATTATTCTTTTTCTGTTTATTATTATTGTTTTGCTTGTTTTGTATTTTGAATTATTTTTGAAGCAGGAATTATGCCGCCAAAATTCACACAAGGAGCGACAGGAAAAGGACTGATGAGGGGTGGATCCTCAAAACAAGGACCTTCAAAAGCACCTGTTTAGAACCCATATGAAGGGTCAGACAACTCATCATCACCATGGGAGCCTTACCCAAACCTGCCCCATGAGTATTCACCACCATCTGAGCCGCATTTTGTTCAACAACCTTCGGATTCGCCCCATAGCACCACTCCAATCACTCCCATTCCCATTCTTCTCACGAAAACTACAACGTTGATATCCAACTATGTTCACAGTCGGTAACACCGCCCGAGGATTCTCCTGAACCTATGGAGGAAGACTCCGAACCAGAATTGCCAGCAACAGGATCAATGGGTCACCCTATTAATATATCAAGCGGTTCAAACTCATACAATGGAACCCCTCACCACTACACTGACAGCTACGAGGAGAGATGGGGGCAATATGTATTTTATAATACCCCTTCTGTCCATAATACCCCATCCCATCATGACACACCTTCATACCATACTCCACCGCAAGAACCACCAGTGGAGCAGCCACTACCACCTCCACCTCCACCTCCAAAAAGGCGTGGAACGCGCATGTCGGTGCGCTTAGGACGAGAGTAGGGCCACTCTCACCTAACTTTTACCCCACTATTACTGAGGACCCGTAAATGGGTGGACCCTTGCACACTTCGCCTTTTGTGGAGCACCAACCACAACCAACTATTGAGCCTGAGCCTCAACCACCATTTACTGTGGGTGAGCCGTCATCATTACCACCATCAGATTTTGATAACTCTATTCCTTCTTATTCGAACTTACCTGCGTATAATCCATTCGAACCCTCTACATGGCAGGAGCATAGCCATAGTCATAATGTACCTCTTCAAGACCCTTACCTAGAAATGACTATGAATGCACACTACCCCTATCCTTACCAACCAGGCGGTTACCCTTACTATGAGTATCAACATCCGGTTGCACCACCTCAGCCCCAACCTCAACCGCAACCACAGCAGCCACCGCCAACAATGGAGGTACTCACTGAAGCAATAGAAAGAGTCAATGAGCTTCAGGAACAAACGACCAAGGATAATAAAAAGAACAATAAACTGTTGAAAAGGCTGGTAAAGAAGCTAAGAGGGAAGAAGGATTGAAATTTCTATTATCTTTGTATGTTGTTATTTAAAATTAAGTCCCTGCGGGGACAAGTCTTATTTAGTCCCTGCGAGGACAACTTCTTCTTATTTAAAGTCCTATTTTTGGGCACTATTGTATTGCATTATTATTATTATTATTAACGGAATTTTGGAAATTTTAAGTTATATATGTCTTCCATCAAGTTATTCAAGCGATCGTCTCGATTTTGTTTCAAAATTTCTGATCTGCGAAATATTTCCAAAAGATCCTCTTGATGATTTACGCCCGTCGAGTGATTAGGTCACATGAATTGGCAAATTGGTAGTTATATGGCTTACTACCATGATAGTTAAGGTTGAGAATTTCCTTTCTATCCAGGGTGGTGAACTACGTTCTAAAACCCTAGTCTGCCTGATCTGAACTAGTTATTTAAATCATCTTAAGAGTTTTATTCTAAAACGTTAATATATCTAAAATATTAACCTCCTGGTAAGTGTGACTTGAGGAACCACACGAACCGTCTAAATAAAGGACTACGTCCAAAACTACATGATCTATTTTGATCATGATAAATCATTAGTGCGATGATTTTATTTTTTTAACCCATTAGTGGTGTAAGGCTTACGAGCTATATTCATGTCCATTAAGTGACAGACGACAGTTGTAGTCTATGACTCCCTGTCTCGAGGTAGCAAAACTACGTTCGAACCTCGAAGCCTTACAATATCTTGTGCTCTTGGCATTTTATAACTTAAGTCTTTTCGACAAGCCCTTGGTGCTATTCTCTACATCCTTAGTGACAGGCCTTCGTGCCATGCTTAAACACCCCTACAAAAATCGGCAAGTTTATATAGCTTTATTTTGCCATACCCCGCATCGCAAGTCATCAAACAGTATAATTAATTTAAACTATTATTGATATTATAGTTCCACCGGACAAGATGGAAGACTCTAATGAAGTGAACAGTCAAAGAAAGAACGACATCGCGAATATAGTCAAGAATGAAGATGACTTCTAGGCTCGCATAGACGCGGCTGTTGGAAAAGCAATGGAAAAAGCATTTGATAAATTCAAAGTATCGAGCTCTACGCACTCTAGAACCGTAACCAAGACCAATTCAAAACCTCCTCCCTCGAACAAGGAAGAAAGTTCTGTGCATTCCTCAAATGTGAGGAGCGAAGCAAAGAAGAAAGAAATTCGTGATAGAGATAATGCTCCCAAGGATGGATGCACATACAAATATTTCACCTCGTGTAAACTGCTAGATTTTAATGGTGAAAAGTGAGCCGTCGAAACCTTGAGATGGTTAAGATGAAGATGGAAATGGTGAAGTTGGTAAACCCCTCAGTTGGCATGCAAACGGAATTAAATCGTTATAAATATATGTTAAATTTCGCCTTTATTCGTTCAGTCCTTCAAGGGTAATGCCCTAATCTGGTGGAAAGCTTTGATGCAATCGTCTGGGAAGGTACATCGGTATAATTTGGGATGATCCAAATTCGTGGATCTGGTTAAGGACACCTACTGCCTACCTCATGAGGTGGAGAAAATAGAAATGGATTTCTTAGCTCTCACCATGAGAAATCTTGACTGTCGAAAGTATGTCACTGAATTTGATTCTTATTCTCGATTAGTATCTTATTTGGTCACTCCCGAGCCTAAACGCATTACGTGTTTCATCAATGGGTTGGCTCCGGAGATTAGGAGTTTGGTTAAGGCTGTTCAGCCTAACACCTAAAATCAGCTGTCGAGTTATCTCTTTCCCTCACCCAATATTATATAAGGCGGATACTAGGAAAATCAGAGAATGGTGGGAAGAGGAAGAGAGAAAATGACCGAAGTCACCAGTCAAACAAGAATCGGAGGTTTGGATTCAATAGAAATCATCAAAGGTCAGATGATAGGCCGAAATGTAGAAAGTGAAACCGACGACACTTTGGTCATGTCAGGATGAATCCCAATCCAAGGTTTGTGGGATTTGCAAGAGGCATGGGCACAAGACCCTTGAATGCAAGGATTTGAAGGAAGCCACTTGTTATAATTGTGGTGAAAAGGGGCACATCAAACCCAACTGCCCCAAATATAAGAAGGATGACGCTGCTAAGGACGATGGGACAAAAAAGGGTAAAGCTCGTGCTTTCAAGATGAAGGCCAAGGAGGCTGTGAATGATGATAATGTGATAACATGTACGTTCCTTATTAATAATGTCTATGCTAGAGTTCTTTTCGATTCAGGGGCTGATAGATCATTTGTAGATCATAAGTTTAGTGCCTTATTAAACTTGCATGTAAGAACTCTAGACATAACATTCGATGTTGAACTCGTTGACGGAACGATAGAAACCGCTTCTACGATCCTCGATGGATGCTCCATATCCATTAAGAATCACTCCATTCCTGTTTCACTCCTGCCAATGAAATTGGCCGGTTTTGATGTAGTTCTTGGTATGGATTGGTTGTCTAGTAACCAAACCCATATAGCCTGTAACAAGAAACTCATCGAAATAAAAACCCCAAAGGGGGATACCCTCGTCATACAAGGAGATCGGTATTATGGATTGTCAGAAAGCATCGTTGCTCAAAGCATCGAGGTGTTTAAGAAGAAGTTGTGTTATTTATATGGCAAAAGTGACCATTGATGAAGCTAAGCCAAAGATTGAAGATCTACCCGTTATTTCAGAATTCATCGATGTATTTCCTGAAGACTTGCCTGGTCTACCCCCAGATAGGCAAGTAGAGTTTAGAATTGATATCATACCTGGCGCAGCTCCAGTTGCTAGAGCACCATATAGACTTGCCCCTACAGAGATGAAAGAATTGAAGACGCAGCTCGAAGAACTGTTAGAGAAAGGTTTTTTTCAACCAAGCTCTTCGCCTTGGGGAGCTCCAATCTTGTTTGTGAAGAAGAAGGATGGATCGATGTGGATGTGTATTGACTACCGTGAGCTAAATAAGTTAACTATCAAGAACCGCTACCCATTACCCAGGATCGACGATTTATTTGATCAACTTCAGGGAGCGAGCTACTTTTCAAAAATTGATTTAAGATCTGGATACCATCAACTCAAGGTTAGAACCGAAGATGTTTCGAAGACGGCGTTTAGAACAAGATATGGTCATTATGAATTTTTAGTGATGCCTTTTGGGCTCACTAATGCACCTGCAGCTTTTATGGACTTGATGAATAGAGTTTGCAAGTCTTATCTGGATAAGTTTGTCATTGTCTTTATAGACGACATACTTATCTATTCTCGCAGTCAGGCCGACCACGAGAAACATTTAAGGTGTATCCTAGAATTATTAAGACAAGAGAAACTCTACGCAAAGTTTTCAAAGTGTGAGTTTTGGTTGCGTGAAGTTTAGTTCTTAGGGCACGTTGTCATTGAACGTGGAATTCAAGTGGACCCTGCCAAAGTCGAGGCAGTAATGAACTGGCAAGCCCCCAAGACACCGTCAGAAATTCGAAGCTTTCTAGGATTGGCTGGTTATTACAGAAGGTTTATTGAAAATTTCTCGAGAATTGTTACTCCATTGACGACCCTAACTCGCAAGGATGTTAAGTTCAATTGGGGTCCGAAACAGCAGGAAGCTTTTGAAGTATTGAAGCAAAAGCTAAGTAATGCTCATGTGCTAACTTTACCAGAAGGATTGAAGATTTTGTGGTCTATTGTGATGCTTCACACGCCGGCATGGGGTGTGTACTTATGCAACGTGGAAAAGTGATTGCCTACGCTTCAAGGCAATTGAAGATACACGAAAGAAATAATACCACACATGACCTGAAGCTAGGTGCTGTGGTGTTTGCACTTAAGCTATGGAGACATTATTTATACGGAACAAAGTGTATTATATACACCGACCACAAGAGTTTCAAAGATTTGTTTAATCAAAAAGATTTGAATATGCGATAGCGTCGGTGGATGGAGACGCTGAACGACTATGATTGTGAAATTCATTATCACCCAGGCAAGGCAAATGTGGTTGTCGATGCCTTGAGCCGTAAAGAAAGAATTAAGCCTCGGGTTAATGCCAAAAGCATTAAAGTAAGAAATAATTTGACATATAGAATCTTGGAAGCCCAAAAGCAAGCGGTATTAGAAGCAAATCTTCCTAGTGAAGAATTGGAAAAAAATGTCGGAGCAGCTAACACTAGGAAGTGACGGAATCCTTAGGTTCTGCGGACGGAATTTGGATCCCAGTCTTTGGAGGACTTAGGGACTTGATCCTCCAAGAAGCGCATAGTTCTAAATACTCGGTTCACCCAGGTAGTGATAAGATGTATAAGGATTTGAGACCCGACTATTGGTGGTCCGGATTGAAGAAGTCTATAGCTGCTTTTGTAGCTAAGTGCCTGACATGTTCGCAAGTGAAAGTAGAGCATCAGAAGCCGCCAGGATTACTGCAGCCATTAGAAATTCCCATGTGGAAGTGAGAATGTGTAACCATGGATTTTATTACCAAGTTACCGAAGACAAAGCGAGCGAATGATGCGATATGGGTGATTGTAGACAGGCTGACTAAGTCGGCGCACTTCTTACCCATTAATGAGACTTATAGCTCAGATAAGCTAGCAAAGTTATATGTAGACGAGATTGTTTCTTTGCACGGCGTGCCAGTGTCCATTGTGTCGGATAGAGACACAAGATATACTTCGCACTTTTGGAAAAGTTTTCAACAGGCTTTAGGCACTCGATTAAATTTTAGCACATCTTATCATCCCTAAACAGATGGACAAAGTGAGCGCACTATATAGACATTGGAAGATATGCTCCGTGCTTGTGTGATCGATCTAGGTGGAAGTTAGGATAGCCACTTGCCACTTGTTGAGTTCTCCTACAACAACAGCTACCATGCTAAGCATTCAAGCCGCTACGTTTGAAGCTTTATATGGGAGAAAGTGTAGGACGCCCGTTTGTTGGGCAGAAGTTGAGGAAGCTCAACTGACAGGACCATAGATAGTCCTGGAGACGACAGATAAGATCTTTCAAATTCGGGATGGTCTCAAGGCTGCTAGAGATAGGCAGAAAAGTTACGCAGATCGAAGGCGTAAACCTCTCGAGTTCCAGATAGAGGACAAAGTCTTGCTAAAAGTGTCGCCTTGGAAAGGCGCTATGCGCTTCGAAAAGAAAGGCAAGCTAAGTCCAAGGTATGTTGGACCATTCGAGATTATCGAACGAGTGGGAGCTGTTGCGTACAAGCTTAAATTGCCAGAGAAATTCAGTGGAATCCATGATGTGTTCCACATTTCCAATTTGAAGAAATGCTTGGCAGACGAGTCATTGGCTATGCCACACGACGATGTGCAGATCGATAATAACTTACGTTTCATTGAGAAACCTATAGCGATTGAAGATCGTCAGATTAAGAAGCTTCATAGAAAGCATGTGCCGATCGTGAAGGTCAAGTGGGACGCTCGTCAAGGTCCTGAATATACGTGGGAAGTTGAGTCCGTTATGCGGCAAAAGTACCCATACTTGTTCGATTTAAATCTAGGGTCGAGATTTATTTTAAGGGGGTGAGGATGTAACACCTCGTGTTTTCACATCCAATATTTTTCTGACACGTGTCCCGGTAATCCTCGTGAACCGTATGGTGAATAGGGAGGGACCGAAGTCGTTGAAACGATAATAATATTCGTATATTATTTTGAAAATAAGTTGGAGGACTTATGTATAAATTCAAAGATTTTCTTGATCTGGGAACCCCTTGCAGACCGCAAGGCTCAAGCCATACGGTCCGCAAGGCAATCTGAAACATTGGGCGCCTGAGGTCCTTACGGACCGCAAGGCAAAGCCCATACGGTCCGTAAGAACCTGCCAGCGAACAGAATCGTGGCAGAACCCAGTTCCGCCACCTCTGGACGTTTTTGTCACGATTCTTGCATGTCTTACAAGTCTAAAGACACTTGTTAACATCCTCAAACACTTGGCAAGCTCCTAGACACTTCTTGGCTACTTATGTGTTAGATTTTTGAAGTTGTAACCAAGCTCTTCAACCTTAGTGCATCTAGTTCTTGTTCAAGGAGGCTCTGATCTATTCCAAGTGTTCCATTTCGTTCCTACCACTAATTTGGACATAATGTAAGTGTTCAACTTCGTATCTAATGATTTCTTATAGTTTTATCTTAAACAAAGTCTCGTCGTAATTACGCCTTGACTTTGTTCTAAATCCGTGTACACTCCGTCATTGTGAGTAACGAAAGTTCCTACATGTTCATAATGATGGAGGTGACAATCCCTCAAGAGGGCATCTCCATATTTTCACGGTTTCATGGCCAATTGACGAGTCAATCGAAAAGTCAAATAAAGTCAAACTGTCTAGTTTTTATAAAAATCATAACTAATGATTTAGATGTTATAAAATATGTTTAGATGCAATAAAAACCTAAAAATAAGTATTAGAACATATGTCTACGGATTCGGCTCGTTAAGTTTTGGTCTAGGCTCGGTTTGTAGCCAAAAGTCGCAACAGTTGACTTTTGTTGACTTTTGATTCTGACCCGTTTCGAGCCACTTTTGCTACTGAATTCTGACCATTTTGAGACCATGATTATATTAAGAATGACCATCTAAAGTTTCGTCACTCGATTCCTAAAAAATCTGAGTTTTTATATAAGTTCCATAATTTTTACTAAAACTTTGCAAAAAGGTCATTTCTGTACAAATCTTGGTTTTAAACACACATGCATGTAAGAATAAGCCATAAACTGATCTATAAAAATTATTTGATTATGTTGGTGTCAAGAATCTAAATATAATATAAGTTTTCGCAAGAAACGTATTTGTGGCACTAAAATGACTAAAAGGCCCTTTTCGTCATTTTAGAAAGAATAAACATGGTTTAATCATCAATATGATATATTCACTGATGTAATATGATAAGTCGAACCTTTTGAGATGTTCATTCAGGTTATAACTTGAATGAGGGCTTAAGATTCGTTAAATGCCGATAAATGACTAAATTACCTTTTTTCGCGTAATATGACTTTAACCAAACTTTTTATAACCAAATATTTTTACTTACTGATTAAACATGATAAATAATTTATTTTGGTTATATAAAATAGGATCTAACCTCAGTTTATCATAAACATCGATTAAACGACATTTTAGCGATTTTTACGCCTTTTTGGCGCATAGTGTGGTTAAAAGCCATATCCGTGAGCCAAGACTTGTTACCCTTTTTAAAGCACAAATCAGTTTTAAATATACCCCGGGCCAATCTTTGCAAATGCTACTGATTTACAAACATATATTAAACCTATTTTCTTATGGAACATATATATAACTCGTACAGTTACCCGGTTTCGCTTATACGCATTCGGCTAAAGCCTACGTAACTAGTTTACGTATTTTAACCGAAACGGGTTTAACTTTGTCCATTCTTTAACCAAATCCAGAATGTTAATGGTTTACCCATATCATACAAGTTTGCATACTTGTCGGACCCAACTAACATTCTATTCAAGTCACCGCTTAATCTAGCGTAGCGTACCGTATCATATTTTTAGCACAAGACTAACCGGTTCAAGTCTAAGACTTAATTAAGGACCCGTTAGCATTCTAATATTGGTTAATAATTCCCATCACTCCAGACTGAACACCTCCCGGTAAATAGCCTTGTACTTGCTTTTGGAACTACGGTTGAGCTTGGAACTTTACATACACACTACACAGATAAATACTCTTAACTTATTTTCCCTATACGGGCTTGGGATACGGTATAATACTACCGCTTGGTCGGGCATGGGAACATGTTTTATCCAATTGTGGTAATTAACTAGATTCTTACATAACCCGTTTTGATCTGTCTTGTTTGAAACTAAAACATTGGGGGTGGGCTTGACCGTGTCTGGGATATCCTTGGCTCACTAAATTGGTAGTGGCCATGACAATATAGCATGGCGTGTAGGCATACACTGGGAAATTGCTATCTGCTTTCTGTGTGAAAGTTCAGAGTGGTGTGTCAGTCGATCATGTCTCGGTTTCTGTACTAGGCCCCATATGTAAACGCCAGCATGTAAATCTGTATACAAGGTCATTTGTACTATCCCAAGTTATTTAAGAAAATGTGCCATGTGTGCTTAAACCATTTTCGAAAAGATTTTCAAAATGAGTCGGTTGACCGTATTTACCAGTGTAAACTGACGTATTTTCAAAAGTTTAAGTTACAGGTGCAAGTACGTAATAGGCCGAGAGCTGCGGGGCGAATACCGAGGAGTTGCGTCCTTAGGACTTGCCTTTTTATAGTCTGATATCATATGTATGTCTTTGCGATCCGCCTGTGGATCCTATTGGAAGTCTTGTTTGTATATTGTATTTTGAACCTTGGACACTTATCGGTTTGTAATAGTTTATATATCCAATGCCTTCCGCTGTGTTATTTTATAATTGGTTAAGATGAAATCAACTTTACGTCACGATACACCCCACCGGTAGACACGTGGTTGTTGGGGTGTGACAGGTTGGCATCAGAGCCAACCTTTGAGGGAATTCGACACCTGTCATTAGTGTTTGATCTCAAACGACATAAGTAACACATTCCTTAGACTCTCGAGTCTAGGCTTTGACCTAGGATTATTCTTTTTCTGTTTATTATTATTGTTCTGCTTGTTTTGTATTTTGAATTATTTTTGAAGCAGGAATTATGCCTCCAAAATTCACACAAGGAGCGAAAGGAAAAGGACTGATGAGGGGTGGATCCTCAAAACAAGGACCTTCAAAAGCACCTGTTTATAACCCATATGAAGGGTTAGACAACTCATCATCACCATGGGAGCCTTACCCAAACCTGCCCCATGAGTATTCACCACCATCTGAGCCGCATTTTGTTCAACAACCTTCGGATTCGCACCATAGCTACCACTCCTATCACTCCCATTCCCATTCTTCTCACGAAAACTACAACATTGATATCCAACTACGTTCACAGTCGGTAACACCGCCCGAGGATTCTCCTGAACCTATGGAGGAAGACTCCGAACCAGAATTGCCAGCAACAGGATCAATGGGTCACCCTGTTAATATATCAAGCGGTTCAAACTTATACAATGGAACCCCTCACCACTACACTGACAGCTACGAGGAGAGATGGGGGCAATATGTATTTTATAATACCCCTTCTGTCCATAATACCCCATCCCATCATGACACACCTTCATACCATACTCCACCGCAAGAACCACCAGTGGAGCAGCCACTACCACCTCCACCTCCACCTCCAAAAAGGCGTGGAGCGCGCATGTCGGTACGCTTAGGACGAGAGTTGGGCCACTCTCACCTAACCCTTACCCCACTATTACTGAGGACCCATAAATGGGTGGACCCTTGCATACTTCACCTTTTGTGGAGCACCAACCACAACCAACTATTGAGCCTGAGCCTCAACCACCATTTACTGTGGGTGAGCCGTCGTCATTACCACCATCAGGTTTTGATAACCCTATTCCTTCTTATTCGAACTTACCTGCGTATAATCCATTCGAACCCTCTACATGGCCGGAGCATAGAAGTCATAATGTACCTCTTTTATAAATAATAAAATGACCAAAATACCCTTTTTAAAGCGCAAATCGGTTTTAAATATACCTCATACCAATTTTTGCAAATGCTACTGATTTACAAACATATATTAAACCTATTTTCTTATGGAACATATATATAACTCGTACAGTTACCCGGTTTCGCTTATACGCATTCGACTAAAGCCTACGTAACTAGTTTACGTATTTTAACCGAAACGGGTTTAACTTTGTCCATTCTTTAACCAAATCCAGAATGTTAATGGTTTACCCATATCATACAAGTTTGCATACTTGTCGGACCCAACTAACATTCTATTCCAGTCACCGCTTAATCTAGTGTAGCGTACCGTATCATATTTTTAGCATAAGACTAACCGGTTCAAGTCTAAGACTTAATTAAGGACCCGTTAGCATTCTAATATTGGTTAATAATGTGGTTGAAAGCCATATCCGTAAGCCGAGACTTGTTACCTACTGATTTATAAACTTACTTTCACCATAATAACAGTAAGTACAAGTCCCAAACTTAGAATCCCAAATTTGGCCTCAAAGCTATGTGTGAAATGACTAAAATGCCCCTATGGGACATAGTTTTGTCGAATCCGTCAAACACACATATATTTGATATCCTACTTTACATCTTTTATAAATAATAAAATGACCAAAATACCCTTTTTAAAACACAAATCAGTTTTAAATATACCTCGGGCCTATCTTTGCAAATGCTACTGATTTCCAAACATATATTAAACCTATTTTCTTATGGAACATATATATAACTCGTACGGTAACCCGGTTTCGCTTATATGCATTCGGCTAAAGCCTACGTAACTAGTTTACGTATTTTAACCGAAACGGGTTTAACTTTGTCCATTCTTTATCAAAATCCAGAATGTTAATGGTTTACCCATATCATACAAGTTTGCATACTTGTCGGACCCAACTAACATTCTATTCCAGTCACCGCTTAATCTAGCGTAGCGTACCGTATCATATTTTTAGCATAAGACTAACCGGTTCAAGTCTAAGACTTAATTAAGGACCCGTTAGCATTCTCATATTGGTTAATAATTACCATCACTCCAGACTGAACGCCTCCTGGTAAATTGCCTTGTACTTGCTTTTGGAACTACGGCTGAGCTTGGAACTTTACATACAGACAACTCAGGTAAATACTCACTTATTTTCCTATACGGGCTTGGGATACGGTAGAATACTACCGCTTGGTCGGGCATGGGAACATGTTTTATCCAATTGTGGTAATTAACTAGATTCTTACATAACCCGTTTTGATCTGTCTTGTTTGAAACTAAAACATTGGGGGTGGGCTTGACCGTGTCTGGGATATCCTTGGCTCACTAAATTGGTAGTGGCCACGACAATATAGCATGGTGTGTAGGCATACACTGGGAAATTGCTATCTGCTTTCTGTGTGAAAGTTCAGAGTGGTGTGTCAGTCGATCATGTCTTGGTTTCTGTACTGGGCCCCATATAAAAAGCCAGCATGTAAATCTGTATACAAGATCATTTGTACTATCCCAAGTTATTAAAGAAAATGTGCCATGTGTGCTTAAACCATTTTTGAAAAGATTTTCAAAATGAGTCGGTTGAGCGTATTTACCAGTGTAAACTAACGTATTTTCAAAAGTTTAAGTTACAGTTGCAAGTACGTAATAGGCCGGGAGCTGCGGGGCGAATACCGAGGAGTTGCGTCCTTAGGACTTGCATGATTATAGTCTGATATCATATGTATGTCTTTGCGATCCGCCTGTGGATCCTATTGCAAGTCTTGTTTGTATATTGTATTTTGAACCTTGGACACTTATCGGTTTGTAATAGTTTATCTATCCAATGCCTTCCGCTGTGTTATTTTATAATTGGTTATGATGATATCAACTTTACGTCACGATACTCCCCACCGGGCCCACCGGTAGACACGTGGTTGTCGGGGTGTGACATTATCGCATCTAATCGCTTATTAAATCGCATCGCTAATCTCATCGCATCGCAAATTGCAGTATTTACGTGGTTTTATGTTATTTATGTGTTATGTGTGTTTGTGGTAATGATTACGCTCGCTATCGCATCGCTCTCGCACACTCAAATCACTAAATCGCACTATTATACCAACTATAACGCTTAACGCTTTAATTTAACGCTTAATATAACTAACTAATACGAACCGAATAACCAAACGAACACTTAATGTGGAATCGGCAAACGAAACTTGGTCACCAGGCCAAGTTCGGTCGAACTTGACTAACACAAGTTCGCCCAAACTTGCCTGATGACACAAGGATACTTCAAAATCCTCAAGTTCGCTCGAACTTGTACATGCATGTAAAGTTCGGCCGAATTTGGCTATGATCCCTTGGAATAACTTCAGCATAAGTTCGACCGAACTTGACTCCAACAGCCTCACTTTTTGCCTTCTCCTATAAATACCAAGCTCTATTCTCTCATTTGAACTTGCTGTAAGTTAGTCAGAGCTCTTAAAACCCGAAACCTTCATGTCCTAAGTAAGAATCAACCTGATTTCACTGCAACAACGTTTATCAACGATCTACAAAGGTTTATAAGCGATTTTGGCACAAGGCGTAGCCTTCGTTTTCATCAAAACTCATTCTTTTACGAAAACCTTCATCTTTTTCTTCAAAAACTTCTGTTTTAAGCTTAGATCTACATAATACGAGTTCGTTTGGCGATAGTAGAGACTTCCCAAACACGAGAACTGCAAGATCTCGGCTTGTAAGTGATTGATATGAGAAATAACTTTGAAAACCATTGATTTCTACACAAGATACGGACTTTTGATGATGTTTTGTTCATTTTCTGGTATGAAACGAAGCATCTATCATTCAAGATCCCAGATCTAGAAGCACAAGGACGTTTATGTTGGTTTACACAAGCCGGACTAATCCGCACGAACCTCGAGTTCGCCCGGATTAGCCCACGCTTTTGTAAAATGGCTAAAACAGCTCTAAAAGACCACTCTGACCTAAGTTTGCTCAGTAGCACAGGGTTGGAGGGATGAACACTCGATTTTCTTCAGCAAACGACGCGAAAACGCAAGATTTTGGACCCGAAAACATCAAGTTCGCTCGAATTACTTGCAAGAAGTGGTGGAGGAACACTTCTGTATTCTTTACGCTTTGATTTATCACCATTTTCCTCCGACTTAATCGTAGGTAAAATGTGATCAATGACATATGCGTTTGTGGTGTAGCTCTTTAGAAGCTGTCTTACCCGTTCCGTTTCTATCTTTATGTCGTGAAGCTTACGCTTTGTCTCAGCAATGGTGTTAATGTACATGTTAATTGCCTTTTGTTTTTCAATTACATTTGCATTTAACATTTTAACATTAGCATTTAGCTCACGATTAGCATTTTCAACATATTTATATTTGCTTGATATTTTGTCATAAGCTTCTTTTATGGTTCTGTAATCATAACGAAAGTTTTCGTTGTGTACAGTCAATTCTCTTATGACTTTGACTTTATCAAGACATGGTTCACAAGGACTTGTGCACTTTGTGCAAGGTTTTTCAACCTCCACAACTTTCACAACCTCCTTTTCAGACACACTTACCTTAACTTTTACATTTTCTGCCTCTGATTTCAATGCTTCTTGTTTCTGCAACTCAAGGTAAGCTAACTCTTCTTCCTCAGCTTTCTGCCTATAACCTTCCAGAATAGCATTTTCTAGAGCAGCATCAATATATGATGTATCAGATTCATCCACTAACTCTGCTATCATAGCAACACCAGTTTTCTTTCTGATATATCTGTTCCAGTCAAAACCATCTTCTTCATGATTAGCAACAAGAGCTTGTTTGGCTTTCTTTGCAGGTTTATCTTCAACTTCAATTTGCGTTCTTTTTGGATATGGCTTGTATTGAATAGCTTTCTTGTAGTATTCATTGTTGCTGCCGAAAGGATTTTGGTTTCCACTTGCTTCTTGATTGTTGCATTCTCGTTTGAAGTGTCCTTTTTGTCGACACCTGAAGCAAGTGACTTTAGACTTGTCAAATCCAAGCTTGTTGCTTGAATTACCAATATCGCTTCCAGTGAGTGCCACAAATTTGGAAACTCTTCTGATAATGGATGCAAGGCTCCATTTGATATCCATTAACTCCAATTCTTCTTCGTCCACTTGATCATAATCTTCGACGGTCATCTCTGGATTACCAATCTTTCCAGCAATGAGACTTTCATATGATTCAAGAACGGTAGCGAGAAGTGCTATGTGCTGTTTAGCCACTTTTTCTGGAAATACATTCTTCAAATCAACTGTTGTGTTGCACTAGAAAACATTTGAATCAGAACTAGCTTGGCTTGTCTGATTTTGGAATGAAGAGCTTTAACTAGCACTTGTATATCCAGCATATGGAGAACTCTGATTTGGAGAAGAATTTGTATTTGCACTAAATGTTGTTTGAATTTTTGGGCTTTGAATAGGAGTATCTGGAACACCTCCTTTGTAATAGACACCGACATCTTGAACAACGTTAGCATTTTTTGATTTTGCAATCTTCATCAACTCCATTTCATGACCTTCCAATTTGTCGATGAAAGATGACAACTTGAAATGTCTTTAAGATGGACGATTCTTCAGAATCATAAGATATGTTGTCCATTCTCCTTCTGGAAGTGCATCGGCCAACTTCTCAAGCCTCAAGTTCGGTCGAACTTGAAGTGAGATTTGAGAAAATTTTTCTTTATCAGCGAACTTGTGAAAAAAATCAAGAAATATATAAGTTTGGTCGAACTTATGTGAACTTTCAAGAGGTTTATCAAGTTCGGCCGAACTTATGTGAGAAATTCAAGAAAAACTTACTCAAGTTCGGTCGAACTTGTGTAAAATTGTTGAATTATGCTTCAAGTTCGGTCGAACTTATCAATGATTTCTCCCAAAAATCCTCAAGTTCGGTCGAACTTGAGAGAAAATCACTTAAAAAACTTGGCTTCTAAGTTCGATGGAAATGAGTTTTGAAAACATGGTTTTTCCAACTTTTTGATATCAATTCGATTGAATTTGATGTCCAAACTCTCAGGGGTTTATCACATATGTACGTTTCGTATAGATTTTTTTAGTTATATAACGTTTTGACCCCGCCCCCCCCCCCCCGGTTTTATAGAATTTTCTAGGTCTGGTGACTTTCGACCCCCCGGTAGAAATTTTCAAGCTTCGCCACTGCTCCTATGTACGCTTATGTGCCAATAAACCATATAAAATAAATGTGTTATCTTATTCCCACATATTAGGATCTTAAGCAAAAACATGTTTTCTTATTTAAAAAAGTGACCCGGATTTTAGAACCTGGTTCGCTTTAGTTCCCAAAAAAATGTTGAGCTAGCCTACCTGAGAGTCGCTTTAGTTCCCAAAAAAAATGTTGAGCTAGCCTACCTGAGAGGCCTTAACGAACATCTAACTTAACAAATTGTATTGACATGATACTTAACAGAATCACAACGAGACATAATGTCATACTAAAGAACTCACACTTATTATTGCTTACAAAACATTAGTATGATCCATGGTATGTGTTTTATCCATCACCAACTTGCAAATTGAGCTTGTGTTTCATTAACATGCAAATGAGCTTGTGTTTTATCCGAAACACTATAAATCAAGCTCCAAAACAACGCAAAACCTGAAAACCGAGCTCCAAACTTGCAAAAGAATGCAACTGTTGAAACAATTAACCTACAAAATACTCCAAAAGCTCCAAAACTTGCCAAAAAGGAAAGAAAAAACTCATGGGAACAATTAACTGATTGTAATCATAATTGATTAATTAACCAAGCTAACCATAACGAATGTCGGGTTTCGGTGGACCATTTTTTCATAACCGAGGACTTTGGCTTCAATGGTGATAAAAGCAAAAGCCACATTAAACCGAACCGACTTCCACACAACCTCTTATCTTTGTAAATGTTCTCTTATTATATCATATATATTGCGTTTTCGTGACATATTTTTTACTATTTTGTTTTGAACGACAATTTTTTTAATCCATATCGTCTGTGAAACTTAAATCTAATGAGCCCCTCTCAAACTCATGTGTTTTAAAGGCTTTGCCTTTACTAATGGATCATCACTCTATTAGTAATAAAGAACCCATTCTAATATTAAAAAATTTAAGAACTCAAATGGATTTTTCTGATAAAAATCAATAAAGTTCTTTAATAATCATAAAATTTGTAGAAAAAATCACCATATTTGGCATTAAATTTTGGAAGAGAATTTCAGATATTTCTCTTCAAAATTTATAGAACTAGGTTATATGCCCGCCGCGTTGTAGCGGTACGTTACCACTAGCATTCGATTGATATCGGTTCGGTTCGTTACAATATTTGTACAACTCATGCACTTTATATAGAAATCAACATCAGTTTTACATCGATCGAAAGCGATAAAACGAATATAAGTACCGACACCAATGTTGTTCTAATGGTATCGATCGATTGAGATCATCATATTCATTTTCAATAAAATTAATTACTTTCACAATGTTGAAAGAAAATGGAAATAGAATGCAAGTTACTAAAAATATCTAATATATTGTTGGTTACAGTTCCGTTTCTGTACGATAGCTGAACGATATCTATTTTTAGAAAAATTAATTATACTAAAATGTTGAAAAAAATAAACATAATTGCAGAGTTACTTTATAAAAAAAGTTAATGAGCGCAAGTCATAATCAAGTTAAAAAAATAAATAAGTACTTCAAAATTTAATCACTATTATTAGTTAGAGCTTAATAAAACTAATATAGTTAAAAAAATATAATTATTTGGAAGATCGCTAAAAACGACAATATTCAAACTTCTTGATCACACTAAAAAATAATAATTTTTCTTTAATAACATGACATATAAAATTTATGTTATTATTTAGTGTTATTTGTAAAATCATATATATAAGTTAATGGGATTTTTGGCGCTATCACAACGGGATTTTGGTTGTTATTGGTTTAATTTGTTACACTACAAATACAATACGATACGATGCATGCACTCCGTATAACAATCAATACGTGTTTTACATCGATTAAAACTTTAAAAACGAACACTGGTAGTCTGGTACCAATGTTTTTAAGATGATATTGGTTCGATTCATCATGATATCAGTTTAATTATCACAGACGAAGTTGTATTATAATTATCAAAACCGATACCATAAGCAAATATGAGTTCGTTTTTAATGTGTATAGAAAAACTAAATATTTACAAACCATATTACATTTTTTATTTTAAAAAAATATCATATTCATGGAATTATTATAATTTATAATGGTTTATTATTAAAGAGTTAATTACATAGTTAGTCTTTATGGTTTGCACAAAGTAACATACTTAGGTACTAATAGTTTAAAATCACATTCTAAGGTATTAACTTTTCATTTTGTAACGTTTGAAGGTATTAACGTTAATTGTTTGTTAAACTATTAGTACATAAGTATCTTATTTTGTGCAAATCACATAAACTAATTATATAATTAACTTATTATTAAATTCAAATTTAAACTACTGTTCATGAACTTCATATTAATATGTATATGTATATATATAATATGTATAATAATATGTATAATGTCACATCTGCCTTAAACATAAGTTTTAACATACAAAAATATTATCCAAAATACATACAATTTTAAAATAAAAAATAAAAAAGAATCTTAAAAACAATTAGATTCAGGAAATCCAACGAAAGTTAAATAAATGCGAATTGCTGTTACCGATTGCTTTTGACCATAAATGACAATACTCTGCTTCTTCCACAGTCATTATCCACACCCACCCCACGCCTTCTCCTTCTACGTACCCCACACGCGCCACTTTTACACGCGTACAATGTCACGTGCCACCGCCACGAACAGAAAATACATTGGAACTCAATTCCCATCCCCACACACAAAAAAAAAAGTTGTGGTGTGAGAGAAAAAAACACACACACACTCGCACCAAAAGAAAACACACATACACAGTTTGAAAAACATTCAAGTTTTAATGTGTTTATTATCTTCAATTTGTTTCCGTACGTTACTTTCATGCTCAACTTGGATAAATAATGGTGAGTTTTGACTTTTTTGTTTGTTTAATTGTTATGTACTTTTGTTATGCTTTTGTTTGTAGTTTTTGTGAATTTTGTTAGCATTATTGTTTGAAATTTGTATGGTGATTTGAAGATGAGAATATTAGAGCTAACTCTTTTTTTTTATTTTAGTTTGCTATCAGTTTGACATAGATTTTTAAAGTGTTTTGTGAAAGAATTTAAGTGTTTTATTTTTATTTTTTAAATAGAATGATTTTTGATGTTGAGTGCAAAAAAATATATGTCATGTATGCAATTTTGGATTGAGAGAAACAAGGGTTTTTGCTCAAGTTTCTTGTGCTTTTGGTAATTTGGTTACCTCCTTTTTTGACTTGTTTGCTAATAAAATTTGCTTTTTAGGGGTTAAATATGTGTTTTTAAGTGATTTGGTTGTAAAAGAAATGATTTACTTGTTGTTTGTTACTTGTTTATTATCAATGGTTGAGTAGTTGTGTTGAAGGATACTGTGAAAAGTTGGTTTTTTCTGTAGTGAGTAAGTGAGGAAATGGTTTGTAAAACATGGTGGGGGGAGGGGCTGGTTCATGGTAAGTTTGAGAAGAGGAATAAGTTTTGTAGCATGTGTGATAGCTACAAATCATGCATAAGATAAAGGTTGAAAAAGGGTGGGTGAAAGCTACTAGGGTAAACTTTTACATTTTTCCCAAATTGGTGAAAAATGCTTCATTGCCCAAAATAAGTAATACTTTCTTTTTTTATGTTAGTCCAACTGGAGGCGTTGATCACGATCACCGTTCCTTATGATCGGTAACTCTCAGCTTAGAAATGGTGTAGTAAGGTTTGGACAACGAACAAACAAACGCACCCGGTAAAATCCCACTTATAACAATAGCTTTGGTAGGATCTCGGCTCCAGTTAGTGGTATTGGAGGCAATTATGAGTTTCATTAGCTAATATGCGGCTGATGTAGGATTTTATTGAATTCAATCAAATAAATTTGTAACTCGTAGCCATGACTAAATGTTATTTTCAGCTTCCTGTTTGGTTAGAAACAGCTGATCTAGTGTTTTCATATATTTATGCTAAGTTAACGTACAAGAAATTGACATGTAATGTATTTCCATCGTATCGGTTTACTCATCTCCTTCTATTTTTTTAGGTACATATTTCTTGAAGTGATGTTGGCCTGAAGCTTTCATGAGATGTACGCCTCATGAATTTAATATTTTTTAGCATATAAATCGTCTTGATAGCCTTCTAAAATATCAACTTTTGAAAGCGTCAATGATTGGTAGTAAAGTTGTGCTAACATACAAGAGGAAGAGGTTCTCTTCAAGACCCGGTTTAGGGTTTGAAAACGAGTTCCCCGATCAAAATCATGGATGTCAAACTTTAGAGGTCCTGAAAGCACCAGTCAATAAAGAACTTTCAACACATGAATCCGAGCGAAAAGATCCTGAGGTAATTGCTGTTTCAAAGTCAAGCTATTGATTATATAGTCTATGCAGTTATAGCGGTCTAAAATCGAATAGCGGTCAAGGTCCGCTATATGATAGATAGGTTATAGCGGTGGTATAGCGGTAATTTTTATACCATGCATAATTTATGTATTTTTATATATCTATATATAAATATATCTTTGAAAAATATTAATAGTAATATCATATTATATCAAAATTCATAGTAGTATCATTCCATTATCAAAAACCTGTTGCAAATCTTACATAATAGTAACTTTGAAGTATTTAATTTAAGAATTAACACAATCAAACACCTACCTGCGTTACTGTGTTGCCTCATTCTACTGTGTTACTGCTATAGTATATAGGTTACCAAATAGTGGCCAAATAGCGGTATTTAGCGTCGCTAATAGCGGAACCGCTATTTGGACCGCTACACACCCTGAGGTCCGCTAACCACTATAGCACCGCTATTGACTGCTTAGTATATAGTCAAGCCGTATCGATATTCCTGATTATTGCCTGATGAGGACCAGCTTGCGAAATAAATTATGTGCCTAATTGTTATTGCGGTTACAGGATCTTAAATCATTCTCTCTCTATGTGCCTTGCTTTTTTGGAAACTGTTTTTTGCTTAGTTGTGATCAGTGTGCCTACAATAATAATGCAAAATCCAATTAGTCATGATAAGTTTGAAATCTCTCTGATGTTGCAGATATTTCTTCTGGAAGATAAAATGTGTAAAATTCTAACCCAATTTCCGGAAATATCATGTGCTGATGCAAACAGTAAACAACCAAACATAAAACAAACAATCAAGAAAGTTGACAAGGGTGATTGTAGATGAGGTGTAAGATTGTATCGCAGAAGTATACACACAAACATATTATAGCGTATGGTCTTACTCTTAGTACTTCTCTAGGATTAATCTCTCTCCTAGCACAAGCGAACGAGGAGAACAATGACAAAATCGCGTGGTTACATGGATAATTGAAAAATGGTATATTTTGTCACCCTAAATAACATAACAAAGAGTGTTCATATATATTATCTTCTATTTCTTGCTGGGACACACACCTTTATTCAATTATAGGGTCTTATTTTCGGCAGAAGTTCATATTAAAAAAATTGGTCTAGCGGTTGGTGTGTGTGTGCGCGGTGGTGGTTTGGGGGGGTGTGGTTAGATTTTTCCATGCATTGATATTATGCATGATCTTTGCCAACTGGATTAAACCAAATAGTGTTCTCACTTACTAAGGCATCTAAAGGTGTGGCAAATATAGCCATGTTAAATTACACGCCTTTAAAGCAAGGGCGTACTTATTTGAATTATATCCAAAGTTTCAATTCTTATTTTTTAAACTATTGACTCCTGTATAATGGAGCTGATGAATCCTTCCAATTTAATCCATTCAATTACAATGAAACAAAAAGAGTTGAATAACAAAGAAAGAACGAGACCTAATTGCTTAATCTTCAACAAACCTCAAACCTGACCCCATATATGGTATGGTAAGAAATTCAGAGCTTAAACTAACCTCATTTTGCGGTTAATCTGTGGTTCAGTTAGCGATTAAGCTCTATCGGCTAAACAAAATAATCATAAATGTCTTGATTCCATACAACTAATATATATCCATATTAACGAATGACCATCAACTCCCTCATCCAGAAATTTGATATTATTTATGAACAAACTAACAGTAAAGAAATTTTTTCGGGGAGCTTTGGGATTTAACCCACTGAGCTTGTCATTGGAACAGCGTTTAAATATATATGAATACACACACAACACATGTATTATATATAAGTGATTTGGTTAGGTTATCCGCTTTTGATCTGCTTTTTCAGCCTGTTCTCTACTTGCTCTTTGAACAAAAGCAGCTCACCTCTCCCTTTTTAGCACAATTTCATTGTGCTTCTGTTCCGTCCATTTCATAAGGGTCTTGAGCAGCATGCAAGTCCTCTCTGATCATGGGTGATTATCACTTATTTTTTTCTAGGCCGTACCCTTTTGTTTTGCGTTAAATTAATATCAAACTAGTATATTATAGATTTTCCTGTCTGTTTATGTAATGGTCACTTTAGTAGTACACTGGTACCGTTTTTCATTTTTGTGGTTAGTCAACTATATTTGACGATTTCTTTTATTTATTTACTAACCAAGTCATTGTGATGTGACTTTCGGTGTAAAATTACTGGTCAATGATTTTCTACTTTGACCGTCACTGCAAAAATAATTAGCCTGGTTCTTCTCACATGATCCTAACCCTCTGACCATATTCTTTTGACTTAGTTCTTTCTCAACTGATTGTTGAACTTTGTGCAGACACTGAATCTGCGTGTTCTATATAACGGTGACAGCAATGTATTACAAAAATGTGAATTTTGTGATTGTTCTTACGATGCTAACGGCCAGCTTCCTTCCAGTGAAGTAAGTTCTACTTTAAAAAGTTTGTAAATATATATACCTCAATATATCATGTCTTCTTTATGGTCTCGTTAACACTAGTTTCGCTGTCCACTAAAGGATCTTGATGTGAAAAAGCTATGTTCAAGATGTGTCAAACAGCAAGATAGATTATCGACCTTAAAAAAAGTTGGATACTCGTGTGACGACACAATGGAAGTTAAAAAACCAGGTTTCCCGTTGATAACGTTCAGTCGCAGAACAAAACAGAAAAAAACTGCTGTGGAGAAGTTTGATTTAGTGGCGGCTAAAACAAGTATTTCTACAATGGATAATGGTTGTCTTCTAGATCTTTCGACAGATTTAATGGGAAACGATTCCAATCCTAGATATTGCACTGCTAGTCAAGAAAAGGTATGCGTCCGTTTTACCTAAACTTGTAATCCACTATGTTTTTTTTGCTTGCTTTTATATAAACCTGTTTTAAGAGAAGGATAACGTACATTTTTTCATGACAGAAGACCGTTGAAGATGTTGATTCACATTCTGCACCTAAAATTGAGATGTATGTATTCGTTAACTTGAATGTACATTCTTGTTGTACCTTACCTTTGTCACACCATGTTCTCATTTTCGTTTTAGCTGACTTTAGCATTGAGAAGTCAACCAATGAAGAGTTGACCACTGGAAGCTGCATTTTAAAGTACATCCCACTAATAGCTGAATCATCAGGTAAGAATTCACAATTTCAACCCGCTCATATGGAAACGGGTCATTTTCTGATGTATTTGAGTGATAGCAGGTCAAAATGGGTTAAAATTTGTTAAACATGTATTCAAATATTTACATCTTAAACTGTTATATTTAAAGATAATGTATTCTTATAAACGGGTCAAATGGGTCGCCGGGTTGGCCCGGCACCACCCAACATGTTTTGACCCAAGCTCATTTTGACCTGTTATCCAATCCGTTTGACCCGCCTAATTTGCTACCTCTACTATATACTGTGTTGTATACTAATTATGTAGAAGGCTTTATGGAGATTTTGCTACTTATTCACACGGCCTTGTTTTTGAAGCAGACGCACCACAGATCTTATCAACTGATGATGCAGAAAGTGCTAAAGTTACCGTTCACAAGAAACGAGATGAAGTCTCGCTAGCTTCTTTTGATTTATCAAAGCCTCCACCTGGTTAGTGTTTTTGGTTAAATTATAGCTTGAACAACGACATTAGAGGTGCCAATTTTGATGCAAGAGTGCTAAAGGGTTTAACTAAATAGCTATGCAGTCAATAGCGGTGCTATAGCGGTTAGCGGACCTCAGGGTGTGTGGCGGTCCAAATAGCGGTGGGCTATAGCGGTTCCGCTATTAGCGGCGCTAAATACCGCTATTTGGCCGCTATTTGGAAACCTGTATAGCGGTTATAGCAGTAACGGTGTTTGATTGTGTTAATTCTTAAATTAAATACTTCAAAGTTACTATTATGTTAGATTTGCAACAGGTTTTTGATAATGGAATGATATTACTATGAACTTTGATATTACTATTAATATTTTTTCAAAGATATATTTATATATATATATATATATATAAAAATACATAAATTATGCATGGTATAAAAATTACCGCTATATCACCGCTATACCACCGCTATAACCTATATATCATATAGCGGACCTTGACCACTATTCGATTTTGGACCGCTATAACTGCATAACTAAATAGGAAATGTGTCAAATGGGTTGAAAGAGTAAATAAGTCGTCCAAAGTGTATTCATATGTATAGAAGCCTCTTCAATACTTTTATTTAAAAAGGTTACATCTGATATGGTCTTGCATATCATATTTAGGTAATTTATTAATAAAATTTAAAGGACAACAGTTGTGTTTGTGGGTTGGCCCAACACAATTCGATTTGTACTTAAAAGTTACTCGTTGTGACTTTTTACCCTCCTGTCCGACATGTTTATTTTGCCATATTGAAAAACAATTTACAAAGCGAAGATTTTTTTTATGGCAATAAAGAAGTGGTAGAATTGAAACTTTAAGGTAGGGGTGTTCAAAAACTATTGAAACCTAATGAAAGCCCAAACCGAAGCAAATCATCCGGTTCAACTGATTTTAGATAGGGTTAAATGGTTCGATTCATTGTTTGGAACTTAGAATTGACCGTTTATCCTTACTAATTATATATTACTTTTTTTTCATTTTTCGAATATGAAATGATGCATATGTATAATATTTTTAAAAATTTAATACAAACTATACTTTTCAAATTATAAAAAAAACTCGGTTCAAACTGCCAAACCGAACTGTTTTGGCTGGGCCTGCTGACCCAACCAACCCGACCAGTATGATTTGATGTTTTTTAAAGTCGTAGTTAGCAACTCATGCCAGGATTTTTATCAAAACCATTCAAACTGGACCATGAATGCCTGCTTCGATATCAAAAAGACTGAATTGGTTTAACTTTGATATTAAACTTCACAATCCCAATAAATCTTTTCAATTGCAAAAATTTGGATGATCATGTTAGATCTTATGGGAAAGACAAAATGTAATCGGTTTAACTTTAATGTTAAAGCGTGCATCTAATTTCATTCCGAAGAGGCATCATTGAAATTTCTCTGTGGAATTTATTCTAATCACATCTGAATCGATAAGTAATTGGCTTAACTTTTAACTCATGACCTAATGGTCTAGTGGTATGGTGTTTGCCCGTGTTTGCCCCCCACAAAAGTGGTGTGGGTTTAAAACTTTAAATCCTTGCAAGCGCAAGGTTAGGTGTAAAATTGCTCTTAAAAATGGCTTAACTTTAAAGTCCAAGTGTATTTACTCTCAGAATGTTGGGAGTATAATAGTATATTTGTTGAGACTAGAGGTGGCAAAAAGGCCAAGTGTCAAATTGGTCATTTCTTGTCCAGAGTTATTAATATTTTATTTCGGTGTTTTGGAACATGGTTACAAAATTTATAGTATCTCATCGATAACTTAAATCTTTTAAATAATAAAACAAATGAGGGGGGTCCTTTGCATTAAGGATCTTGGTTTTAAAAAGCATGCGTCATGCATGAGGCGAGGGAGGTGACAGGGAAAATGCTTAAAATAGTGCAAAGCGATGCGATCTCCAGAAGTTTCGTTTCGGGCCTTCTAAAACCATGTTTAAAATACAACTTTGGCGACTTCTGACTGCCTATCCTTATTTTAAATCTCATGATTTTTACCCGTTAAAGATAGAAACATGACCTGAATTGACCCATTCGTAATTGTCACCTGTAGTTGAGACTTTTTGAAATAATCTTAGGTGGTGGTTTATTTTTGCTTACTATAGAAGCAGGCATTATTTCTCACTCTTTATAGTTATAATTTGTCAGTATCAAGTGGTTTGGTGGACTGCAACTTAACACTGGAGTCTAGCTCTAACGTACAACTTCACAATAATGTATCAGAAAATCATCAGAATCAACGGATTCTACTAGCAGAAGTCATTCCGTGGTTTTGCATGAGTTCCCTTCTAGAAGCAGGGTACTGGAGTTGCTTGATGACAGAATTGGGGAGGCTTCATTATCTCGTGCTTCCTCCAAGACCTCCAAGCCACATGTTGGGCCCAGACCTCTCACCGGCCTCCATTGGTCAAAGTCAACCATCAAAAAAGAACTTTCTTCAGGTATGTACATTTTGAATATGACCACTTGATTCATCATGTTATCACTACTATCACTATTATAGTGTTATTATTCACTGTCCTAAATCCTAATATAATGCAGCTTTTAATTTGACACTTTCTTTTAAAGAGTGTCGACCAAAATCAGTGTCACTAATTATAAATGTTTCATAAATTTCGGGCTTAGTATAAATTTGGGGCAAGTAGATGATATATGGCTATTAATTCTTGCAGCTTTTTCCAGAAGACGGTATTTTGCCATCAAAAGAAACGCCTGTCATGCATCATCCCCAGTCAAATCCGACGTCTAACAGGAAACCGCTACACTTCAGGAGCTCAACACCCTTTCTGCCAGTTGAATCTAGAAACAGTGCCAACTTCGAAGACATGATTGGGGTACAATATCCGTCTGATTCGGTATCCTTAATGAGACACAAGATGATGCTTGACAACATGTTAAGTAAAGCAAGGGCTGTGAGTGTTAAACAGGGAATTTTCTCAGATGGTTTTGACCATTCAAATGTATGGTCCGAGGAGGAACTTGACTTTCTTTGGATTGGTGTAAGAAGACACGGAATGGGCAGTTGGGATGCCATTTTAAGGGACCACGGCTGCACTTTTCATCATGGAGATCGCCGCGTGAGTTAGCCGAGCGGTGGGAGGAAGAGCAGTCAAATTTGTTGAGGACAAAACCGTCTTTTCACACAAAACAGCTTAAGCCCACCAAGAAACACAATCCTATACTTGTTGATGAACCCCAACTCTCTCTTGGATTTAGAGGAAGGTCAACCGTTGACCCGTTTCCGGTCAAGGGGAACTTAAACTTACCCCATTGGCTTCGGGAAGCGGTTAGCTTCCCTCCTTCAAGACCCGTTGAACAGGCTGGGGTTCCTGCGGTTTCCTACACCGGTCATTCTGGCTTGATGCAGTGGATTAATCAACCCTTTTGTGGCCCCAATAGAACCATGGGGATGATAGATAGAAGAGGACCCGTGTTACAGCCAACACCTGGTGCAACCCATTGGGCCGAACCTCTCGTGCAAGCGTTGCAGCACATCCAATTAGTAAAGCAGATGAAGTGATTGTTATCAACAGCGATGCATCTTCTGAAGAAACGATATCAGATGATCATAGTGTTACGAGTTAGGTGCAGGCAGGGCGGGGTGTATAGTTACTCTTAGCCGATAATTATGAATATAATTATGTGTATTATTATTAGATAAATATTGTATAGAATTGTGTTTATCTTTTCCTAAAATACAGCTAGGGTTGTTATGTATCTGCTCTATATAAGGAGCCTTTGTTGATCGATAACATTCATTCACAATTCATACCATAAACACTTTTATGGTATCAGAGCTTCGGTTCTGTTCTAGCCGCTGCGATGACAAAAACAGCCGATTCCGATTTCCTGAATCTTCACAAAAAGCCGTGAACCGCCTTCACTCTGCCTACTCGGTTACGAATATCCAACAGAAAATTCTTACACTCGATGGCACGAAGGTTCCCTATTCGTCCTGGACAAAGCTTTTTAAGCTTCATGCAGTCTCTTACAAGGTTCTTGATCATATAGATAACACCCCACCACCGCCTGATACGGCTCCTGAGTACCCTGCCTGGAAAGAAATCGATGCCCTCGTTCTGCAATGGATATACGGCACGATATCAGACGATCTTCTTGGCAAAATTATTGACACGAAAACTACTGCACGAGCAGCATGGTTAAAGATTGAAAAGTTCTATCTCAGTAATAAACGGGCACGTGCAGCAGCCTTAGAAACCAGGTTCTGCAACCTTACTCTTGTCCGCCTGTTCGTCTCTTGATGATTGCCAGTGTCTTAAGGAACTGGCGAATCAATTGGGAGACGTGGACCAGCCAATCACCGAGTCTCAACTTGTTCTCCAGTTGGTCCGTGGGTTACCTGCTGAGTTTGACACCACTGCTGCCCTCATTAACAGCCAAGACGCCAATTGGGACTTGGCTAGGAGCATGTTGCATGACGAACAGATTCGCCTTGAGGCGCGTCAGCAGTACGCCTCATCTGTTCTGGTTACAACCCAGCAGCCCAACCACTCTTCTCAGCAGCCGAATACAGCCAGTCTTCTCAGTAGCAAACCGGGTACCGAGGACGTGGTCGTGGGGGTCGTGGACAGAATGCTCGTGGTCGTGGAGGTGGCCGAGGCCGTGGTAGTTCTCGACAGCAGCAACAACAACAGTGGACCTCTTCAAATCAGTATCCACAGCCTCCAACTCCCTGGCCCTTTACCAATACGGGCTACCCACAATGGGCCTGGTGGAACACTCCACCTTGTCCCTACCCAACCCAATCTCCTTGGCCCATAAACTGGCCCAACAGTGCTAGCTTCGGCCCAGCAACAGCAGCCCACTGATCAGTCCTCTCAGGCCCACTTCACAGGTTACCAGCCTATGGCTCCTCTCTGCTGGACCACCGCAGCCACCTGGCTACAATGCCTTGTGCCCCTCTGATCTTCAGGCAGCCTTCACCTCGATGCAACTTCAGCAACCTGACCCAACTCTTAATATGGACACCAGGGCAGAAAGACATGTCTCTTTTGACCAATGTATGATTTCTATCCCATCATCTTCCCTGTTTGTAGTAAATTACTGGTTGGCAATGGTGAATGTTTACCCATCCTTGGATCAGGCACAGGTTTTAAAACCATAAACAACCGAACCAAATCCTACCCAATATCCTTTATAGCCCAAAAGTTATCAAAAATTTAATTTCTGTACGCCGTTTTACTCGCGATAATAATTTATCTATTGAATTTGACCCTTTTGGTTTTACTTTGAAGGACCTTCCAACTAGACAAATTCTTTCGCGCCACAGTAGCACAGGAGACCTTTACCCGCCTCACTGCTCCTCAACTTCCTCCACAAGCCTGCTTTCTTGCTTCCGGCTCTCACACTTGGCATGATCGTCTTGGACATCCTGGTGTTCAAGTATTAGATATTCTTAGTCGTAATTTCAAATTTCAATGTAATAAGACAAAGTCTACTTTTTGTCATTCTTGTCAGTTATCTAATAGTAAACGATTGCCTTTTTACACTTCCAATTCTTTTACTTTTGCCCCATTTGATATTATTCACTGTGATTTGTGGACATCTCCTGTGCTTAGTAAAACTGGCTATAAATATTACATGGTACTCATTGATAACTTCTCACATTTCATATGGGTTTATCCCTTAAAATATAAATCTGAAACTTTCCCAACCTTTGTCAAATTTCACCGTTTAATTGCCACACAGTTTAATCATCCCATTAAAACATTTCAATGTGACTTAGGGGGCGAATTTGATAACACTGCCTTCAAAACCTTTGCTCACCAACACGAACTCCTTTTCCGTTTTGCGTGTCCCCAAACCTCATCTCAAAACGGCCGGGCGGAACGGATGATTCGGCGTCTGAATGATATCATTCGTTCTTTGCTCATTCATGCCTCACTTCCTCCTAATTTTTGGGTGGAAGCTCTTCATACCGCAGCCTATCTACACAACATTCTCCCCACAAAACGCCTCAACTATTTCACTCCCACCTATGCCCTTTATTTACGCCATCCCACGTACGATCATCTACGTGTTTTTGGATGTGCCTGTTACACCAACACCTCTGCCACTCAACCTCATAAGCTTCATAGCCGTTCTGTGAGGTGTATCTTTCTTGGTTACCCTCTAGACTTTCGCGGTATCGTTGTTTTGATCCCACCACCGTCTAGTCCATATCTCCCGACACGTCACCTTTGACGAACATACATTTCCTTACACGGTCCTCTACCCCACCCACCTCATATCATTTTCTTGACGAACCCCTGCCACCTCTCTATCAGTTTCATAGCCCAGCACCTCATTGCCTAAACAGCCTCACCCGGCCACTATACCCTTCCCGCTTACATACACTCGCCGGAACCGTCCAACATCAGCTGTTCAAGGCACTTCTGTACCATCCACAGACCACCCACCTGCTGCCCAACAACAGCCAGCTCAGTCCGCTGCTACTCCGCCACCTGCCCCTTCTAACCTTCACCCTATGACCACCAGGTCTAAATCTGGTTCACTTCCCAGCCTTCACAGCCTTGTTTCGACCACTATTTCCCCTGTCCCTACCTCCTACACTAAAGCTTTTGCCGATCCAAATTGGGTACATGCTATGCAATCTGAGTTTACTGCTTTACAGGAGAATGACACATAGGAATTGGTGCCTCGTCCTTCTGACAGGCCTATTATCAGGTGCATGTGGCTCTTTCGACACAAGTTTAAGTTAGACGGTTCGTTGGAACGTTATAAGGCTAGATTGGTTGTTAATGGTAAATCTCAGACAGTTGGGGTGGATTGTGATGAAACTTTTAGCCCGGTTGTTAAACCGGCCACTATCAGGACAATGCTCTCTTTGGCTATCTCACGAGACTGGCCTATCCACCAATTGGACGTTAAGAATGCTTTTTTACATGGTACTCTAAATGAGGTTGTTTTCATGCATCAACCTACGGGTTTTGTTGACAAACGGCATCCAGAATTTGTGTGTCGCCTGAAGAAATCATTGTATGGTCTTAAACAAGCACCACGGGCATGGTACACCCGTTTTGCTAATTATATCCTTTCTCATGGATTTCGTAGCAGTGCTTGTGATAATTCATTGTTTATCTATCATCGTGGGTCAGAGACTGCTTATTTATTGTTGTATGTTGATGATATTGTTGTCACAGCCTCTACTACCAATTTGTTACAAGAGATCATCTATACTCTGTCTCGAGAATTTGCTGACAGATTTGGGACATTTGCATCATTTTTTGGCATCAAAGTTACACGACTGCCCAATGGTTTTTGTCCCAAGAACAATATGCTAAAGACATCATCTCTCGGGCGTCTATGTCCAATTGTAAGCCGTGCACTACTCCGGTTGACTTATCAGCTAAACTTAGTGCCACAGATGGTGCACCCTTTTCCGACCCGACTTTGTATCGGAGTTTAGCCGGTGCTTTACAGTACCTGACATTTACACGCCCAGATATCTCTTATGCGGTCCAACATATATGTTTGTTTATGCATGATCCTCGTGACCCACATTTTGCATTCTTGAAGCGTATTATTCGTTATCTTCAGGGGACTCTGGCCTATGGATTGCGTATAATGAAGTCTGGTACAGATTCATTGATTGCTTATTCTGATGCTGACTGGGGTGGTTGCCCTGATTCGCGCAGGTCTACAAGTGGGTATTGCGTTTTTCTCGGATGATAATCTTATCTCATGGTCTTCGAAACAACAACCCACCATCTCTCGTTCGAGTGCTGAAGCAGAATATCGGGGCGTTGCAAATGCTGTTGCTGAAGCTACATGGATTCGGAACTTGTTACTTGAGCTGCGTACACCGTTGCAGAAGGCTACTATCGTTTACTGTGATAATGTTTCAGCTGTGTATCTCTCTGACAACCCGGTCCACATCAGCGAACTAAGCACATTGAGATTGACATCCATTTTGTTCGTGAAAAGGTTCGAGTTGGACATATTAGAGTTTTGCACGTTCCTTCATCTCTACAGTATGCAGACATTTTTACCAAAGGCATCTCCAAGCAGTTGTTCCAGTCTTTTCGTACCAGTTTGAACGTCTGTCCTACGCCCGTTCAAACTGCGAGGGTGTCTTAGCCGATAATTATGAAGATAATTATGTGTATTATTATTAGATAAATATTGTATAGAATTATGTTTATCTTTTCCTAAAATACAGCTAGGGTTGTTATGTATATAAGGAGCCTTTGTTGATCAATAACATTCATTCACAATTTCATACCATAAACACTTTTAGTTACTATATGAACTTGTAGGTAGTTAGGTATGGTTGTGTTGTGTACAGTTAAATCTTAATTAAGGATTATCTTGAAAACCAAACTAAGGTTTTGAAACTTTGATTAAGGGATTTTGAGGACGAATTACAGGTTCCTACGTGTTTTAGTCTGAAAAATGTTTTTTTTGTTTTACAACTAGTTTTATTCCCGCCTGCGTTGTGGGGCACGCTAAATCGGATAGTTCTCGGCTTGATAGTGGTAGTTCATAATCATGTATGTAAAGCAAGAGGTTATTAAGTTTGGTACTTACCTTTGCCTAGTGATGTTCCAACATCACATTCTCAAATTCTTGTTTGGGTAAAAAACTGTCATTTCTACATTCAACACATATGCAAGATCGATATGTGTATTTTGCCGCTCTGTTGATTAAAGAAGTGATTAGCGATAAGCTCTTTGAGCGGTTGTTTGGCGATCTGTATAAAAGATAGGATTATACGAGGAACTCTCATCATCATGGTTTGAACCACACTACTTGTGTTTCCTAACGGATGGCTAAAGCATAATGAAAACGCTAATTTCACATCCGGAAAAGTTTCACATCCGGAAAAGCCGATACTGATTAGCCTTCTTTAAGCCTACCTCTTGCCTTTCCAATGTTTGTTTTTCTATTAGTTGCTATGCTATAAACATCGGCATATCTTAAACAAAAAATCTTATAAGAGCGACTTTACACCATTTGAAGAGGTGATGACAAGCTTAATGGAATTTACACCATGAAATGTGTTTTTATTATTTGAAATATAAGCTTTATCGTTGTTTCTTGTTATAAGCAGATATGTTAAAAAATTGATGTTAAGCTTCTTGTAAATTCTTGAAAATCAATAATAAAAATTTGGTTAAATCAAATAGTAAATAATCTATCACATCAGCAATAACTAAATAAGCTTTAAAGTTTAACCAAATAAAGCAATTTTAGAATGCAATCTGGTGTAGAAATGCTACTCACTGTAAAGCACAATGGTTAACCATTTATCTTTTTTTTTTTCATAAGGAATAATGGATTTTAATAATCCAAACTATTAGCCGTTGGTCAACAACGGTCCTAATTTAAAAAATAATCAGTGGTGGTCCCACCTTTTCACATATTGTAAACTATGGAGATAATCAAATAGGAAATATGTTTTGGGTAGGAAGGATATCAAGTAATCTTAGCCGTCCATCTGGAAAAGTAGAAATACAAGTGGGAAGGGTATTTTAGTCAATCTTCTTTTATTTATTCTTTATATTTCTCTTCTCTGTATCTTCAAAACTCAGATATTCAAAACCCACCATCTTCAACATTTCATTCTTTTTCTCTCTCTAGAATTCTACATCACGGTGCAATTTTTCTTCATCAATGAATGGTTCGAACACTCAATCAACGTGTTCTTTGATTTCTTTGATTCTATAATTTCTCGTTTTTTTAAATTTAACATGATGCGATGGAATATGAGAATTCTGTTAAAACAGGTACTCCTCTTCTCAAATTTCTCAAACATTTTTGAATTCAAAGTGAAGATATCTCAAATTCTACTATTTTCTCTTGATGTATTATGCGTTTGGGTAACATCATCAGTTCAATTTCATTGAGAAATCATTAATAAAAAGTTGCACACCAGGTGTTTGACAGAATGTCTCAAAGAAAAATTGCAAAATACCTTTCAGTTTAGACTTTCATTTAAAATTGTGTTTTACAAAATAATGAAAAAACACACTTTTTGGGTGTTTTTTGGTCATTGCGTTTTACAAAATAATGAAAAACACAGGTTTTTATCCATTGTGTTTTACAAAATAATGAAAAAAATACATTTTGGGTGTTTTTTTACAATTGCGTTTTACAAAATAATGAAAAAAACTGTTTTTTATCCATTGCGTTTTACAAAAGAATGGAAAAACACACTTTTTGGGTGTTTTTTGTCAATTGCGTTTTCCAAAAACACTTTTCTTTTGTGATTTTAGTCCATTGCGTTTTAGAAAGTACACTATCTTTTATATTTTAGTCGATTGCGTTTTAGAAATAAACTTTGTTTTGTGTTTTAATTCATTGCTTTTTAGATATAAAAAGCATTGTCTTTTATTTATTTTTTTTGTCCATTGCCTTTTAGAAAAAAACACTTTTTTGTGTTTTTTAGTCTATTGTGTTTTATGATTGGTTTGTTGAACTTAAAATGAAACTATATGATAATAATGTTGGAAATTAAGTGTGTTTGAATGGATGTCCAAAATGGTAAACCACTTGTCCTACATTCGTGTGGAGACAAAGTATAAGGTTATTTATAAGGTGAAACCTTTGCATAACCAACACTTTATGACATGTTTTACTATGAGTCCTACGCGCGAGTGCGCAGGGGGGTGCAAATTGGAACCGGAATTTAGTCGAACTCGTGTGCACCCGCACCTCCTGCGGACACGAATGCAGTTCCGAAAACCCAGGTCCGCGTCCCGTGGCTCGAGACTCGCTCGAAGTCAGCTCGGTTTGTAAATGAGCCAAGGTAGGTTCGGTTCGTGGCTCGCTGTGAGTGTGTGTTTATATACATATATTCTAATATATCTAAGTAGTGTTGCTTTGAGTAATATGGTTACTTATATAGATCAAGGTCGAAAAAGCTCGGTTTTAAAAGATCCGGCTCGGCTCGATTCGATTATTAAACGACACCCTGGTTCGGCTCGGCTCGATTACAACCCTATCTCAGATCCAACAATATGTGTGAGATTCCCTATGTATGAAGGTACCTTAGCATTGCACGGATCAATGCTAGCTATATTTGATTAGTCGCTAGATAACTTATTTTGTACTTATATGTGTGATTCCCCAAGAATGAAGGTATCTTAGATATTTTGGTATTGATGGTGTGACATCATCCATGATGGTGTGGTCAATCCACATTGCCTTCTTTATAAATATTTATACAAGCACTTGGTACATGTTGATTTCTTGTAGAAGAGCATGGATCAATCTTATTTCATTTAAATAGATGGATGGTTGATCTGTATGTACACACACTCTCATTGTCTCACACATGAATGATACATATGGCTTTTATACATTACATTTATAAATTTTACATTATAAACTTGATGGTACTTTTTTTCTTTGGTATTTGTTATTTTGATGTGTTGAGATAGAAGAATTTTGATCCTTTGCTATTGTATTATTCAACTGTGACACTTGACTATTTTGAGTCTGTACCGTACTAGTGTGACATGTGTTATCAGTGAATAATGGCAATATTTTATTTAATTTGGTGTTGGTACTTGATGTGTTGGTAAATTCAAACTTTGTTAAAAATTATGTTGGCAAAAACAAGATATACGTTTATCGTGTAACGAATAAAATGCGAAACGAACGTCGGTGACCGCCCTATTAATGTTAAAATCCTAAAAATATCCCTTATGATTAAAATGTTATTTTTAATCATATTAGTGAGGAAAAATTAAGTAAAACCCTTAAAAACATTGTTTTGCGAATTAAGCGCGTACCGCGCGATACTGCGGGTTTCTTACAAAATTTAAATGACAAAGGCAGTAAAGGAAAGTAATATATTGTTCAACATTATTATGGCGAGTTAATTTTTATAGAGTGATAAAAATAATTTAAAACGCGATTAAATCGCGAGATAAAATACCCGATAATCATTTAAATACCCGTGTTAACCTAAATATAATATATATATATATATATATATAAAGGAGATGTGTGTGTGTGCGCATGTGTAGGTGGTGGCCCCATGGGGTGCCCACCTTTTCTCTTTTGTGCCAAGTGTTTGCCTAGGGAAGATTGCAATCATTCAATATCCCTAAACACCCAAACATAACACATTGCAACACACAAAAACTCTTCATCTCTTTCTCTTTTCTCAGCTTCGGCCGAAACCCACCACAATCACTTCATTCAAATTGTTATTCTGAGATTAAGTCATTCAGCAATTTTGTTCATCTCTTGAAGATTTAAGTCCATTCCAAGCTAGTTTGAAGGGTGTTTGAAGATCCAAAGGTGATTCCAAGAATGTTCATCAAAAATCTCATCAAAACCCACTAAAATTCTTGTAAGGTGAAAACCCACTTTTAAAAATTTATGTTCTTATTTCTTGATGATAATTGAAAGTTTCTTAAAAGCTTTGAATTATTCACAAACTTGAAATCTAAACAAGAAAATGGTTTTAAATCAAATAAAAATGGAAGTATATGTGTGTGTATACGTAGCTGTGAGTATATATGTATGTGGGTATTGGGTTGTGTTTTGATTTTAGTTGATTCTTAACTGATGCATGATCAAAAGGATTTTTTATAAAAGTTCATGTTGGGATTAAACCCTTTTCTAAAGGAACAGATGATAGAAAGCCAAAACATGCTAGTTCATCTGATCCAGCATATCAGAGTTTACAAGCTCTGATGAATAACATCTGATATTGCTAAAGCCCTGCATCAAGCATCTATTGAAGCTAAACGACATATCCAAAGCTCTGCTGAAGACTAACAGTGGATTGCATCAGATTTTAGTTTATCTAATTATATTCAATGTAACAGTGTTTTTGTATTAGCAGTGTTTAGGCTATCAGAGTTTAGGAGTTAGTTATTATGTTGTTAGCTGTCACTATCAACCCTGACATCAGCAAAGATGCTTAGAGGTTAGACATGTACTATAAATAGATAGTACTTATGTACCGTTCTATTATCTATCAAAAGATAATTTCACCAATCGTCTTCTCTGCATTCTGTACGATCAAACTTAAGTTACAAAAGGTCGAGGGGGAGTTGTAATCACATGCAAAACTTATAAAGTTTGAAAGCATGTCGATCAAAGCAATCTTCCATTAGTTGTGATACAAAGTTTTTTATTTCCGCTGCATTTCACTCTGTTTTATCTTCATTCATAAAACCATCTTTAAAACAATCACAACTAATTCAAATTCTGATCCTAACAATTGGTATCAGATATTGGTCAATCAAAATTTGATTTAATAATCAATTTGATTTGAAAGATCAGCTCTCCCTGCTAATTTGTTTGTTTGTTTTCATTGGAAAACATAGTTTATTTACGTTCAAAGTTTTTAAAACAAAATCTGTTTAAAACAATCAAATGTCACAAAACACACAGGATTCCAACAACACCGGATCCATGTTTAAACCTCCGATGCTTGTCAGAAATGAGTATTACATATGGCAACGTCAGATGAGTCATATTCTTGCTCAGCAAAACACCGGTTGCTGGAGGTCAGACCACATGTTCCTATGGTTCCAAATGCAGAGGACCCAGTAAAACAAGTGCCTAAAAGTCCTGAAAATTACTCCGAGCAAGATTTCCAAAAAATTGAGTTATATGCTAAGGCTTTTAGCATTGTTGCTTCAGCCTTGCCTAACGAAATCTATGCTGGCCTGTTGCACTGCAACAGTGCAAAGGAGTTATGGGATGCTTTGAAAGAGTAATTCAGTGGGACTGATGATGTAATTGAAAACAACAGAGAAGTCTTAAATCAACAATATGAAACTTTCATGTCAAAGGAGAGTCTCTAACACAACAATTCGAGCGATTTAGCTATCTCATAAGTGAACTTAAGCTGGTAAACATTGAATGTCCCAATTCGACTGTCAATAGTCGTTTCCTCAGATCATTACCAGAAAAGTGGGACACCATAGCTTTCGTGACCCGAACATCTGTTGGTTTTAAAGAAATGAATCTTACACAGCTTCATGGTAGACTTCTCACATATAAGAGAGAGTTGAACCAGAAAAAGAAGCTACAAGAATCTGGAAAAATGGCTGATGACTATGCTTTTGGTAGCACAACTCTTTTAGGCCAAGAAGAGGGATCCGGAAGTGGTAAGGATCAGAGTTATGATCATTTCATTGATATAACTTCTGGAGGAAACTTCAACTCTGATTCTTACTCACCCAACTATGCTTTTGCTGCTAATGGGGAAAGCCAAACCTCTGACAACTTATCCTTTGAGTTGAATGACCTTCAACACTTTGAACCATTTGATTTAGAAGAAATGGACATTTTGCATCAACTGGCTCTATTAAGTGTTAGAGCTAGTAAGTTTTATAAGAGAACTGGTGGAAAATTCCCAGGGTTGCATGGGGGGTTAAAGGTTGGGCTAGATAAATCAAAAATCAAGTGCTATAAGTGTAATAGACTAGGACACTTTGCTAGGGAATGCTTATCTCAAACATCTGGACCTATTGTGACACACCCTGGCCCTAGACCTCAACACACACAAAGCACTGCTCATTATTCCCAATATACCCTGCTCCTCAAATGCAAAGCACTACTCATTTTGCACACCCTCCTGCCACTGTTCCTGTGCACTATGTTCAAACCACTGTTCCACAGATTCAGTATGTTCAAACACCATCTTCTCAAGTGCATGTGCAACCTGCACCTCATGTCACATAAGTTACTCAAACCACTGCTCCAGCAGAGGTTAACCAACAAAGCTTTTTCACACAAGGTTTTGTTGATTGGAGTAGCTTGCCTGGGGAATTAACTGATGAAAACTTTGCTCTAGTAGCCAAAAATGATTTTGAAAATGATTTTTTGCTTTATGGTTCTAGACACAATATTTTAAGGTGATGAATTTGTGGAAGAAGTGTCTAAATCTGATGTGTTTGAAGTTCATGATGAAACAGTGGTTACAAAAGAGAATGTTGATGAAGATGAGAAACCTTTGTCTGATCCATGGGATACCAGTGTGTGTGAAGGTGATTGTGACTGTGTCGTGATGGCTGCTGCTAAGGTATCACCTCAGATCCTTAAAGATATACGTTCAGAGAAATGCATAATTGCTTTTGCTAACATAAAAAAGGTGAATGAAAATCTTAGAAACAAAATTTTAGATGATGAACTACATTTTGAAAAGCTCACAAAAGAGTTGAAAACAAAATTGGTTAACAAATATTCTGAAATTAGAAGTCTAAAACATGAGGCAAGTATAACCAAGGATCAACTCCAAACTATGATAGAGAAATATCAAGTTTGCAAAAAAAATTGAAATCTACCTAGATCACTTGTGAGAAGTGGGTAGAATCTTGTAAAGGTTATGAGGTCATGCTTGAAAACCAGATCCAAAGCAACATAAAATTTGGCATAGGTTTCAGGAAAAATGACCAAGTTTCTGAAAATGTTACTATAGATGAATCTGGGGTGGTTGAAATTGTCCCAAAAAATTTGGTTGGTGAGGAGATCAAAGTCACCGATAAAAATGGAAATAAAATTATTTTAGAAAAACTTGAGGGGTCCTCAACTTTGAGGAAGTCGAGAAATATCAATTTAAACCCACATGGTCTGATGAATGTGACAATCTTGAAAATTTCAAGCCAATGGACTTTTCAACCATTGATGGTTTCAAAGCACCTAAGGCAAAAGTAATCCCTATCAAGGATCTTCCAGCGATGTTACAATGTCTGCTAAAAAGAAGTCTGATAAAGGGAGAAGAAAGAAAAGGTCAAAAACTTGTTTTGCGATTTTTGTGAGAAAAGAAAACATGTCACTCAAAACTGTTTTCTTTTGAAAGCTTATGATATTAACAAAACCTGTGTGATCCCAAATTCTTCAAAATGCATCACCTGTTTAAAACAAACCACGTAACCCAAGAGTGTGTTTACCTTCAAACCTTTGACATCAAGGTAAAAGAGATTAAATAAAAAACTCTTGGAGAATCAAAATTCAAGTTCTGCTAGAAATAAATCTAAGCAGACCTTTGAATCTGTTGAAAAATCTGTTACCAAAGCACTGAACAAAACCTATGTTCCCAGAGAGGTACAAGTGATAGATGCACCACCTGCAAACAGGTATCCAAGAGGGTATGGCCAACCTGTATATCAAAAGGTTCCTCTTAGTTATGAGGGTTACAAAAGACCCTCTAAGCCAAGAGTTTACAGGCATGCTCATGGTTATCAACATCTGACAGGAAATGGCTCACAACAGTGGTTACAAAAACCTGATCTAATCACTGTCCATTCTCCTGAATTTGAGATTAGACAATCTATGACCCCATCCAAAGCCATTTTGGCTTTGAAGACCCACCTAAACTAATTGTTTACTAATGTGCAAGGAGCTTCTACTTGCCTTGATAATTTATGGTATGTAGATAGTGGAGGCTCCAGGCACATGATAGGATGTAGAGCCCTACTCAAAGATTTCATGGCACATGGAGGGGGTAATATATTCTTTGGTAACAATTCAAAGGGGAAGGTGTTGGTGTTAGGGTCAGGGACTGTTCAGGTTGGGAAACTCAAATTTGAACATGTTAATCTCATCGATAATCTAAAATTCAACTTGCTGAGTGTTTCACAAATGAGTGACAAAGGATATGGATCATTATTTACAAAGAAACCATGTCAAGTTGTAGGACCAAAACTTGTTAAAAGGATTGATCAAATAATTGCTGAGAGTAAAGCACAACTTGTTGCTCATAGGAGTGGCAATGTGTATGTGGTGGATATGTTGAAGGATAATCCAATGTCCAATGCATGCCTGTTCTCAGTTGCTTCAAGCAAAGAGACAGAGTTACGGCATAGAAGACTTGGACACACGAATCTGAAAACTATTACCACACTCTCAAAACAAAATCTTATCAGAGGTTTACCCTCAAAACAATTCATTTGTGAAGAACATTGTGTTTCCTGTTTAAAAGGCAAACAACATAAAAGTTCTTACAAGTCAATTGAAGAGTCCAAAACAAGCCAGTGTTTGCAATTGCTGCACATGGATTTGTTTGGCCCTGTAAAAATCATGAGTCTTAAAAAGAAAAGATACTGTCTTGTCATTGTAGATGATTTTTCAAGGTTCACATGGACATTTTTCATGCACTCTAAAGATGAAACTGCTGGCATTTTGCAAAATTTTGTTAAGCAAGTTGAAATACAATTTGACCTTCCAGTCAAAATTTTTAGAAGTGACAATGGGACAGAGTTCAGGAATAAGGAGTTGGATGCATTCTGTGAGTCAAAAAGGATTGTTGGACAATATAGCATCCCAATGACTACAGAATAGAATGGGGGTGGTTGAAAGGAAAAACAGGACCTTAATTGAATATGCAAGAACAATGCTTGCAGACTCAGGTTTACTCTTGTCTTTTTGGGCAGAGGCTGTGAACACTGCTTGCTATGTGCAGAACAGAGTTTTGATCAATCCCAGGCATCCAAAGACTGCCTATGAAATTCTTTATAAAATCTAACATCTGATCTCATATTTCAAGGTCTTTGGCTGCCCATGCTTCATTTTAAACTTAAAAGATTCAATTTCAAAGTTTGCAGCCAAAGTAGATTGTGGTTATTTTCTGGGATACTCAACCACTACTAAAGCCTAAAGAGTTTGTAACTCTAGGACCAAGTGTATTGAAGAAACCTTGAATGTAAAGTTCAATGCCAGCAAATCCTGCTGAACTGTTTGATCTAGACAAATTTAATTTGAAGATGTGTCTATCAAGACTGACCTTGCAGATACATCACTATCTTCTCATAAAGATCATGGATATGACAGTGTGCTTCCACAATTCAAAGTTAATCTATCCATCAGAGGAGCAGATGTTAACAACAACCGTGAAAACTCTGCCACTACTAGCTCAACAGTTGTTGATCCACAAACCTCTGCCAGCTCACAAAACCAAACCACTGTTGATAAAATTCCATTCTCTGTGAACAAAAATCAACTAACATTCACAACCATTCCACCCATACCTCCACCTCCATTTCAAATAGATGTTGGCACTTCAAAATTGCCAACAAATGTTTACTCAGATGATTCTCATTTGCAGCCTTCACCTCAGAATGCCATCATTCCATATAAGGGAGATGTCATCTTCCTTAGAAGTCATCCATCTGATCAAATTATTGGCAACATCAATGAGGGAGTGCTCATAAGAAGCCAATCCCAAAACATTTGTCTTTTTGTTGGCTTTCTATCACTCACACAACCTGTCAAGTACCAAGATGCACTAAAAGACAACAGTTGGGTAGAAGCTATGTAAGAATAGCTCCTTCAATTCAAAATACAACAAGTATGGGAACTTGTACCACTGCCTAAGGATGTATGTCCAATTGGCACAAAGTGGGTCTTTAAGAACAAAACTGATGAAAGGTGTATTGTTGTCAAGAACAAAGCAAGGCTTGTGATTCAAGGCTATAGACAAGAAGAAGGCATTGACTATGATGAAACTCTTTATGACAAAGATGACTTGGTTGATCAAACTCTTTATAGAAGTATGATTGTGTCTTTCCAGTTTTCAAAAACACAGCAAGGCTTGTGTTGATGACAAAGATGACTTGGTTGATCAACTCTTTATAGAAGTATGATTGGATCTTTACTGTACCTAACTACTTCCAGGCTAGACATCATGTTTGCAACATGTGTTTGTGCCAGATCCCAGTCAGCACTTAGAAAGTCTAATCGTATTGTTGTGAAGAGGATATTCAGATACATAAAAGGTGCTCCCGCACTTGGTATCTGGTATCCTGCTAATGGAAACATTGAGCTTTCAGGTTACTCAGACAGTGATTTTGCCGGTTGCCACACTACAAGGAAGTCCACATCAGGGGGAGTTCAGTTCCTAGGTGATTGCCTAGTGTCCTGGCAACGCAAAAAGAAAGTTGCAGTATCCACATCCACTGCTGAGGCTGAATACATTGCTGCTGCAAGTTGCACTGCTCAACTCTTATGGCTTCAAAACCAACTGCTGGATTTCAGTGTAACTGCTTTAAAGACTCCTCTCAAGTTAGATAGTCATGAAGCTAAAAACATCATTAAAAATCCAGTTTCTCATTCAACAACAAAACACATTGACATCAGACATCACTTTGTGAGAGATTGCTATGAAAAAGGTTTGATTTCTCTGCATCATGTTCCAACTAAAGATCAACTGGCAGATGTTCTAACAAAAGCATTAGATACATCCACCTTTGAAAGTCTAATCTCTAGGATTGGCATGTTAAACATGGAATAAAAACAATTTTTTTTGTGTTCCATGTGTAAATAGCATTAAAATGTATTCAGAAAATCAAAAATCCATCCTTAAAAATGGTTTAAAGTTGATGTTTTCAATAAATCTCAAAAGTCTAATCATAACCACTGGTTTCTTCAAACATCTGATTGGCTTGTATAATCTATCCACTGATAGCTATCCTCTGATTCACTTTTCAAGACACTGGTTGGTCAAACCACTGCGTTGACCTTATCCACTGATAGTGTAAAATCAAAACATTGTTTCCATCCACTGTTGATACACAATAGTGGTTCTCCATAACACTTGTCTTCCATTCACTATCAGAGGATACACGTGGACAGATGTTAGCCGTCAGATCTTTGCCATGTCATCACTCACTTTTCACTTTATAAAACCCTGTTTTATTCCAAACAGAGTTTTTCACTCTGCCGTATCGAATTCAAAATTCTAAAAGCGGTTTTTCTCCTCAAATCATCATCTTCTTCTTCTTCGCAACTTTTCCTCACCCAAATCTTTCACCATGAAGCTCATCATTAAAACACCCCACAATTACACTCCGATTCTTGAAGAAACTGACTCAAATAGATAGTATCATGCTATGATCAAAGTCTTAAAAGAGTCCAAATACAAGAACATCATGAGAATAAAAGCCCCAATTTTTCTTGATACATTACGACAGTTCTGGGCAAATGCTGAGGTCCATTCAACAAAGAAGAAACCTTATGCTATCGTCTCCAACGTGGGCAAAACTCTTTTTCAAATAAGCCTATCTTCCATTTAAGAGGTTTTTGGCATAAATGACCTAGATCATCCTACCTCTTTTTCACTTCCTGACTTGCATTATGAATTCATTGAAAAATGATATGAAGGTCAACTGGCAGGTAAAACCATCTATAAACCTAAATTTCCAGATTTTTCACTCTGCCGTATCGAATTCAAAATTCTAAAAGCGGTTTTCTTTTCAAATCTTCTTCTTCTTCGCAACTTTTCCTCACCCTAATCTTTCACCATGAAGCTCATCATTAAAACACCCCACAATTACACTCCGATTCTTGAAGAAACTGACTCAAAGAGATAGTATCATGCTATGATCAAAGTCTTAAAAGAGTCCAAATACAAAAACACCATGGAAATAAAAGCCCCAATTTTTCTTGATACATTACGACAGTTCTGGGCAAATGCTGAAGTCCATTCAACAATGAAGAAACCTTATGCTATCGTCTCCAATGTGGGCAAAACTCTTTTTCAAATAAGCCCATCTTCCATTTCAAAGGTTTTTGGCATAAATGACCTAGATCATCCTACCTCGTTTTCACTTCCTGACTTGTATAATGAATTCATTGAAAAAGGATATGAAGGTCAACAGGCAGGTAAAACCATCTATAAACCTAAATTTCCTGCTGAAATGAAATTCTTTTTCCATACATTGTTGACATGTTTGTCTGCCAAGACAACTGCATTTAATGAAATACCTTTGAACATGCAATACTTGGGATTTACAATTTTGACTAAATCTGATTTCAACTTTTCCCAAGTATTGTTCAATGACTTGGTGACAAACATCAACAATATTAAAAGGGCAAAGCTTTTCTAATGCACCCAAGGTTTTTAAGTGTTTACATACAAAACAAGGTGTTGTGGTTTCTCATGGAAGCCTTACTCATGAAACTTTTACACGCATCACCAACCAATCAAAAAATTTAGAAACACAAGTAGAGGGGCCTGAGCAAATTTTAGATGCACAAACATCACAGCCTCAACCCACTGCTACTGAGCCCACTACTCCTAGTGATCAAAGTACTACAACTAGTGCTTTGAAACCCACACTAGCAATCACCAAAAAGAAACATACAAAATCCAAAAACCCACCAAAACCAAATCTAAACAAATCTAAAAAGGGTCCTCTGGAAGATGAGATCCCAGAGGTTAACCTAGTGTGTCAGGATCTAAGTTTGAATCACTTGTAGTTTTTGTTTCTAAAGATGGAAAATGGATTGAATTATAAAGATATGCCGCAGAATTAATGGAAAATTTTTACTACAAGCAATCAGTTGTTTGTTTTCATCACCATCATGCTTTCAAGTTGATGAACTTTGCATGTGATTCACAAACTCCCCCTTAGGCAATTACAATCGTTTGATAGTAAGAAATGAAGAAGATAAAGTGCGAATTGATCTTTTTCAGGAAGACAAGTTAACTGTTACAACGTTCACCTATTTATACTAACTATCTAACCACTGAGCATCTTTTGTGACGTCATGGTTGATAGTGACAACTAACAAAATTGTAACTAACTAAAACACTGCTATACTAATATTATCAGTGCATAGCACTGTTACATTGAATAAAGTAAAACTACTCTAAGCACTGATCTTTATCCTCTGATCTTGTTTCTTCTAGCAGACCTTTGCTTCTTGATTCAATCAGATGATAGGAATAGTTGTTTAAGGAAAGCAGTGTAAAGGTTGATCAGAGGTTGTAACCTCTGATAGTTGAACCAAAGCTCGGATAGTGAATTTGGCTTTGATATCATTTGTTCCTTTGTTAGGGTTCAATCCCAACAATCTCCCCTGGAACAGATGATGCCAAAACACTTGATTATTCTTGGTTTTCAACAGAAGTTCTCTGATTTGGCCTTTAAACTGTAATTCAAAATTCAGAGAAACTTCATCATCATCATCCATTTCGAGTGTCAGATCCAAAAGATCTTGAAGGTCTTCTGCATTTAACTCATATGCAACCTCCATGCTAATCTTGACAACAACACCATTAGACTTGAGCAATGTCAATTCGTTGGAGTCTTTATCGACTTTTCACTTTAGAATTTTTGGGTCTTCTGGCTTTCTAGGATGACTTTTATTGGTTGAGGTTTGAAGAGCTTTTTGTTGAACTATCTTTGTCAATTCTGCTCTGAGCTTTTCACTAGCTTCATCTGTGTGATAGTCAACCATGTTTTTAATTCCCTCTTTGATGTGTTCAAACACTCTCTTGTCTTCTTCATCTATCTTTTCTTGCCTTTTTAATTGATTGAAAGCAAGGATGGAGGGGACATGTGATGAGATAGACTTTTTAGAGTGTTGAGCTTTATGAACATCATCTGATGGAGGGTAAATTGGTTTAGGAGGCATGTTTGGATCTTTCTCCTCCTCTCTTCTAACATCTTATACGTATCAATCACCCTGACTTCTCCCCACCTTGTCACTTGATTCCTTGAACCATAGTGATTTTGTATCAATTCTTCTTTCATCCTTTTGATCTTCAAAGCTCTGTCTGGCATATTTTTCTTATATTTTTCCCAGTTAGGAGGAGTTGGCTTCTTGTGAGGATCTTTTAACATTTCTTGCATTCTTTTAATTTCTTCTCTCATCTCATCCATAATCCAATCCTTGAACTGTGCCTTTGTTGCCTTATATTGCTTGTTCTTCATGATCTGTTCTGTTAGGATCTGACTTTGACCTGATTGTGTTGTTTTAAACAAATTGGATATAAAATAAGATAAAACATATAAAACTTGCAGCGGAATACGATTTAAAACTTTGTAACACAATCAAATGATATATTAGCTTTCATCACACAATGTTTTCATTACTCAAAAGATTGAAATGATTACAAGTAATTACATGCATGAATTACTAACTCCCCCTCAGCCCAAGCTTCACACAGATCAGATTGTACAATGTAAGTGTATGTGTGTGAGCTAAATAGAATAGTACATGCACTGTCTATTTATAGTACAAATCCTAACCTCTGAAGCATCTTTGCTGACATCACCAAGACAATGACATCTAACTAACCAAACAACCTCTAACCACTGCTAATGCTATACTCTGATACATTTACAAAACAGTGATGGTTATCCAAATAAGATGCTAACCACTGATGAGCTTAACCACTGTTGAAGCTTTACCATATGTTCTTCAAAGGGTGATCAGACCTTTTACTTTCAACAGACTTTTGACTTCAAGCAGAGGTTTGATCTTCAACAGTCTTTACAACCAGCAGAGCTTAGCACTGAGCAGATGTTAGGGCTATCAAATGTTAGGTGCCTTGTCATTGAGGGAAGTTGTGAACCAAAACACTGTTTATTTTGGATCATTTAGACCAGAACTGTTTTGGCATTTTATCATCTGTTCTTGTGTATGGGTCAATCCCAACAATCTCCCCCTAGAATAGATGATGCCAAAACTCTTCTTTATTCATGATCTTTTTTCTCTTATCAGTTTTCCCTGATTTATCTCTTGAACTGTAGTTCAAAATTCAGGGATTTTTCATCATCTTCATCCCTGCACAGTTGAGTTCCAAGAGATCCTGAAGGTCAGCTACACCCAAGCCTAGTGCATCCTTCCTTGTTATATAATCAACTTTCTCATTGGACTTGAGCAAAGTCAATACATGGGTCTGTTTATCAGACATCCACTTTAGTATTTTTGAGTTCAATGGGTTTCTTGGGAGAAGTTTTATTTGTGATGAGTTTGGTGAAGTTGGTTTGCTTGATAAGGATGTGGCAATGATAGTAGGTGGATCCTGATAATCTGATGAAGTAGCATCCATTTTTTATTCTTTCATGTTTTCATCTTTCTTCTTTTCTTGTATTTTATCCATTTGATGCTCTTTCCTTTGATTGAAGGCTTGGATGTATTCATCTAAGGCAAGATCTGCACTTGTATTGGTTTTCTTGAACTTGTTCCAGTCTAGTGCAATCTTCCTTATCTGAGGATCATTCTTCATTTTTCACACTTGTTTGCTTCTTGTTGAAGAGCTTTGAGAGACCATTCTTCAAATTGATGCTCTTCAGCTTGATATGGTTTGTCTCTCATGATAATTTCTATGAAATCTCTTCTTAGTTTCTTTTGAATATCAGCATCAGGTGATTGAGTTGACCCCTCTTGTTCAAGTCTTTTGCAAAGTCTTCCAGTTTCTTAACTTTACTAAGTGCATGTTGCATTCGACTTGACAAGTAGACTTCACCTTTCCCTTTACTCTCTTCTTTTGCAATGTTATTGGCTTGTTTGACTTTTAATCTCAGATACTCCTCAATGTTCCTTGGAGCTCTGTAGCCAAAAAGAGATGGGAATATTCTTTTGGATGGATTATCCTCTGTGAAGAATTGTAACATTTCATCTTTAACTGCAAGCACTTCCAAAGGGTAATTTATTGCCAGAGGTATTTGTCTTGTTGGATTACGGCCAGTAGGTGATTGAGTAAGTGGGTTTGATGTTGCTGATGAAGGAGGGATGAAAGGTTCTGGATTGGTTAGAATGAGTGGTGTAGATGTGGGTATATCCTCAGTCACTTTAAATTTTCTTTTTCTTGTATAGACTGAGTTTAGTGAATGAGTTGTTGTGGATGTGTGTGTAACAGGGGTTTGAATTTGAGAAGATATGATAACAGTAGTTTGGCTAATAGCTGATGAAGGAACTGTTATCTCAACCACTATTGTTTTAACATCTGTTGTACCTTTTGTAGTCACAACATCTGTTGCAGTGAAGGTTGGTGATGAAGGTGGTGGCATTGTTTTCTGCTTTTTAGCAGGTGATTTGTGAGGTGGGGTTGTTGGTTTAGGTACAACAGTGGATATAGTACCAGCAGTGGTTTTGAGACCAGTAGTGGTTTGCTTTTTGGGTTCTTGTGGTGGTGATTTCTTTCTATTTGAAATAAAGATCCTTTTTAAAAGTCCTTTTTCTTGTATCTTCATCATCTGCTTGAATGTCTAGGTTTCATCAACTCCCTTTTTTTTTCTTTAACAAATGTTTCAGCAGAAGTTACCAAGGATTCTTTTGCAGGTTCTGGCTTTTGCTTTGACACATTATCCACAGACTCAGTTTTCTCCCCTTTTGGCATCATCTTTTTCGAAGATAGGTGCAGAGGAAGTGCCAGACTTCTTTGTAAGAAATTCTTTGATACCCTTGAGGTCTGCCTGAATTTCTCTATATCTCTCATCAACCAAATCTTTGAGGATTGTTACACGGATTTCATGTTGGTGGTCAGCAAGTTGACGTTGTTGTTGAAACAAAGGATATACTTGTTTAATTATATCAGTGGTTTGAAGAGCAGAGGATTGAGACTTTGAAGCTTCTAACATATGTTGCAACATATTTTTGATATGTGCCACTGATGTCTCTATTGTAGTAACTCTCTCTGTCAAATCCTTATATTTTAGATCATCACCTAACTTAATAGGATCATCTGAACTCCTACAAGAAGTGGTAGTTGTATCTATGGTATCATGAACAGAGGTTTCAACCCCGTTTCAAACATAGATGCCCTTTTTTCTTGGTACTGGGACTTCTTTCTACAGCAGACGTTTCCTTAACAATCTCAACAGTGGTTTTAATCCAACAGTGGTTGCTATGGTATCCTCAGTAGAACTTGCCTTCAAGGGAGACTTATTTATGAAACTACTGTCCAGATGTAAATCAGTGGATTCAACATCTGTAGTAGCTGCTCCACTTGAACTACCAACAAGAATTTCATGAAATTCGAGTGGTGTAACCTCCTCAACTGTTTGTGGGTTAGTCAATGAAATTTTATCAGACACAGCCATTGTAGAGGGTGTATTCTCAGTAATGTGTTGGTGAGAGAGGCTGTTTTGTGTCTGACTTCCAATGACCTCAAACAGATACTTCAGGGTTGATTTAATTTGAGATGTGGGAAGTGAGGTGGAAAGAGAGTTTGTCCTGGGAGGAGAGCTATTCAACATACTCTCAAATGAGGGTAATGTATCGTGTTGTGGATTCCCTTTGCTTACAACATGTTCCTTTTGTGAGGAATCATGAGGAGTTTTGGTTTTGGGTGGAGATCTTTCCAGCTGTTGTGAGGAAGTAGCAATAGTGGTTTCTTGTGACTTTTGTGTTGTCACTGGGTTAACTTCTGGGATCTCGTCTTCTAGAAGATCCTTTTTGGTGGATTTGGTGGGCTTGATGGATTTCTTTTTGGTCTTTTTGGTGGTTTTTGGTGGGGATTGCACAATAGTGGTTGTACTGCTGTGGTCACCAAGAGTGTGGGCTCAGTAGCAGATGGTTGAGTTTGGGCAGGTTGTTCTGATAAATCTTCCTCTACCACCTCTACTTGGGTTTTTGAAACTTTATCTTGATTAGAAATGCGTGTAAAAGTTTCATGACCCATAGGTCTTGCCTGTCTAACTGGGCCAATTTTAGAATCATCTCTAGGTAATTGATTTTGAAGATATATGCTTAAAAACCTGGGATGTATCAGAAAAGCCTTTTCTTTGGCAATATTATTATAATTATTAACAATGTCATTGAACAAATACTTGGGAAAAATTGAAATCTGAATCAGTCAAAATAACATATCCCAAATATTGCATGTTCAATGGAATTTCATTAAAACCAGTAGTTTTTGCTGAGAGACATGTCAAAATAGTATGAAAGAAAAATCTCATCTCAGCAGGGAAATTTGGTTTGTATATAGTCATACCTTTGAGTTGACCAACATACCCTCTTTCAATAAACTCAGCTTGGATCTCCCCCAGAGGAAATGTCACAGGATATGACATGGCATTCAACTTAAAGACTTGTGAGATCGATTGTGGAGTAATTTTCACCAAGGTTTTGCCCACTCTTGAGATTATTACATAAGGTACTCCTCCTGTTGAGTGAACCTCAGCATTCGCCCACAATTGCTGGAGTGAACCTTCATAAATTGGGGCTTTTGCTAACAACATCTCCTTGAATTTGGACTCCTTTAGCATCCGAATCATTGAATGATATCTCATAACTCGGTTTCCTCCAAAATGACAGTGTAATTATGAGGAGTTTTGATTATTAACTTAAATGTCGATAATTCGGGTTTAGATTTTGCTTTTGATTTTGTTTTTGTTTTGGGAGCCATGATTAATGGTAAAAACTGTTTTTAGATTTCGAAATTGACACAGTTTGGTGAACTCTCTGTTCTGGATAAAACAAGGTTTTTATAGGGTTTCTGAAAAGTGATGATGACGTGGCATCAGATGCAACATCTGTCGAATAACATCTGTCCACGTGTAACATCTGTTGTGCATGGAAGACAGTTGTTTGGCTAAACCTCTGTTTGAAATTGTTGAACTATTAGAAGATATGGTTAATCACTGTTTAAGTAAAATGGTCAATGGATAGCAAACAATGCCTTTAAGGCAACCAGATAATACACCTTGACAGTGGATAGATTTTTCTATTCTGACAGATTTTTATGCTGTCGGTGCTTTGAGCAGACTTTGAGGATTTATTGAAAAATAAATTTAAACTATTTTTAGGTTATTTTTAATTTTCAGAAAACATTTTTATGCTATTTACACATGAAATACAAGAGAACTTGTTTTAATCCATGTTTAGCATTCCGGACCTAGAGATCAAGTTTTAAGGACAGATGATTCCATGTTTTTTTGGTTTCCACATCTCCCAACTGATCTTTAGACTGGACATGTTATAAAGAAGTCAAACCATTTTTATAGTAATCCCTCATAAATGATGTCTGATATCATTAGTGTATGGATATCCTGTGATCCCAGTGATTTTGATGTTGTTTTGATCAACAACTGTTAAACCAGCAGAGTATGAGCTTTGACAGTTGTTCTGAATATCTGCTGCTCCTGTAGTGAAAAATATGAGTATCTGTAAAGTTAGCCTAGACAAGCAAAATATGAGATAACCTTTGAACATCAACAGATTTCTTTTGATCCATTATCAAGGAAGAGCAACTCCCTTCTTTCTAAAAAAAGAAAGGGTTTACTTCCTGGCAGGTTTTGAGCTTTGACTATCTTAAAACAAGTGAAAGCTCAACATGTATTACTTTTCAAAAAAAAAAATACCGAAAAGAAATAAAACATGTCCTGATATATACATGAAATCTTTACTATTAAATAATTAAGTAAAAAATTTCTTGATAAATGAATCAATTAGACCTGATAGATGTCCTGAGTCCTCTTTGAAAACACTTTTTAACTTGAGATACATTGGTTACCTGAATCTACCTGTAAATAGTGGTTGCACTCAGCTTATTTGGTAACAGATGTTTGAGCAGAGACGAAGATTCAATTTTAGGTTTTCCTTTAGTAGGACTAGCCTGTGAACTCTCAGGTGTTTTATGTTTATACTCTTTTCTTTTGTCATTAAAAATTTTGAGATAAACACACTTTTAGAGTTATGTGGTTTTTCTTCTATTCCCCTTTTAACCTTTCCATAGGCAAATGTTGTAGCATTCACTGAAAGGCTTTTAAGGAAAGAGTAATCAATCCAGAATCATTTACAGTTAATGTTTTTAAGAACCTTAGACATATTTGCAAAAATGTTTATGCTAAAATTCTCATTACTTTTGATCTGGTTTTCTAAACGTCAACCCATAATCTTTAAAAATTTTCTCATAACTTTTGTTCATCATATAGAACTTGTTCCTAAGATTTAGATTCACCTTAGTCTTTTAAAGACATTAGATGAATTCTTAGCAACCATCAATCATAGAATCATCACAGATTTTTAACACAAATATTCGAAAACGTATATAACGTGATTTGGCTCTTACTCTGTTTTCCAACAAATACGATCAACACAGTACCACAAAAATTGAGCTGATCTTTTTACGTCAAATCGATTGTTAGATCGAATTTGACTGACCATGGCTCTGATACCAATTGTTAAGATCTGAGTTTGACCGGATTGTGTTGTTTTAAACAAATTGGATATAAAATAAGATAAAACATATAAAATTTGCAGCGGAATACGATTTAAAAATTTGTAACACAATCAAATGAGAGATTAGCTTTCATCACACAATGTTTTCATTACTCAAAGATTGAAATGATTACAAGTAATTACATGCACGAATTACTAAATCCCCCTCAGTCCGAGCTTCACACAGATCAGATTGTACAATATAAGTGTATGTGTGTGAGCTAAATATAACAACACATGCACTGTCCATTTATAGTACAAATCCTAACCTCTGAAGCATCTTTGCTGACATCACCAAGACAATGACATCTAACTAACCTAACAACCTCTAACCACTGCTAATGCTATACTCTGATACATTTACAAAACACTGATGGTTATCCAAATAGGATGCTAACCACTGATGAGCTTAACCGCTGTTGAAGCTTTATCATATGTTCTTCAAAGGGTGATCAGACCTTTGACTTTCAGCAGACTTTTGACTTCAAGCAGAGGTTTGATCTTCAACAGTCTTTACAACCAGCAGAGCTTAGCACTGAGCAGATGTTAGGGCTATTAGATGTTAGGTGCCTTGTCATTGAGGGAAGTTGTGAACCAAAACACTGTTTATTTTGGATCATTTAGACCAGACCTGTTTTGGCATTTTATCATCTGTTTTTTTTTTGTAGGGGTCAATCCCAACATGTTCAATGAGTTCATGTTTGAGGCAATGATCTTCCCTTTCTGACAGCTTATACGCAGATCTTTGACAAAATCTTGCAATGTTCTGGCTTTGCTTAGCTGAAAAGACATGATGGTCTGTATCTCTCTATCACTTTTACCAGCTGAGTCTCTTTTTGCTATATCCTCTGCTTGTTTCAATTTGAGTTCTAGATAAGCATCAATATTTGCGGTCTTGGGTAGCCATCAAGAGATAATATGATCTTTTTGTCAGGGTCTTCTTTAGAATAGAAGCTTAGAATCTCTGCTCTGACTGCTGGTAAATCAAGAGGATATTGCTTTGCTGCAGGTATAACTTTAAGGGAATCAGTGGTTTGAGTTGAAGATGGTGGAAGCATTGATGTGGAGGTCAGTGGTTGTGATGATAAAGGAGTAGGAGCATGAAAGATCTCTTCTTCATTTACCATCCTTGTAGTCCTTCTCCTCTTAAATTTGATTTCAGGTGATGATGGATGAGTTGGAATTCTGGTTGGTGTTGGTAGAGGTTGGGTGGATGTATTAAATATGACCATGGCAGTGGGTGAGATTGCGTCTGCTGCAACCTCTGCTGTGTGAACAGATGTTGACACAACAGTTGCTGTAACATCTGCTTTGGTGGAAATGGGTATGGAAGTTGAAGTAGGTGAGCTTGATTTTTGGAAAGCAGAGGTTTTAATGGTTGGATTTATAGCAGGCTCAGTTTTGGAAGTGTTGATGTTGGTTGCCTTACTTTTTTAGCAGGTCTCCTCTTAGCTGAGGTACCAACCTCTTCCTTCTTTTTGCTGCTTAATCTTTTGCTCAACCAATACCTTGCCTCAAGATACACTTTTCTCTTCTGCTTCTCATTTTCTCTGGCCAAGATATCATCTGTTAGATCGTTTTTCTTTGAACCATCTGGCCTAGGTATATCCACTGTTGGCTTTGCCATTTATCATCAATTGTAAGCTTCTTCTGTCCCAAAGGTTTCTCCCCCTTTTTGGCATCATCTTCAGTGTTAATAAAAATTACTGTAGGAGGAGCAGTGCCAGTGGTTTGGAGAAGATGAGCTTTTATAGCTTTAATGTCTGCCATTGTATCCATGAATCTAGCTTCAACCATGTTTCTTACTTCCTGCATTTGATGTTTGTGTTGTTGATAAGAGAAGTGCTTTTGTTGTTGAAACAGAGGGTCTAGGGCTTCTTTGAGATTAGCAGTTGTTAAGACAGAGGGTTGGCTCTGTGTAGCTATCAACTGCTTCAAGAGATTTTTGATCTCTTCTACAGAAGTTTCAATCTTTGATACTCTCTCCGTCAAATCTTTGTATTTTAGATCATCACCTAATTTAATAGGATCATCTGAACTCCTACCCGAGGTGGTAGTTATATCTAAGGTATCATGAGCATGTGTTTTGACACTAGCTTCAACCTTAGATGCCCTTGTTCTTGGTACTGGGGACTTCCCTAGGTTACCTTGGTAGCCTCGGCAGTGGTTGCCTTCAACAGAGACTTAGTAATGTAACCACTGTCCAAAGGAAAACCAGGGAGTTTTGCAATTGTAGTGGCTGCTCTAGTTGAACTATCACTAAGGGTTACATGTAACCCAAGGGATGTAACCTCTTCATTTGCTGATGGGCTAGCAAAGAATAGAGAATCAGACCCAGCATCATGTTGAAGTATATTCTCAGTGATAGGTTGTTGAGAAGTGTTGGATAATCTGCTCTAGTTCTATTGCATTCAGCAAGGGTATAAAGGTTTGTGGTAGTGATTTTATTGGAGAAGTGATAGGTGCAGAAAGAGACATTGCCCTGGGAGATGGGCTGTGGAAGATAGAACCTGGTCCTAGAGCTTCATAGTTTGGTGTCCATGTGTTTACAACCTGATCCTTTTGTGAGGACGCAGGAGGCGTTGTATAGCCAGGTGGAGATCTCTCAACCATCTGCTGTGAAGAAGTAGCAGGGTTTACCTCTGGGATCTCATCTTCCAGAGGACCCTTTTTGGTCCTAGAGCTTCACAGGGTTTACCCATGGGATTTCATCTTCAGAGGACCCTTTTTGGGTTTGATGTTCTGGATGTTTTTGTTGGTTTCTTTTTAGTGATTTTAGGTGTGGGTTTCAGAGCAATGGTTGCAATGCTCTGATCACCTAGAGCAGTGGGCTTAGTAGCAGGAGGAAGAGATTGAACATTTTGTTCTTGCAAAACTGGCTCAACCTCCTCTACTTCTGTTTTAGAAACCTTTTCTTGATTTGTTAGTCGTGTAAAAAGTTCATGAGTTAGGCAGCCAGGTGTGGTCACTGCGCCTTGTTTACTTGCTTCAGATCTGTTCTGGTCTTGCAACTAAACACTCAAGAAACAAGGATGTATAAAGTAAGCTTTTCTTTTTTATATATTTTAAATTATTTACCAAATCATTGAACAATACCTGGGAATAGTTAAAATCAGATTCAGTCAAAATTGCATATCCAGATATTGCATGTTCAATGGAATTTCATTGAAAGCAGTAGATTTTGCAGAGAGACATGTTAAAAGAGTATGGAGAAAGAATTTCATCTTTGCTGGAAAGTTGGGTTTAAAGATTGTCATACCTTTCAATTGGCCAGTGTAACCCCTTTCCTAAAACTCTGCTTGCATCTCTCGTAAAGAAAATGACACAGGATATGTCATATCATTCAATTGAAAAACTTGAGAGATCGATTGTGGACTTATTTGCATAGGAGTACCCCCAACCTTTGAGATTATTGCATAAGGAACACCATCAGCGGATGTTTTGACCTTAGCATTTTTCCAAAAATCCCGAAGAGAATCGATGTAAATTTTGGCTTTGACTTCGAGCATATGTTTAAATTTTGACTCTCTTAGAATCCGAATCATAGTGTGGTAGCGTGTATTGACTTTGGTTTCTTCTAAGATCCCCGTGTAATTGTGTGGAGTTTTGATAATCAAGACGAATGGTGGTAATTCTTGCTTTGATTTCGCCTTTGATTTTGTTTTAGGAGCCATGATTTGAGTGAAAATTGTTTTGAGATTTTTGAAATCGACACAGTTTGGTGAAACCTCTGTTCTGGATAGAAAAGGGTTTTTATAGGGTTTTTGAAAAAGTGATGATGACGTGGCATCTGATGCAACGACTGTTAAATAACATCTGTCCACGTGTAACCTCTAATTGACAATGGAAGACAGTTGTTTGGCTAAACAACTGTTTGAAATTTTTGATCTATCAGAGGATACACTTTTTGACAGTGGATAGACTTTTCTAAATGATCAGTGTTTTCGTGCTATCAGTGCTTTGAACAGACTTTGAGGATTTATTGAAAAATTCAATTTTTAAACTATTTTTAAGGATGGATTTTGATTTCTAAAAACATTTTATTGCTATTTACACCTGGATTACAAAAGAAATTTGGTTTTAATCCATGTTTAGCATTCCAAGCCTAGAGATCAAACTGTCAAAAGTGTGAGCATCAAGTGCTTTTGTCAACACATCTGCCAGTTGATCCTTGGTATGGACATGTTGTAAGGAAATCAAACATTTTTCATAGCAATCCTCACAAAGTGATGTCTGATGTCAATGTGCTTAGTGCTGGAACGAGAGATAGGATTTTTGATGATATTTTCTGATGCTTGACTATCAATTTTGAGTGGATTCTTTAAAGCAGTGATACCAAAATCCAGCAATTGATTTTGAAGCCACAGTAGTTGAGCAGTACAACTTGCAGCAGCTATATACTCCGCCTCAGCAGTGGATGTAGAAACTGCAACTTGCTTTTTGCTTTGCCAAGACACTAAGCAATCACCTAGGAATTGGGCTCCTCCAGATGTGGACTTCCTTGTTGTTTTACATCCAGCAAAGTCACTATCAGAATATCCTACAAGCTCAATATTACCATTAGCTAAATACCATATACCAAGTGTGGGAGCACCTTTTATGTATATGAATATCCTTTTTACATCAATAAGATATGATTTTCTTGGCAATGACTGTGATCTGGCACAAAAACATGTTGCAAACATGATGTCTGGCCTTGATGTAGTTAGGTACAGTAAAGACCCAATCATGCTTCGATACAATGTTTAATCAACAAGGTCATCTTTCCCATCAAGTGTGACTAGCTTGGATGTTGCCATGGGTGTGCTGCAAGGTTTGCAATCATCCATATCAAATTTCTTAAGTAGTTCTTTCACATACTTATTTTGATGGATGAAAGTGCCATGTTGCATTTGTTTGACTTATAGACCAAGAAAACATTGCAACTCACCCATTGCACTCATCTCAAATTCTGCTGCCATGAGTTTTCTGAACTCTTCACACATGGAAGTGCATGTGGATCCAAAAATGATGTCATCCACATAAATTTGGACAAGCATCAAATCTTTTCCTTTCCATTTTAAAAATAGGGTTTTATCAATCCTGCCTCTGGTGAAACCAATGGATAAGAGAAAAGTGGATAGGGTTTCATACCAGGCTCTAGGTGCTTGTTTTAGACCATATAGTGCTTTATTTAACCTGTAAACATGATCAGAATGAAATGCATCTTCAAAACCAGGAGGTTGACACACATACACTTCTTCCTTGATCTTTCCATACAAGAATGCACTTTTGATGTCCATTTGATACACCTTGATGTTGTGGTTGGCAGCAAAAGCTAAGAACAGTCTGATGGCCTCCAATCTTGCAACTGGAACAAAAGTTTCATCATAGTCTACGCCTTCTTCCTGTCTATCGCCTTGAACCACGAGCCTTGCTTTGTTCTTGATAACAATGCCCCTTTCATCTGTTTTGTTCTTGAAGACCCACTTTGTGCCAATAGGACTTACATCTTTTGGCAGTGGTACAAGTTTCCATACTTGTTGTCTTTTGAACTGTAGGAGCTCCTCTTGCATGGCTTCTACCCAAATATTGTCTTTTAGTGCCTCTTGGTACTTGACAGGTTGTGTTAGTGATAGAAACTAGCAAAAAGACAATTGTTTTGGGATTGGCTTCTGGTGAGCACTCCCTCATTGATGTTGCCAATAACTTGATCCACAGGATGGCTTTTGAGGAAAATCAATTCACCTTGATATGGGATAATGGCATTCTGAGGTGAAGCTTGCAAATGTGTATCATCTGAGCTATCCTCTGTTGGTGAATTTGATGGTCCATCCTCTGATTGGAATGGTAGTGGAGGAATTGGTGGAATGGATGTGAAAGTAGGTTGACTTTGTCAATTTGTTGTGGACTTTTATCAACAGATGTTTGGTTTTGAGAGCTGGCAGAGGTTTGAATATTAACCACTGTTGACCTGGCAGAACTTTCACCATTGCTACTAACATCTGCTCCTCTGCCTGAAGGATTGATTTTGAAATTTGGAAGAATGCAATCATATCCTTGCTCTTGATTTGATGACTGTGGGGTACCTGCATGGTTAGTCTTGACAGAAACATCTTCAAATGTAAATTTGGATAGGTCAAACAGTTCAGCAGGATTTGCTAGGGTTTTCAAGGATGAGAGTTCATTGAACTTCACATTCAGAGTTTCTTCAACACATTTGGTCCTAGAGTTAAAAACTCTGTAGGCTTTGGCAGTGGTTGAGTATCCCAGAAAACAACCACAGTCAACTTTGGCTGCAAACTTGGATAATGAATCCTTTAAATTTAAAATGAAGCATGGGCAGCCAAATACTTTAAAATAAGAGATCAGAGGTTTAATTTTATAAAGCAATTCATAAGCAGTCTTTTCATGCCTAGGGTTTAACAAAACTCTGTTCTGAACATAACAAGCAGTGTTTACAGCCTCTGCCCAAAAAGACAAGGGTAAACCAGAATCTGCTAGCATAGTTCTTGCTGATTGAATCGAAGTTCTGTGTTTCCTTTCAACAACCCCATTTTGTTCTGGAGTTCTAGGGATGCTATATTGCCTAACAATCCCTTTTGACTCACAGAAGGTATCCAACTCTGTGTTCTTAAACTCTGTCCCATTATCACTCCTAAAGATTTTTTACAGGAAGATCAAATTGCTTTTCAACTTGTTTAACAAAGTTTTGCAAAATGTTTGTTGTTTCATCCTTAGAAGAAAGTCCATGTGAACCTGGAAAAATCATCAACTATCACCAGGCAATACCTTTTGTGTTTTAAGCTCATGATTTTCACAGGTCCAAACAAGTCCATATGAAGTAACTGTAAGCACTGACTTGTTTTGGACTCTTCAATTGACTTTTAAGAACTTTTATGTTGTTTACCCTTTAAACAGGAACCACAATGTTCTTCACAAGTAAATTGTTTGTGTGGCAAACCTCTGACATGACTTTGTTTTGAGAGAGTGGAGATGGATTTTAGATTTGTGTGACCTAGTCTTTTATGCCATAATTTTGTTTCTTTCCTTGAAGCAACTGAGAACAAACATGCATTTGACATAGGATTATCTTTTACCATGTCAACCACATACACATTTCCTACCCTATTAGCAGTAAGTTGTGCTTTGCTCTCTGCAATTATTTGATAACAACCTCTGGGCCTACTATCTTACAAGTTTCCTTTGTGAAGAAGGATCCATAACCCTTATCACTCATTTGTGAGACACTCAGAAGATTGAATTTTAGATTATCAATGAGATTCACATTCTCAAACTTGAGTTTTCCAGCTGAGACACATCCTGACTCCATCACCTTTCCTTTTGAATTATTTCCAAAGGATATGTCACCCTCTCCATGAGCTTTAAAATCTCTGAGCAGGGCTTTACATCCTGTCATGTGCCTGGAGCCCCCACTATCTACATACCAAAGACTGTCAAGGCAAGTAGAAGCTCCATGCACATGTTTTTGAGATGATTAGTTCAGGTGAGTTTCCAAAGCCAGAATGGCTTTGGATGGGGTATCAGATGATCCAGATTCCAGTTCAGATAAATGAGCAGTGGTTAAATCGGGTTTTTGTAACCACTGCTGGGAGCCACTTCCTATCAACTGTTGGTAACCATGAGGATGCCTATTTACCCTTGGCTTAGAAGACTTTTTGTAAGTCTCATAAACCATAGGCACCTTTTGATATCTAGGCTGGCTTTTACCTCTTGGAAACTGGTTTGATGGATGTGCATCTGTCACTTGAATTTCTCTGTGAACAGAGGTTTGATTTAAGGCTTTTGTGATAGATGTTTCAATTGATTCAAAGTTCTGTTTAGATTTGTTTTCAGGAAAGCTTGAAATTTCTCTTTCAAGAGCTTTTGCTCTAATCTCTTTTACCTTTTGATGATAGATCTTGAGATAGGCACACTCTTGGGTCATGTGATTTGTTTTGTTGCAGATGGTGCATCTAGGAGATTTGGGTATAACACAAGTTTTGATTATGTCATAGGCTTTTAAAAGAAAGCAATCTGCAGCCACATGATTTCTCTTTTCACAAAATTCACAAAACAAGTATTTGACCTTTTCTTTCCTTTTCCTATCAGACTTTTTGAGAGTAGTGGGTGTAACCTCTGTTGGCAAGTCTTTGATAGGGATCACCAGTGCTTTTGGTGCTTTTATACCATTAGTGGTTGAAAAGTCCATTGGCTTGAAGTTTTCCAAAATATCACATTCATCTTACCAGGTTGGTTTAAACTGATATTTTTCAATTTCTTTATCTTTTGCTGAAACCTCTGGTTTTTCAAGAATGATTTTGTTTCCATTTTTATCTGTGATTTTAATTTCTTCACCAGCCAAGTTTGTTGGGACTATTTCAACCAACTCAGAATCAATTTTTGCAACATTTTCACAAGTCTGGTCATAATCTCTAAAGCCTATTCCAAACTTTATGTTGCTCTTGATTTGAGCATCAAGCATAAGCTCATAACCTTTACAAGACTCTATCCGTTTTTCACAAGTGATATGGGTAGATTCAAGCTCCTGTTTGCAAACCTGGTATTTTTCTACCATGGTTTGGAGCTGGTGTTTGGTTATGCTTGATTCATGCCTTAGGCTACTCATTTCAGAATCTTTTTCACTTAACTTTGTTTTCAACTCTTTAACAAGTTTTTCAAAATTAAGTTCATCTTCTAAAATTTTGTTTCTCAGGTTTTCATTCACCTGCTTTATGTTTGCAAACGCAATAATGCATTTGTCAGAACATAGATCTTTAAGGATCTGAGGTGATACCTTTGAAGCAGCCATAAGAGCACAATCACACTCTTCTTCCTCACACACCTTCTCATCCCAAGGGTCAGATTGAGGGTCTTTTTCAACATCAACAGCATTCACTTCAACCACTGTGTAACTTCTGGTATAACCACTGCTTCACAACAATCAAACACATCAGACTTTAACTCCTGCTCCATAGATTCATTACCTTCAACAATGGTCTCCAAAGCCATTAAACATATATTTTCATTTTCAAAGTCATTTTTGGCTATGAGAGCAAAGTTTTCATCTGTTAGTTCCTCAGGCAAACTACTCCAATCAACAAAACCTTGTGTGAAAAAGCTTTGTTGATTAACCTCTGCTGGTGTAGCAGTAGTTTGAGTAGGTTGAGTAACTTGTGGCACTTGCTGCACATGTACTTGAGGTGGTGCTTGGACATATTGAATCTGTGGTGCAGGGGCTTGGACATAATGGACAGGAACTGTAGCAACAGGATGTGCAAAGTGTGCAGTGTTTTGCATTTGGGGTGCAGGGGTATATTGGGAATATTGGACAGTGCTTTGAGGTCTGTTGCCAAGATGTGTTACAATTGGTCTGCAGATTGTGATATGCATTCTCTGGCAAAGTGACCCATCTTGTTACATTTGTAACATTTGATTTTAGACTTATCCAACCCAACTTTCAACCCCCCATGCAATCTTGGTTTACCTTCTACCAGTTCTTTTGAAGAATTTACTTGCTCTAACACTTAAAAGTGCCAGCTGATGCAAAATGTCCATCTCTTCATGGTCAGTGGGTTCGAAATGTTGTAAATCATTCATTTCAAAAGATAGATTGTCAGAGGTCTGACTTTCACAATTTGCAGCAAAAGCAAAATTGGGTGTACTGGGATCAGAGTTGAAATTGTTTCCAGATGTTATGTCAATGTAATGATCATAACTCTGATCCTTTCCATAGCTAGACCCCTCCTCATGACTATATAAAGCAGTGTTTCCCAAAGTATAGTCATCAGTCATTTTCCCTGACTCTTGCAACTTCTTTTTCTGGTTCAACTCTCTCTCATAGGTGAGGAGTCATCCATGAAGTTGTGTCAAGGTCATTTCCTTGTAACCCACAACTGTTCTAGTGACATAAGCTACAATCTCCCATTTCTCAGGTAAAGATCTCAAGAAATGACTATTGACAGTCGAATTTGGAAATTCCACATTTACCAATTTGAGCTCACTGATGAGACAATTGTATCGTTCGAACTGTTGGGTTAATGACTCACCCTTAACGTGGCAAAACGTCTCATACTGTTGATTCAAAACCTCTCTATTATTCTCTATCACCTCTTCAGTACCACCGAATTGCTCTTTAAGAGCATCCCATAACTCTTTAGCACTATTACAATGAAGTAATCCAGCATAAATCTTATTGGGCAAAGCCGAAGCAACGACGCTAAAGGCCTTAGCATCCACTTCGATTTTAACGAAATCTTGTTCAGAGTAATTTTCGAGTTTTTTAGGGACCCGGGTGTGCGGATCCTCTGTACTTGGAACCATGGGTATATGAGGTCCAAATACAACGGATCTCCAGCATCCGGTGTTCTGTTGGGCGAGAAAATGACCCATCCGACGTTGCCAAATAAAATATTCATTTCGTTTCAACATCAATGGTTTGAACATGGATCCAATATTGGATTCTGGTGTGTTTTGTGCCATTTCTCTTGTTTACAATAGATTTGTGTTTTAAAAACTTTTGTAGTAGTAAAACTCTATATTCAAGTAAAACTATCAAACGAATTAGCACAAAGAGCTGATCTGTTCAAATCAATTTGATTGTTAAATCAAAATCGATTGACCAAGCTCTGATACCAATTGTCAGGATCTAAGTTTGAATCACTTGTAGTTTTTGTTTCTAAAGATGGAAAATGGATTGAATTATAAAGATATGCAGCAGAACTAATGGAAAACTTTTACTACAAGCAATCGATCGTTTGTTTTCATCACCATCATGCTTTCAAGTTGATGAACTTTGCATGTGATTCACAAACTCCCCATTAGCCAATTACAATCGTTTGATAGTTAGAAATGAAGAAGATAAAGTGCGAATTGATCTTTTTCAGGAAGACCAGTAACTGTTACAACGTTCACCTATTTATACTAACTATCTAACCACTGAGCATCTTTTGTGACGTCATGGTTGATAGTGACAGCTAACAAAATTGTAACTAACTAAAACACTGCTATACTAATATTATCAGTGCATAGCACTGTTACATTGAATAAAGTAAAACTAGTCTAAGCACTGATCTCTATCCTCTGATCTTGTTTCTTCTAGCAGACCTTTGCTTCTTGATTCAATCAGATGATAGGAACAGTTGTTTAAGGAAAGTAGTGTAAAGGTTGACCAGAAGTTGTAACCTCTGATAGTTGAACCAAAGCTCAGATAGTGAATTTGGCTTTGATATCAGTTGTTCCTTTGTTAGGGTTCAATCCCAACACAATGACAGTACCAAAGTCACTTGAAACCACTGATGCTACTTCCTCACAGTAGATGGAAGAAAGATCTCAACCTATAAGCCTCCTCTTGTATACTCACAAAAGGATCAAGTTGTAAGCACAGGGACACCAAATTATGAAGCTCTAGATCCACTTGGTTCTATCTTCTGCAGCCCCTCTCCCAGGGCAATGTCTCTTTCTACACCACAACCCTCACCAACAAATATACCGCCTGCTATTTTACCTCTGTTGAATGTAATAGACATGGATCAGACAATTATCAGTTCCTCTCACTCACCCCATCACTGGGAGTTTTCCTCTACATGTGACTGAGTCTAATACTCATATCTTTGCTATCCCATCAACAGCTGAGGAGGCTACATCCTTGGTGATTTTTCAAGTGGAGCAATCACTACAATTGCAAAACTTTCTGTTTCTCAATTGGACAGTGGTTCAATCATTAAGACTCCCTTGAAGGCAACAACTGTTGAGGCTACTAAGGTAACCTCTGTTGACAAAGGGGAATCTGATTTTAAGGACATGGGATTTCCTTCCATTGAGAATCTAGATACAACCGCCACTGGTGGGAGTTCAGATGATCCTATTAAGTTAGGTGATGAGCTAAAATACAAAGAATTGACTGAGAGAATGAGACACATGGAATCATCAGTTGATGAAGTCAAATCTATGGTAAAGCAATGTTACAACTCTACCAGTCTCATCCTCCTACTCCAACCACTGCTGAGGAATTATGGAAAATTACTGAGCCTGTCATCTTAGCTCAAAGGCAGTTGGCAGAAATTCAACACACAACTCAAATGAAGCTAATCAGATAGATGGTTGATACAAGGTACAAAGATACACAGGCTGAGATCAAAGAAATAAAGGATCATTTGTTGAAAACCACAGGCTCTTCCCCTACTCATGTCTTTCCAGAAGATATAGTAGATGATGCCAAAAAGGGGGAGAAAGACTCCACGAAAAACTAAAGCCTGATTCTTCTTCAAAGCCAAAAGTTCCTGAAACCACTGCTGCAAAGCCAAAAGAGCCTGAAATTACTGTTGCAGCATTAGACAAAGAGATTGATGACTCTCTCAACAAAGAAACTGACAAGCAGAAAAGATTAAGGAATCTCAGAGCAGAGAGAAAAAGTTTGGTAAAGCAAAAACTAGATCAGTAAAAGGAAAAAGAAGACATTGGTTCTTCAACAAAGAAGAGTTCTTCTAAAAAGACAGACAAACCAATTCCCACACCTTCTAAAACCACTTCTACTAGTGCATCCCCAGCTGTATCCTCTGCTCCAAGCACTCAAAGTTCAACTCCTCATATCACCACATCAAAAACTATTCCAACAGATGTTGTAATTCCTGTTGTGTCATCAGTTGTTGACACAGCACTGGTTACAACATACTTATCCCAAACCACTGCTATGATCATCTTTCCAATTCTAATACAACCAATGACCACACCACCAAGAATTCCTCAACCACCATCTTCTCCAAAAATCAAATTCAAGCGCAAAAGAAAAATGTTTGTGATTAGAGATGATAAAAAGGAGATATACCATCACCCATACCCATATCTTCACAACCACTGCCCCCGTCAAATCCAACACCTATTTTATTTCCACCAACACCATCTTCATTACCACCTCATCCATAAATCTTCAATATCCTCATCTCTCAACTTCAAAGTTTCAACTTGCTGCTTTATACCCTCTGGAACTTCATGCTGTGAAAGGAGAGATAGAGTCATTCTACAGTATTGAGGATCTACAGTTAAAGGTCAGACAAGCAGAAACAATAGCAAAGAAAGAAAATGCAAGCAAAGATGATAGAACTCTACAAAATGCTATGCAACTGCAACAGGAAAAGGTCAGGCACATTGAAGACTATGCAAGGGATCTCTGCAAAACAGAATCTGAGAAAGTCACAAAGGTGACCCTGATCTAAGACCATACCTTCTAGTACACATCATGACCCATAAACCATACAGAGCAACAAGGGCCCAATTCAAGAACTGGTCAGCTGATGATCTACAAGAGGAAATTGAAAGAATACAAATAATGCTCAAAAATCCTACAATGAAAGCAACTCCACCAAACTGGAAAAGAGCTAAATTTGTAGATCAAGATCAAGTCTTGAAAATCAGGAGAATGAAAGAAGAATTGGTGGTAGCTCGGTATGGTACAACTAAACAAATAGCAAGATGGTCAGAGTCAAAGGTATTAGATACCTACAAGAGTTTAAAGCTGAGATTAAAAGATCCAAGGGTGCCAAAGAAACCAGATTACTCTGCTACAACCACTAATCTCACTGCTATCACTTCAACACAGACCAAATCTTCTAAAAATCAAGCTGCAACATCTGGCTTATCCACCATTGCCTTGGGACAAAGAAAAAGGCAAAAGCAGATGTCTGAAGCTGATGAGAAGATGTTTGAAGATGATTTGATCAAATATGGCATCATGAATCAACTAAAATTCCACACAGACCCTGCAAGTGATAAACTCAGAGCTACACTATCTAAACTTGTCAGCAGGCCATCATTACCAAACTCATCAGAAATAAAACTTCGCCCAAGAAAGTCAACAGACCTTAAAATTTGAAAATGGAGTTCCGATAAAGACACACATGAATTGACCTTGGGCAGGTCTGATGGCAAAATTCGAAGAATTAAAATGGATGGCACATATGGTCTTCCTGCTGAGTACCTTCAAGATCTGCTAAATCTCGAACTTGAAAGGGACTTTGAAGACTTAGTTGCTCTGGTCTTTGAACTTCAATTCAAAGGTCAAATCAGAGAACTTTTGAAAAGGAATAAAGATCAGAAATAAAGGAAATTTTGGCGTCATCTGTTCCAGGGGGAGATTGTTGGGATTGAACCCTTTTCCAAAGGAACAGATGATAGAAAGCCAAAACATGCTAGTTCATCTGATCCAGCATATCAGAGTTTACAAGCTCTGATGAGTAACAACTGATATTGCCAAAGCCCTGCCATCAAGCATCTGTTGAAGCTAAACGACAAAGATATCCAAAGCTCTGCTGAAGACTAACAGTGGATTGCATCAGAGTTTAGTTTATCTTATTATATTCAATGTAACAGTGTTTTTGTATTAGCAATGTTTAGGCTATCAGAGTTTTGGAGTTAGTTATTATGTTGTTAGCTTTCACTATCAACCCTGACATCAGCAAAGATGCTCAGAGAGAGTACTTATGTACCGTTCTATTATCTATCAAAAGATCATTTCACCAATCATCTTCTCTGCATTCTATACGATCAAACTTAAGTTACAAAAGGTCAAGGGGGAGTTGTAAATCACATGCAAAACTTATAAAGTTTGAAAGCATGAGGATCAAAGCAATCTTCCATTAGTTATGATACAAAGTTTTCTATTTCCGCTGCATTTCACTCTATTTTATCTTCATTCACAAAACCATCTTTAAAACAATCACAACTAATTCAAACTCAGATCCTAACAGCTCATATGATTAAATATGAATAAATGAAAACTTGGTTTTTGGACGTATATGTATGCGTCATGTATATATATGTATATGCATGAACATGTGAGATTGTGTTCGATTATTCATACATGTGAAAGAATGAATGCATGCAATGATGTTATGATGATTAGATAAAGATGATGTTTTGGATTATTTGAAAATGTGATAAATATATGTTGGATGAATTTAAGTTCTTAAAGATGAATGATTCAGTAGGTGATGATTAAATGATCATATGATGGTGAACTTGTAATGAAATGAAATGATATGATAAAAGTGAGTTAAATTAGATTATAAGCATGTTAAAATGATGCTAAATAATGTGCTTTGATAATATGAAGCTATATCATAAGTTTAATAGCTTTACATGTTGTACATGAAGCTTAAAAAGTGGTAAAATGGGTGAAATTGCATGATTTATGTGACTTACATGAAATCTGCACTAATATGCATATTATTACCATTTTATTCAGTAAATAACATGCATTATGTTAAAATATGAAGTCGTGACAATTGAGATTATTATATTAAAGTTCAGTACACGACTATGCGTTAAAAACCGACTTTTAAAGTGATTTTTGCAAAACTGATTTATATAAGGTTATAAAACGAAATTTTATGATTAATATAATTATTTAAACTTATATAAAGTATCCATGGTGTTTGGCTAGTCATACGTGACTTCCGACGCCTAAAAACATTATCGAAACATTAAAAATACACATATTTGATGTACATGAAAACGGGTTGTTCAATGGTGAACTTTGCATGATGTGATATTATATGTGAATATGGGTATGTATAATTTGGAATGGTGAGTTTTAACATGATAGTAGGAGTTAGGACTATGCATATGCACTTGCACTTGTACGGTTAAGACGGTAATTTCGCTAAAACATTAATATGCAACTTATTTGCCAAGCATGAAAATAATACATAGGTTAACTTTTTAAGTTATTTAATGTATAAATGCCATAAAAATTATTAAATATATAAGTTTATGGAATACGTGCGCTACGATATTTGATGATATGTTAACGTTTGTGTAAATATGTTACAAAGCGCAAATTGTAGATATATTGTACAAAAACGAGTGTGATAACGGATACAACATAATAAGGGTCACCAATAACATCGTTCAACTCACAAAAATCTTAATATATACACACACACACACACATATATATATATAAACACGTCAACATAACCAAAATAAAGACTTTTCGAGAAAATCTCAAAATTATATGAAAATCTTAAGTATTGGAGAAACTTAGGGATTTTAGAATATTTAGTTATTAAATCGTTCATACTTGAAATTAGGACGTGTGGACCAATTTTGTGGGATTATGCTAGTAGAAAACACACCAAAGGTGAGTGTCAGTATCTCACTAACCCCTCTTTTACTTTTTATATAACGTTTGGGGGGAATAACACGCCTTATAAAGGATAGTTATATGTTTTTGTATAAAAATGCATTTGAATAAATTATTAATATATTTTCATGAAAAATATGGTTTGGAAATGATATGTTATGTTTTCAAGGAAAACATGATTTTGGAAATATGAATGATATAAAATTGTTTTCGAGGAAAACGGGAATGAATGATATACATATATATATAATATATATATTTGTTTCGGGGAGAAACGAGGAGGATTACAGCGTTTGGGGTAAAACGACTATATAGATTTAAAGACATTTAAATCTAAGTTGTGACGAATTGCTTGATCTAAAGAGAGTAGGTATCGGAATAGGCCTACGTCTCGATGGGGACTTCGGGGAATTTGTACAACGCAAAATATTAAATTTATCACTTTAGTAGGAATATATATATATATTATTCATGAGGTAGACACCATAAGTGACCCAGTATTGTCATTTTGCGCGAATTTAGCCGTTTAATCATTAATACTGGTATGCGTAGAATTATTGATAGATCTATCGGGTTGACCACCTCGTCGTGACTGGTACCCCAGCGTCAACTCAAACGACGAATTGATATTCTGTGATTGTCTAGCATTGAGTATAATCTTATTGTTAAGGTGTAGCTCATAGGCCTTGCAACCCTATGAAGCTGAAAACTTGATGCTAGAATAATTTAATATATATATATATATATATATATATAGGATTCGGTTCAAATGAAAACCACAATGAGTTGTGAGAATCGAGAGAACCTTTTGATCTGGGGCGAGTTGGGCCAAATTTATTTTTGCACCAACGTAGATAAAAATATTATAAACACATCTGTAAAAAAAATTAAAAATCTTCGAGTCGGTAGTTTTGACCACCACAAGTTTTTTTACGCCAGTCGTAAATTTTAAAATTAAATTTTACGCCACGCGTAAAAAAACTTGCATCAGTCAAAACTACCGACTCGACAATTTATTTATTTTTTTACAGATGTGTCTATAATATATTCATCTACGTTTGTGCAAAAAAGTTTTGGCCCAACTCACCCCGGATCAAAAAGTTCTCGGGTTCTCACAACTCGTGGTAGTTTTCATTTTAATCCATCCCTCTATATATATATATATAAACCCCTGGGAAGATTGTGTCGAAGGTCTTGGGAAAACGCCTATGACCAGAGAACTGACCCATGGATTTTAATAAGGAAATTAATTTGACTTTCTTAAATATATATGAATGTTTTGATATAAAATTCATAATAATAAAGTTTTCTTAAACACATTATTTACGACTGGAATAGGTGAACTCACCAGCCTTTTGTGTTGACACTTGATTTTTACGTGTTTTTTTGGTACATGAGTTCGGCTTCGGGAATTTTGGCTTGTCTTGTGGTAGTTGATGCAATGGTGTAGTAACTAATGTTTTGGACAACTTTTAAAACTTTTGGGCCCATGTGTACTAAGATCCATAAGGATCAAACAACTATGTCGTGGTTGTGGGTTATGTTTAAACTTAAACTTTAAATATTACTTTTTAATTAAGTTGCATGTCCAAAATAAATATCTCATAATCCACTAAGATAACTATGGGTACCAACCTCCGCCACCGCCACGTTTGTATTTCCGCTGTGACGTTTTTTGGGGTGTAAAATAAGTTGGTATAAGAGCCAATGGTTGTTAGTGAGCTAGAAGTTTTCTTAAAAATATGATGTTTTGGATTATTTGAAATAAATGTATATTGGATGCATTTAAGTTCTTAGATGATGAAGATATGATGGCATGCATTAAGTGCTTGTACCTAAGTGTAGGTGATGATTAAATGATCATATGATGGTGAAGTTGCAATAAAATGATAGATAAAAGTGAGTTAAATCAGATTATAAGCATGTTAAAATGATGCTAGATAATGTGATTTAATAATATGAAGTTACGTCATAAGTTTAATAGCTTTGCATGTTGTACATGAAGCTTATAAAGTGGTAAAAAGGGTGAAATTGCATGATTTATGTGACTTACATGAAATCTACACTAACATGGATATAAGTACCATTTTATTTAGTAAATAACATGTGTGATGTTAAAATATGAAGTCCGGACGATTTGGGATGATCATAGTAAAGTTAGGTACAAGACTATGGGTTAAAAACGGAAAAAATCGGCTATTAAAGTGATTTTTGCAAAACTGTTTTATATCAGGTTATAAAATGATAGTTTTATGATAAATATAAGTATTTAAACTTATATTAAGTATCCATGGTGTTGGCTAGTCATATTTGACTTTCGACACCTAAAAAGTTACCGAACGTTAAATATACGCATATTTTGACATACACGAAAACAAGTGTTCAGGTGATTTGCAGAACAAGTGTTCAGGTGAACTTTGCATGTTGTGATATGATATGTGAAAATGAGTATGTATAATTTGGAATGATAAGTGTTAAAATGATAGTAGGAGGTAGGACTATGCATGTGCACTTGTACGGTTGCTTTTACTATCAACTTAATCATGCTATATCTATCCTACCTAATAAAGTTCATACCTAGGGGACACATGGCATCCATCTAGGGCCTCTATCTTTTCTATTTTCCCGCCAAAAATCACTAGAAAACCCTTTGGTGTATCCTATTTGGACTATCCACTTGACTAAAACAGGTCAAAATTGCTATCATATATAAACTTATAACCATGCTCTTTTCATTCTATGCATCACAATCTCAACGCGCCGATTAGGGTTTCTCTCTTTCTCTTCCAATCAAACAATCCAAAGGTATGTGTTTCTCAAATAATGTTCCGATTTCCGGTTAACTTCTTCAATTTTTATTAAACATATTGATTTCATCATTCTGTACGTCGATCTGTGTTTTTATTTCAACTGATATGCTATTTTGATGTAATCTGTGGTTTTAGGTTTTTAATATGCAATCGGTTCCATCAAGGTACGTAATCTGTATCATCTTCCGATTTTTTTCGTTTTTCCATGGATTTGGTAAAGATTTTGTATCGATTGATTCTTTTTCAGGGTTTGTATATTGTATCCATTGATTCTTTTTTATGGTTCTAAAGATATTTGTTCTTTCAATTAATCTTAATATGTTATATATGGTTTTTTTTCGATTGAATCTTACTTTTGATCTTTATTCTTCCTTTATGTTTTTGATTCAATAAGTTCATATTCAATATGTTATATATTATTGATCTATCATAATAGATATGATTGTTTGATTGTAAGAGAAATAGATAAAGTTTTTTTGCCTGTATTGTTTTCTTCAAAGTTAATGTTTTTTCGTATTATTTTTTGAAGTTTATGTTTGATCCTTTACTCTTAACATGTTATGTGAATTAATTTTATTTTTATGTTAATCAGTATGATTTATACTGCTTGGTGTAAACATATGACACGAGTTGATGAGGTTATGCATTGATATTGTTGTTATATTGTTTTTTTAGAAATCTTAAAAATCTACTCGATTTATGTCATTTAACAAAAACAGTTTCATAGCATGGGTCTACCCATGTAATGTTTCATGCTCGTGTGAATCGATTTTTCGTGTTAATGTTTTTGAGCTTAAGGATTTGATATTGTGATTGATCATCGGATTATGATTGTTGCGTTTGTAATTTGTTGTTAAGCTAGATAAATTTGTGAAAATTTAGAAGTGTTTGGTTGTTTTTATTTCATTATGTTGTCGAATGTTTGCTCCACCTTTCTATTGTTTTGTTTGAAGATTGGTTGAATATCATATGTGTTCTTGGAGTTTAATGGTTTGATCCTTGATGTTTGACAATCAAATTTTGGATCATGATAATGGTTCGGTACCATCTATTTGTTTTTTACAAAATTATTATTGTTGATTATTATTTCCTTATTTAGAGAGTAGATAATAACTTGATTTTAAATTCAAATTTTGATTTGGATGATATTATGAAAGTCAATGATTTGGAGTTAATAACATAATTGGATTGCCTTTTTTGCTGGGTTCAATGTCCTTAGACATGTTAGTGGTTTAAAATTTAAAATTTTATTTATCTTTTGATTAATTCTCCAGAATATTATAGTAATTTTAAATTTAAATTCTATTTGACTTATTTTTAAATAAAGTTACCTCAAATAGAATTTGACTAAATTCAATTTTTATAATTACTAATTATTCTAATTTTTAATAACCTCTAATCAACAATTATTGGTTTCTATATAACTAATTTGATTCAAATTATTCAACAATCATTTTAAAAACATTTAGTAGTTATTATCATATATGCTTTAAATCATTAAAATAATTGACTTTTGAACTTTCAGTCTACGTTAGATGATTTTGGCCCTCAAGATGATAGCATTGGTATGTTTTGTAATTTTATTTTAATTATTAGAAGTCTGTTTTAAGAAATTAATATTCTTAAAAAACATAAAAATGTGTTTTTAATATTTTTGGCTTATAATAATAACTAAATATGAAGTATATTAATATTCTTGACTGAGATGAATGTAGCTTATAATATTAACCTGATTTTGGAAAATATAAATCATCGGTATTCTTGGAACTCACCCATTAGTTAAAAATATTAGTTTGAGATTTACTCCAAATAGATACACACAACTTGAAGTATTTAAATTCATATTGTATGCACCTTTTTCTTTATTTCTTTTCTAAATATTTACTGCTTGAGCAAGCCATGAAAGTAGTAAATTTTATAAAAATGACAGAGAACTTGATTACGAGTTTGGATACTTTTTATGTATAAAAATGTAGAATTATCTCTAGCTACAAATTTATGCTTTTCTAATTCGATTTGTTTGAAATTAATTTGGTTTGTTTATTGTGAAATGCTTTATACTGGCAGGGTGTAACGAACAAAGACAATGATGTGGAGTAGTGCATGTCACATGTGAGCTTCAAGTCAACTTACCTAATATATAATTGGTGATTAGAAGTTATACAAGGATTGATTAGCAATGAAGATGTAAGGATTGATTAGCAACCTCATTATACTTTCAAAAAAGGTAATTTATAATTGTTTTGTGTTTCGTATCTTCTCTCAGTTTGAAATTCTATCTTATTATCTAGGTATCCCGTGTGTGGTTTAAGATGTTTCAACTTACGGTTAGTTTTGAGAAAGATGTGGACAGGGCATAGTCAATGTGGGAGATACAACATCGACATGCTGCTGATAATATATAAGTTGTATACGATGACATGGGTGAATTATTTTTAAAGGTTAGCACTGCAAATTTTTAATTGCATGTATACATCACAACAAGCACTTTTGCTTGCTTAGAGCAAATATTACCATGGATTTTGTTATCATAGAATTCGTAGGTGCATTAAAATTCTTTTTGTTTGTAGAAGGAAAAACAACATCCTGGGTGTATCTAAGTCTCTTAGTCTATCCATGTGAATTCACGTTACATATTATCTATTTAACATCTTCAAGACATGTGGATTGTTGTTTCACTTAATGACTTTAATTAAAAAATCTACATTAATTTGTTTGCAGGAGGTAAAGTTGATATACAAAACAAGAGAACTTGAATAGCAACAAACCAAAAGGTTAGTTGTGTTCGTATATGTGAGTTTATATAATAAAGAAGAGAACAAATGAATGATTCCATCAGGTTTGATACTTAACATTGTAATGATAAGTTGTTTGAACTAAAGACATATTCATGATTGTTTATGTTTTATGATAACTTATGTTAATATATTTATGTTGAGTTAATTGCCCGGATGGTCCCTATGATTTTCATTTTTTTCACGTTTAGTCCCCATCTTTTGGAAATAGCATGTATGCTCCCTATGCTTTGTTGTGTTGTTACTCGGATAGTCCCCTGAGTAAATGTTGATAGTTTGGAAATAACAGGTATGCTCCCTATGGTTGGTTATTTTGTTACTCGAATAGTCCCCTGACATTTACTCAGGGGACTATCCGAATAACAACATAACAAACCATAGGGGGCATACATGTTATTTCAAAAGGTGGGGACTAAATATGAAAAAACGTAAAACCAAAGGGACCATCTGGGCAATTAACTATATTTATGTTTGTTTATTTTGTTAAGATCGAACACCATCTTCCAATTGGTTATGGCTATTTCTTAAGCAACAAAATTTGAGAGGTTAACATGATATGATGTGTGATTATATTCTTTTCAATACTTGGTTTACTAGGGCGAAGCTTTCAGTTGTAATGTCATATTTAGCATTTACATACTATAAATAAAAATTGAAAACTAAAAGTTATTAAACTTTTATACATTTCTTTTAACTGGCCATCAACATTTCTACTTATTAAAGCAATGCAAACCAAACAATCTGCCATTCTCATTTGCTCTTATAATACATGGATTGTTTTTATTTACTTTATGAACTTTTTGTATTCCATAAAAATTTCTTTTAGAGAATTTACACATGTTCGTTATAAACATATAATATACTTTGTCAGTATCTTAAAAATATATTATTTTATTATAACTACGAAGTTCGCATGAATAATGCTTAGATTTGAAGACTTTCCAAAATGCGAGTTTATTATTTGAAGACAAATTTTGTAATTATTATTTTCTTTGCTATGATACCAACTTTGGTTTCACTTTGAAAAGATTCTTACTATTGATGCATGAACATACAAAGTGATATATAAATACAATGAAAATAAATAAGACAATTTTGAAGTCTCTACTCTCTGCAATCCTAACCAACTGAATCAAACTTAATTGAAATTAATTTTACACCAAATTCAAAAAAAAAAGTAAAAAGAAAAAAAAGTAAAAGAACAAGAGAGGACTCAACTTTTACAAGGCTTAGGCCTAATCTCAATCCCTTGAATCACAAGCCCACCCTTCCAATTCCCTCCTTTCACTTCTGTCATACTCATTTCCAATTCACCTTCCTCCCCTCCCTTGATCAAACACTCACCAAGCTCAATCTCCATCCATCCATCTTCCCTTTGCCTCGGCCCGTTGCCATTCACGGTTTGGTTCACTGGTGCGATAACATTCTGGTTTTGGTTCAGATTCGGATAGGCGACACGACCACGACCTCTATGGTAAATCCCCATTCGCCTTCTGGGCACCACTGGATAACGCCTACTCGGCTCCCATTCAGGCTCAAGAAACACGGTCTGGGTCTGGGTCTCCAGCCCACTTATCCCAATCGAAACCTCTGCTGGTTGGTACTCGAACCCGTGAGTTTCTGATGTAGATTTGAACACGATAAATGCTACGTAAACAGTGTTTGACGATAGCATTGAAGTAATGATCCTGCCATGCACTTCAAACCAACAAACACTTATGAGCTCTGCCACCTCGCTAAACCTACAATTCGGAACCAAAATGTTAACTTAATTGTTGATTCGACTTTCGACTACGCACTAGATTACGAATAAGAATGGTAGACTGAAAGCTTACCACGATTCGGGTAATGAAATCCATCTCCAATACCGTGTCGCCCCAAACTATCGATAAATCTCTTGCGGCCAACATATAACATTTCTTACCGGTCCGTTTGTCCAGAAAGAAGCTCTGTCAAATTAAACAATGGTGTTATTTTCATGTTTGAGAACGATCAAGTCTGTCCCAACGTTTTTGGAGCTAAGTGTAGATGTAGTACTATGAGTCAACCCAACCAACCAAACCTGGTGTTGACTTTTAAATCATATATATGTTCAAAATAATTAAATATAATAATTAAAAGATGCCAACTTTTAATTTTCTTTAAACAATAACTAAAATTTAAGACAATAATGGTTATAACGTGTAGTATTTTGAAAAGTTAAGTATAAAATTCGTCAATTTTTGCGTTAAAAGGCTGCAAAAGGGTGTAATTTACTTTTTAAACTTCTGACGAGATTTAAAAAAAACCCATTTCATGAAAATATTTAAGAAGCTAACCAACCTTATTGCCACCATCGATGATGAGGGGGTGATCACAAAGCCGAAGATACAACTCCTTCTTCGAACCGAACAACGAACAACCGGCGCCCTCATCGTCCTCGACCGCCTGCTTTACAATCTTCTGATAATCCGCCGGCAAGAGACTCTCCCACACGGCGTCCCATTCGGCGGCCGACCTAAAAACCGAACACACCAACGACAACCTGCACGCATCTCTAGGGCTGGTCAACGACAAAGCCTTGGCTATAAACCCTTCTGGTATCGACCCGAAGAAATCATCAACAAACTTATTATTTCTTGATCCATGTTCCACGACCGACTTCTCGTAATATTTTGTTATGGAAACTGGTGAGTATATATATAGGTGTCAGATAGCTTAGTGGTTAAGTATTATTTTGTTTTGGTCTTAAAATATAAAGCGGTAAAAGAGCGGACTTTAGGAGGTTGGATCTGACGGGATATATGTATAGAATATGGATATAATAAGAGAAGAGAGAGAGAGAGAGGGTATAACGTGGAAGATGTATGGAGGCTTTATGGCCAGACATTACACAAAGACAGAAAGTGTTGGATTCGTATGTTGTGTTAAAAGTCAATACGAGTGTTCCTTAGCGTTGTGAATTTTAATGTTTTGTCGCCCTCACTAAGATATCTAAAAGCACCTGGCTTTACTTTCAAATCATTTTTAAAGACTACCCATAAAGTCACTAAATTAACGTTTTATTAGGAACTAGGATGAAACCCATATTAGGCAGGGTGTTAAATATTAGAGTTAACTTTTATCCTGTATCTTTTTTTTTTGAATGTCCATGAAAATTTTATTAAAAAACATAGCGAGAAGCTATACACCACAATTACACAAAGATCACCAAGAGAATACAGTTACATTAATCGAACATAGCAAAACGGCTCCACTGTTCCCAAGTTAAAGATACCTCCTTTGATCGATTTTTCACCCACAAATACGCCATCGATTTGACTTCGTCCAAGACTCTTACCGGGTCCGGCCTAGCCTGTTTAAACATGATCTCGTTCCGCATTCTCCATATGCTCCATATTGTAACAAAAATGACCGCATGAATAGCTTTTTTTCTTTTTCCTCGAGCCCGGGCTGAAGCCATGTAAACCCAGTAGATCGTGTATATTGAAAGCATAAATCAGTCGGAGCCTGCACCACAGCGCAACATTTTGCCATACAATTTGTGCAAACTGGCACGAGACAAACACATGATCACTCGACTCATCGTGATCTCCACACAAAACACATGACCTGTCCGGAACATTGATGTTTCGTCTCGCTAATGCACATCTAGTCGGTAGCCTTTCCTTCTCGGCTCTCCAAGCCACGAAAGCCACCTTTTTTGGTACCCAATTATTCCAAACGAACACTCTATATGGCTGCACTCGATTGAAAGAACTGAGGATATTTTTTAGGCCGGAGACAAACTCATCATAATCCCACTACCTCTGATCTCGGCCCGTACCCAAGTTAATCAGTCCAACAAGGGCCATCAACTGCTGTATCTGGTCCTGTTCGTTGGCGCTGAGGGCTGGCCTGGCCCACATCCATTTGAAAAGCGGCCCGTTGCTGCTCATTTCCACCAGAGACTGTACCGAGCAATTTTTCTCCACTTCGAGCCGGAACAAGTCCGGAAAAATACGGTACAATGGTTCCGAACCAATCCAGTAATCCAACCAGAAAGACGTGTTACACCCATCCACCACGACAGTTCTGACCGCCTTGTCTAGGTTCACACCAACCTTAAGAAACGGGACCCGAATGCTCACAATGTTCTTCCACGGACCTGTAACAGAAACCTTCGTTGGAATCGTTGACCATGTTCTAGAATTATGGTGAATGGCCCAAACTACCCTCCTCCATAAACCATTTTTGTCTGAAGCGAACCGCCACCACATTTCGCTAACATAGACAAATTCGCATCTCTAAGGGAACCGAACCCAAGGCCCCCATATTTGACAGGAGCGATGGTTATATCCCAAGCCACCCAATTCATCCTCGCTTTTTCTTCCGACCCGCCCAAAAAAATACTCTTCTGATTCTATCAAGAGCCTCCAATACTTGTACTGGTGCTTTGAAGAGTGAGAAATAGTACGTCGGGAGGGAATTCAAAACCGACTTCAAGAGGGTTATCCTTCCGCCATATGACAGTGATTTTGCTTTCCAAATAGATAGCCGATTTCTAAATATTTCAACCACCGGCTTCCAGTTTCGAACTAGATTCATGTTAGCACCAACTTGTAACCCAAGGTGCTTAAATGGGAACACACCTTTTTTGCAATTAAGTATATCCGCCATATTTTGAACCTCTAGGTCGCTTACACCAACACCGTACACACTACACTTTTTAAGGTTTATCTTCAACCCGGATGTTAGGTAGAAACACCTTAGTATCCTTCGAAGATTGATCACATTTTCAATAGACCACTCACCAACAAACATGACGTCATCAGCATAAGCAAAATGTGATAAAGATGGGCCCTCATTAGTACATCGAATACCTTTAAACAAGCCGATTGAGGCAGCCTCCTTCATAATACCGGTGAGAGCTTCCATAGCCAACAAGAAAAGGAACGGTGATAGAGGGTCGGCTTTTCGAAGACCTCGCGAGCAATCGAATTCCATTGTGGGCGACCCATTTACAAGTACCGAGGCTCTCGCTGAATAAAGAGTTGCCATAACCCATGCCCTCCAATGTACCAGAAAGTTCATTTGGGCCATAATGGATTCAAGAAAAGCCCAATTAACCGAATCATAAGCCTTGTTAATATCACTTTTAAAGAACATTCCCTTCTTTCTCGATTTTTTTTAACCAGCCCAATAATTCATTAAGCATAAGCGGCCCGTCCATGATACTTCTACCCGCCAAAAACGCCGATTGTTCCTCCGAGATAAGTTTCCCAATCACACCTTTTAATCTATTCACTAGGACTTTCGAGATTACCTTATTAATCACTCCGATCAAGCTAATTGGTCGAAAGTCTGAGGGGCCCACTGGATCCTTGACTTTCGGAATCAGTGCGATGAAGGATGATGTGCAGCTCTTATTTAGAGTTCCATGCACGTAGAACCTGTTAAAGATCTTAAAAAAGTCGTCTTGAAGGCCCGGCCAACACTTTTTGATGAAATTAAAATTGAAGCCATCAGGCCCCGGTGCTCGGTCTCCTTCGCAATCCCATACAGCACCCTTAATCTCAGAAATAGTGAACGGAGAAACGAGCAGATCGGCTTCCGAGTCCAAAATAGTGGCAAGGTTAGGACACACTATATTCGGCCTATCCACCATTTTTCCGTTAACTGATTGTAGAAGAAGGCATAAAAGGACTCCTTAATCACCACCGGATTCACCACCCACTCACCATCTATCATTACGCCATTCACTCGATTGGTGCTAATGTTCGAGTTAACAACTTGGTGAAAAAAACGGAATTCTCATCCCCATCTAAGGCCCATCTAGCCCTAGATTTCTGGTGTGTATCCAGAAGTTTTACCCTGTCGAATTCGGCCACATGGTTAATGCATTCAAGACGTTCAGCCAGTTCGTCCGCCAAGAGTAACCTATCTTCCGCCAAGTTCTCTAGGGTAGCCAAACGACTTTTTCGTTCACCATAAACCCCTTCATGTCTCTCCTTTTCACATTTAATCAATGTTTTAATGTTATTTTTAACCATCTGAGTTTGATAGCAAATGCTAGGTCCTCCAGCCCCGAGAAACTAAAGGAACCACACAGTTGCATAATGTAATCTATAAGGCCCGGGAACTCGAACCATGAGTTGAAGAACCGGAACGGGATATGTCCATAGTCCGATTGGACCATAGACATAACAATTGGTCGGTTGTCAGACACAAACCTGTCTAGAGCTAATACTGTAGCTCCAAGGCCAGTTCTCCATAAATCCAAGGCAAACCAAAAACCGATCCAGCTTGCTAAGTTTGTCCCCTCTATCCGAAATGAAAGTAACTTTGCCCCCTCCCATGTTATATTCTACCAATCCAGCTGAAAGGATAAACTGATTGAACGCCTCGGCATTAGCCTCGACAAATTCTGAGTTCATCCTTTCATCAACATTCCGAACATCATTGAAATCCCCCATCATGGCCCATAACCCCTGCACTGAGTTCCGAATTTCCAGGATATCCCGCCATACTATACGCCTAACAACCGTATCGTTCGGGGCATATACGTTCACAATATTCAACCTACATCCAGATTGAACAAGGGAACCCGAAACAATCAGGAAATAACGATTTTTAATGACATTATCGCACGTGAAAACTGAAGGACACCAGAGGCACGCCAGGCCCTCAGATCTGCTACATGAGTCAACCACCGCCAATTCAAAAGCTGCTCTTCCCCAAAGACTGTTAAAAAGGAAGCTAGACGAATCTTGTAGTTTTATTTCCTAAATAGCTATGAAGTGGACCCCATAGCTAGTTTTTATACTGCGAACCCCTTCCACCTTCGATCATTCCGCACCCCCCGTAAATTTATCGATAGGCAATTCATTGACAACCGTTGTGAACACCTCTTCTGCTACTAATCTCTCAGTCACCTCTGCACACTGATTCAAGTTAATTCCAACCTTAGACCCCACTAGGATGGTAGCATTGACTTCTTCTCCTAGATTAGGATAGGGGGCTCCGGTAATTGTGTTTCGGAGACAACCGATCCTTGTATATCCGCCTCCACATCCAAATCGGCCGTCGGCATTTGTGCTGGCGGAGTAACTCCATCAAGGGTGCAGCCAGAAGAACTGTTAACATCAATCGGGTTATTTAGATCCAGATATGTTTTACCAGATCCTTGGTTTAGATTAAAAAGTTTATAGGCTGGGCCTTGAGTGGAACCAGAGGAAGGTGGGCTACGCGCTGCTCTGGGTCGTTTGCCAAGCGTATTAGCAGGTGTTGGGCCTTCTCTTCACCTTGTACATTAGGCCACTTGCCGTATCCAACTGGCGGTTGGGATCTGGCTCATTTTCTTTATATGTCTAGAATTATCACTAGGGCCCACCTCCACATTAAATTTCATTGGAACATGTGCCAGCTCTCCCACTTTCCCATGCACATCTTGCATGCTTATGTTGTTTTCCAAACCGGAGGCTGTTGAACTTCCAGCGACTGTTCATTATCCGGTGATTGTTTAGTATCCGGCGATCGATCTTCGCCATCTGGCCGGAATTCACCTTCCTCCGAGTCATCGTCCATCTCGTCGTTTTCTTCATTGGATTCCCAACCAGACACTTCCACTGATTTTACACGCTCAAAATCAGGAGTCCAGCCAACAGAAGTTTCTGACACCCAGACCGCGAACTTTCGTTCTTTCCAGTTCAGGACGATAGTCTCCTCAATCCGAGCCCCTTGAGGGACTATAACCATAACCGAGCCATCGAGTTGTCGTGGCCTTGCCAAGAGAATGCTGATGGTTGGACCACCTTGCCAAACAAGTTGCCTATCCGACATATGTTGTGTTGTCCATGAATTGGAATGGCACCCCGAGATGCGATCATATGGTGGATCCTGACCATTCCAAACACAAAATTTAGAAAACGACTTTTTTAAGACCTCGGTGTAGTTTGCCAGTGTATCCTGTACTGCTTGCTTGTCGTTTAGTGTAATAAGCACACTGAGACCTCCAATATACGATAAACAATACATGGCGAGCCCCCCACTATCCAGGACTTGTACAAGGTTGTTGAGCGCTCGTGCATCCCTAGCAGTACCCAGAATAGACCTCCCCTTACAATGAATGGCATAAACCGAGCCCTTCCCGTCCAACTTCAGTGTTTTAGATCCTTGATTATCCTTGAACAGGTCACTATATGCCACCCCCACTCTAACATTCCCGCGTTCGACGAACCCACTACATTTTTTATTGTTCGCTGGAACTTTAGGATTCTGACCCTGTGGGTTTTGCTTCGGTTTCCATGTTCTACCCCCCTTCATTTCCGATGTATAGATAAGCTTACGGTGGTTTTTATCGTATTTGTCCAAAGACACCAAGAGTTTTGCTTCAAAGATTTTGACGGTATTCATATTCTTTAGGACCTCCCCAGATTTACCACTCCAACATACCGGATAAAGCCGAAACAGTTTCCCCTAGCATCTCGTTTCCGGGCAACATAAGCATCAGTTACAAACCCATGCGGTTGGAATGCCATCCATAGCAAGGATCTTGTAGTTCTATCCGGTAGATACTGTACCATGAATGTCATCTCCACCCCGTCTGGTCTTGTTCTTCTGTTCTTACGATACTGTACTTCCGACCATGGAATCCCGCCACCGTCATCTCTCTCCCAAAATCCTATCCTCCATTTTTGAGTTATTACTAGTAGTTAATCTACTAGTAAAGTTAGGCTAAGGTTGTGGTATTGAGGGTTTAGCCAACGGCTAGGTTTTGGTTTTAAGATGGCGGTTACTGCTGGTTGGGGTATTTCGGTGGTGGTTATTGCAGATCTAGGGTATTTGGTGGTGGTTATTACATATCTAAACTCGTTTATCGCAATGGTGGTGGTTGTTTGGGGTATTCCATTGGTGGTGCTAGGTGGTGGCTACAGTTCTGAACTCGTCCATCGCGATGGTGATTGTTGTCCAGGGAACTCCGAAGGTGGTAGGTGGTGGATGATGGTTATAGAGGTGGTTGTGGTAGTGGTCATATGAGATGGTGGTGGTGGTGGTGGCAGGGGGAATGGGAGATGTGGTGGGAATGGTGATGAGTGGTAGAAAGATGGTAGAGAGATGTGATAATAAATGTGTGTGTATATATCTGGGATGGGAAAAGACTGAAACGCCCATCATGTGAGGGTCAAATGACCAGGATTTAACAATGGAATTGGATGTCATTTTAGGCGGGGAGTGGAATGATGATAAGTTGAAAAGACCAGGGAGGAAAATGGCAGTTTTTAAATAATTGGGGCAAAACCATTAAAATGACCAAAACACAGGGAGAAAAATGGAAGTTAAATCTAAATATCATAAGGGAGGGAAAGGTGTATTCACGTACTCCTTTTGGGTATTGATACCCGATCAGGTACGTCACCGCTAACAATTCGGGTAAGAAAATCAGGTGTTATTTACCAATGGAGATTGTTGAAATTAGACCGTTGTATACGACTTTAGAGCCGTTGGAATTATATTTTCAAAAATATAACTCTATTTATATACCACCTCTTTTACACAAATTTTACCACCATTTATTTTCTATATTAATTTTATTTTTATACTACAAGATGGATGATGATGATATTGGATTATACATTCCACCGCGCGATTACAATAGTATATTCTCAAGCGATAGTAGTCTACACTTTCTCATGGATCTCATCGAGCAAGCCGAACATGAACACACGACGACATCTAAAAAAAGTTGTGCCACGTGATCGCGAAAAAGGTCACCAAATTCTAGTGAAAGATTATTTCATCGAAAGATACATTTAGAGAAAGGTATCGCATGTCAAAACATTTTTTTTTAAATGTTGGTGATATAGAAGCAAAATATGAGGTTTCAAGAGGACCGAGATAGGAGGATGAAAAAGAGTTTTACGACAATAAGAAATGCAAATCTGCCACTAAATAACTCACAAACGGTAATCCTCCTGAAGAGTACGATAAATGTTTATGTATGGCTGAAAGGACTTTGCGTGAATGTCTACAACATTTCTGTAATGTCGTAATTCAATTGTATGACGATGAGTTCTTACGAAGGCTGAAAAGCCAAGACATTGTATGTTTGTGCGAACACAAGAAGAAAAACATCACTTTCCTGGTATGGTCGGTGGCATTGACTATACACATTTTGTTTGCTGAATATGTCCTATCGAATTACGAGGTCAACATATGAGAGATGATCATCAATACCCGACAGTGTGTGACAAATATCGCTTGGAACTTAATAAAAACTTACTCGTAACCTTAACATGAGCCGTTCCAATTTAACCTCAAATATATATTTCGTAATCTTAATAAAATTCACCAATAACCTTAGCTGGGAGCTGAGTATTTTAAATATGTTCACTACACCACAAAGCTAAACTTAACATTAATTCATCCCATTTGGAATGTGATATGATATTCTGCACTGATTTATTATTACTCGCATTTATTTATTTTTTTGTCTTTTATTTTATCGTGTGCAAATTAAATAAAATCAATTAATTAAACTAGTTGGTATTTGGTAACAAAAGAAAACTTGAGTAGTAAAAGTCGGTACTTGGTTCTTACATATACTTTACTACAAAGCAATATGTACATTTGCATGTTGTGTGTGTTAAGTTTTAGTAAAACCATTTCTTATAAATTTAAAACCTTGATAAACGTGTTCAAACGTTGCACTAAAAATCACTACTAACACACGCACATGAGGATCTAGCCTACTTGGTCAATGTTTGTGAAAACATTTCAATATCCGACCGATCCAAAGGAAAAGAAATTCAAGAAGGCACAAGAGTTGACAAGAAAAGATGTGGATTGATCTTTTGGTTTCTAAGAGGAAAACGGGGTATACTTAGGCAATACATGCGGGCTATGACTGTAGGCAAGATTAGGGGCATTGTGTAAGCGTGCATTTTTTTTGCACAACATAATCTTAAAGGACGACGGAAATGCGATATCATCGGTCCACATATGGGACCCCTTGGTCGAGCTAGTTTTTGACGATAATGTCCTTGCGGAGTTGCAAAATAAAGATAACGTCTTTCCGAGTTCTATATGACTTTGTTGAACATCTTGAAACTCTAGATTTACCCTACCTCGAGTTGGATAATGAATAGCTTAATTTTATTTTATTTTCATGTATTTTTAATTCATGTTATAATTTAAATTTAATTAATTATGTAGTTGGTTAATTTTAATCTTGTATTTAGTTTAATTTCAATCCTGTATTTAGTTTAATTTTAATTATAATTATATAGTTGTTTTAATTTTAATTGTGTATATTAGCCTGAATGTTATTTTTGTAGTTGTTTTAATTTTAAATTTGTATTATTTAAATATAAATTTATTAGATTTAAATATTTCAATGACTATATATTCACGTCGACTTCCAACCGTCACTTGCACTTCTCAGTTCACATTTCACTCCAGACTATATTCAAATATCTGAAATATGGGTGTTGGTAATCAATTTCCGATGGAACTGATAGGGCCTTTAAACCCTAGACGCTCAAACCTTTTGACGCTTAAACAATGCAACTACAAACACTAGACGCTCAAACCGTCAATGCTTAAAGCATGCACGTGCAAACCCTCCACCTGCTTCAACTAATGAATAAGATACATGGACAAACGAACAATGGAATTGGATGTTCGATGATGTATTGCAAAATACATCCAGTTTCCATGTATAGTTTGTACAGTTTTCGAGTCTAATAGTTTCGTTTTAGGTAGAATTTGTATATTACTGAATCGTTTTCAATTTCTAGGTCATGGGAGATAAAAGAAGCTGAAACGGGCAAAAAACAGTTAAGTATGAAGAATATCGAGCCTCGGAACGCGTTCGATTGATCGAACAACAAAACGTCAAAGAATTCCAGGAAAAACACCTTGTCTGTCGCACGACAAGGATAGGAAGCTCCCTCGCGTGACGTGAAGGAGGTAGTTGACCTGATTTTGACTTTGAAACCTTGCGTGACATGAGGCCATAAGCTTATACCCCTCGCGCGACACGAGTGGACTTAAATCACAGAATGTTCGTTGTTTGGCCAGGATTTGAAAGATATAAACAAAATCTAATACCTAATTATCATAAGTTAATGTTGGACAAAATTGGGATAAACCCTCGGCGATTTTGGAGCTCAAGAAGGAGAAAGTTGCATTATTGCTCGAATCATCAAGGTTGAAGAATTGAAGCATAAGGATCGAAGATTTACGGGTTTTAACTTCCGATTTCTTAGTTTCTAGTTTCAATCATCCAAACCATGACTTCTACCAGAATTTTTGCTCTTGCTTCTACCATGATTCTAGGCTAAAACTCATGACACTACCTAGGTTAATGATGAATACACATTAAAGTTTGGATTTTTATCGGTTTTGATTCATGTTGTGGTTAATTAATAAAGTAACAACTTGGTTTCTTTGATTCGGTGTATAGCGTATCTATACTTGTGTGAGTACATGATTTACTTCACATGCTTCTTTGTTGAATGTCATTCATTGATAGTTCATGTTAGATCAATCTATAGTGTATTTTTGTTAGTTTATGGTTTTCTAGACGTAGCATCCATGGAAGTTATTCTCGTGAATCAAGTAGGTATAGGTGTTCAACTAATCTTAATATCCGTGAGGTGAGAGATTATCAGTATGTCTAGGTTGTTAGATTGCTAGCGTTGGGGACTTTTGTGAGAAGACAACCTCAGTTTCCTTCCAACACCTGGTTATCGAATCGAATCAGGTTTCCATAGTTACCCTTGACTTTCGTGCTGTGAGGTAGATTGTCGATTAAGGAGGCTTCTTGGGCAGATCCCTTTGCCTATAAAAGGGAGTCTCCTTCAACTCCAAGGTTATGTTCACTTCAACTCTCTCTCTCTCTTTCTAAAACTATTCTCTCCCACTTATGCTTAACGGTTAGAGATCACTTTACTAATTCTCAGCCGGAGTCCAAACGAGGGAGGCCACCTCTCACGTAAGGTTAACATTGTTCTTTGTCTGTAGAGTTCGATCAAGAATATCTACCGGAGTGGATCCTGGACCTTCTCCCTGCCATACTCTTATTGTTTTAATAGAACCTAAGGGACGTGTAACGCTCAATGGGTAAAATACTGGATCTCCTCTCGGTCTCACCAAACTATAGAATGCATCACCTTTCTGTCTCAACAAACACAATACACCCTAAGATGTAAAGAAGTGATTTGACTACACTGACTATGTATCAAGATTGTAAGGATCACATTGGAAGGAGAAAACTCACTCTCATGCAATTACTACTTAACAACCCAATGACAAAAGATAACCCGACACTCTATCACTTTCTTAACATCCCGACCGCGTAAAACAACAAACCGCGGTGGAAACGTCGGGGAGTCACATTAACAGATTGTTACAACAACACATGGTATTTAAAGTTTCGTTTTATTGAATTATAATAAGATTACATTGTTATATTATCTTGGGATTACACAACTAAACAAACATAGTTATTGTCTTGCTTATTTAAGGCACTAGAGTCCATGTCTATTCCTACGTGAGCATGCATCAGTACCATCAAGCATTGTTCCCTGAAACATATGTGAAAACGAGTCAGCATAAAAGAATGCCGACGAGTACACAGGTTTTGTAAGTGTGTCAAATTCATGGCTTTGTATCTTCGTTGCAATATCTTGTCCGTCAAAGCGAGTCGTTACATGAAAACTTGTATAAAAATGTTGATATTGCAATATAGTTAACCAACCAAAACAAGTTGGTTAATGTTTGTAAAAGTCTCGTTGCCATGAATCTTGACCAAAAACATTTCTTTTATAAAACCGATTAGTAATTCAATTTAAAAGAAAACTTCGTATGGTTTATATCTTTAAGTGTAAATCGTTGCGTGACATCGTTCAAAAACATTGTTCCAAGAAATTTAGATATGGCCACGGAATGTAATACGGTAAAAACACTTATATATAGGAAGTACCAACAGCGTATCCACCACACTTTTATCATATTACGCCTGTCACGTTATCTAAATCACTTACGATAAACTAATCGTCCAAATCGCCTTTGTTATAAACCAAATCGTCATTGTCATAACCAATCGTCATTATCATAATCCAATCATCATTGTCGTAAATAAATCGTCCTGGTTTTAATTGTGAAAACTTTTGGTCGTTTCATTGAATACATTCAAACCTTTGTTGACTCGTCTATACCACCAAAGGGTATCTTTAAATTGCAACAACAAACCACCAAAGGGTTTATTAAAGTAACAGTTTCAGTCGTTCCCCAAACTTCCCCACAAACCCCGAGAACCTTGGTAACAGGATTGTCAGTCCTATGGTACCATAACTTACTACTGGTCGGCTTAGACAAAGTTAATGAATGTTATTCTTGTCCTCAATACAACGCACCAACAAGTTCGTTCACATTATTGAAATCGTCGTGTTAAATATAAACCATAGCATTTGTAATTTGAAAGCTTGAAAACAACTTGCACATATGAGTCACCCCAAAACATTTGCAAAACATAAAAGAGGGGAACTATGTACTCACTTGTGATTGAAATAAAGTCCTTGTTCAAGAAGATAAACCAAGATCAAGAGTCCGTGAAATCAAGCGTGTCCTAAAATCAGATAATTGTGTAAATATTGGGAGATTAATTGGCGGATCGGATAGAATGAGACCTTATAAACCAAATGAGTATTGGAACTCATATGACAAGGTTTATAAAGTTAACATTCTGAGTTGGAAAGATTCTTAAGTGCTTTTGACCCGTTATGACCCGTTATGGTAGTTTAAGCCACTTTAACACGTCATTTACGTAACTACGTGTTCAGATGGTTAAATATGTGTTATGATAAGTTTAAATTACCAAAACATGTTTAATAATGTTATTTAATCAGATTATATGTCAAACTTATGTCACATATGTCACACCCCGACCCGCAGCGGAAAAGGTGATCGGGGCATGATTGGGTTATCATCAAAGCTCATGACATTTATTATGCATTTCATATTCATTAATACAATTTAATGGAAATTTACAAATGATATTACAACATGTTCTAACTATCAATCTAAGCTTCTTTGTTCTCTTCTAAGGCATATCCTATGTTTTCCTTGCTTCAACCTGTTCACCTGTATCATGTGTAAAAGGGTTTTTGGATCAACATAATGTTGGCGAGTGAATCCTATGGAAAACATTTGAACAAATTTACTTAAATTGATTATGAAATATGTGCACAACCAAACATGAGTAAAAATAGATGTAAACTTAATCAACAATCATAAGATATTAAATGAAACACACATGAACAATAATGGAACATTTAGAGGCACGCGATGCTCAACTCGTCTCCCTCGAGGAACTGAGGGGCCTAATGAATGAATTGCATAAACATGATAATATGAATGACACAACTACAAACAATATAAACTCAATGATACACACATGAACAATAATGAATTTGATTTGAGGCACGCGTTGTTCAACTCGTCTCCCACGAGGAACTGATGGGCTTAATGAATAAGTTTCATATAATTTGACAAAAGGAAATAAGTAATCACAACAATATAAACAATCTAAGTTTAGGTCATGATGTGGTATGGCACAAGTTTAAATAAATAAGTTAATTATTTTTATGACACATGACACACCCCAAAACGTGTAATTTAAAAGGGGGAGTTGTAAGATTCACTCACAGTGGGTGCGTTCGGTTGATGATGTTGAATGCACGCGAAGTGGTTTTAACCACGAGTGAGATTAACCTAGATAAATCGCATTATGGTTTGGTAAGTAAACGGATTTTATTAATCTATTTTAGTAGGATTGTTGGGTGTATTTTTGTGAGTTTAAGGCTATTTTCTAACCTTAAAAATGTTATTTTTAAGTATTTTAAATTGATTTTTAATTAAAATAATTAAATAAAAATAATAAAAAAATTTGACTTTTTCTGACCGTTGACCGGTTCGAGTCGGAATATAAGTGCGCTGAGTGAGGCTCGAACCCGAGACCTCCCGTACGCGTGCACGCAGCTCTACCAACTGAGCTACGTGTCTAACCCGTTATATATCTGATTTTAATTATATATATATATATTAATTATGTTTAAACAGAAATCCTTTATTTTTAAAAACGATTTAAATCAATTCGGACAGTACGCTCCACAGGTCTCGAACCCGGGACCTGTGGCTTAAACTAACACACAGTCCACCGCTGGACTGTATGTGCAACTTGTTTACTTTACTGATTTTTATTATACTTACACACAAATTAGTTATTTCCTTTTCTGTCTTAATTAAAAAGAATAGATAATTGTCCGAGTCGGTGCAGTAGCCCGGACTCGAACTCGTGACCTGTGATATAAACATACACACAGTCCACCGCTGGACTGTGTGTCTAACTTGGTTATTATTCCGGTTATTAATATACTTAACATATACCAGTATGACTCCGGTTCGGTTAATCAAAAAAAATCATTTTTATTAAGGCGGCGTGTGTGGAAACAAGATTCGAACTCGAGACCTTTGCGTTTAATGTGCACACAGTCCACCGCTGGACTGTGTGTCTAACCCGATTAATAAGTTGATTTTAATTAAACTTATATGATACCGAACTTCATCTTCTTCGCTGAGTTTTTAACCAGAATCGACAACAGAATGGTTCGAAGTTTTAATCGGTTTCTTAGTGTGTTTCAGTTCATCATGGTGAGATATAAGTGAAAAGAAAAAGAATTTAAGCGAAGAGGTATACCGACTGTCTTCCTCTGTTTTCCGGCAAAACTCCGGCGACAGCAATAGGCACCGGCGACGAGTGTCTTGCAGCAGAGAAACTTCAGAAAGCTTACAAAATATGTGGGTGACTTCGGTATAAGTTCAAATGGTTTAGTAAGGCTCAGAAATGAGGAAACCGGTTTTCCGGTGACGAACAGATTAATTCCGGCGAGTGGAATTACGCCGAGAAAAGGTGTGGTTTTGAGCGAAAAGGTTTGCAGTGGGTTGTGGGTGAATTTATAGGGCAAATCGTCGAAGAACCTGGTCTGATTTCCGACTGTATTCATCGGTTATAAAAACTCCGGCGGTTATGGTTTGGTCGCGGACTCAGACGTCGGTTATAACCGATGTCTTAGTAATGGTTTACGTTATAACGTAAGTTGTCGTTAAGACTCGCGAGATTTTCGGGATTTCCGACGACTGAACTATTGGGCGCCGGTTTTGAATTCGTAACGTCATGATATCAATTAAATGATTCTATTATTTAACAAATAACATCAGTGGCGCAGTGGTTTGTGTGTTGTGTGCTAATTCGTTTGCTGAACCGGTACTGACCCGGGTTCAAAACCCGGCAGAGACCTTTCATTTTTATTTTGCGATTTTCAACAGTTTTTCAAAAACTAAATATATATTCCCGTATAATAATCGATTATGTATCGTTTAAAATTATTTTGGGCATTTATTCGCAACGAAATTTTTGACTGACTGTTCGGTTGATAAACGGAGCGGGTTTGGTAAATCCGTTTTTGACGGATGTTACAGTATCCCCTGCTTTTTAGAAATTTCGTCCCGAAATTTAAATTGTGATATATTTGACTAAAAGAATGATGGTGTTTAGTTTGTCAGTTACTTGCTTAGAAAAATAAGGGTTTAAGTTTTTTTGTTCGAGGCGTAAACGTTCCTTGTAAAGGTTAAGTACCCTATTGCAGGAATCGCTTTTTGTTGCCTACTGTATGAGTATTGATAAGCAGGAATGATTCGCTAAAAATGATATCATGCATAAGAGTTTAGATACGTTTGGAAAAGTGTGGTTATATTCTAAGGCAAAACTTCTAACACTACAACCTACATGGAAACATAAATAAAACACAACAGCTGATATTTGAACATAATTAAACACAACAGCTAATATTCGAACATGAGTAAACACAACAGCAAATATTTGAATCCACATTCTGATAGCATATATGTTTGAATGATGGAAGTTCCTCTCTCGTTTGTTATGATGGAGAGGTTAGTTTATGTAGAAATGGAACACAATCCAATCTCTTTAAATAGCAAGATGATATAAATGTAACACAAATTCCAACCAAGGCAATACTAAATCCTACATAGAATTTCTCATAACCGCCTAATAATGCCTCTGATCCTTTGGCAAGAATACTTATATATAGGAAGTACCAGCGGCGTATCCACCATATTCTTGCCAAATTTTCATTAGTTTTATCCACAAGTTATGATTGGTTACCAAGAAACTAATAAATCCTACATAGAACTTCTCATAACCGTCTGATAATGCCTCTGATCCTTTGACAAGAATACTTATATATAGGAAGTACCAGCGGCGTATCCACCATATTCTTGTCAAATTTTCATTGGTTTTATCAGTGAATTATGATTAGTCCTATAACTCTACAACCAATACAACAATCATAAAATACTGAAATGAAATATATCTGTGCGATCAAGGCTCAATCAAACGGAGCCGATCGTATTGCATGTACTGAAAATGAAATGTCTGTGCGCTCAAGGCTCAATCAAACGGAGCCGAACGTATTGAATGTACTGAAAATGAAATTGTCTGTGTGCTCAAGGCTCAATCAAACGGAGCCGAGCGTATTGCATGTACTGAAAATGAATAACTTAACCACACAAACAGCCTATGCATGGAACCTCTCATAACCGCCTGATAATGCCTCCGATCATTTGACAAGAATACTTATATATAGGAAGTACCAGCGGCGTATCCACCATATTCTTGTCAAATTCTCATTGACTTTATCCGCAAGTTATGATTAGTTCTATGCGACTCTACAACAAACACAACAACCACAAGATACTGATAATGAAATTGTCTGTGCGCTCAAGGCTCAATCAAACGGAGCCGAACGTATTGCATGTACTGAAAATGAAATTGTATGTGCGCTCAAGGCTCAATCAAACGGAGCCGAACGTATTGAATGTACTGAAATTGAACAACTTAATCTAAACAACAATCACACAAACAGCCTATGCATGGAACCTCTCATAACCGCCTGATAATGCCTCCGATCATTTGACAAGAATACTTATATATAGGAAGTACCAGCGGCGTATCCACCATATTCTTGTCAAATTCTCATTGACTTTATCCGCCAGTTATGATTAGTTCTATGCGACTCTACAACAAACACCATAACCACAAGATACTGATAATGAAAATGTATGTGCGCTCAAGGCTCAATCAAACGGAGCCGAATGTATTGCATGAACTGGAAATGTAAATTGAACTGTGCGCTCAAGGCTCAATCAAACGGAGCCGAACGTATTGCATGAACTGGAAATGTAAATTGAACTGTGCGCTCAAGGCTCAATTAAACGGAGCCGAGCGTATTGCATGTATTGAAATGTAAAATGAAATAACCGATCAAGGCTCAATCAAACGGAGCCGATCGTGCGGGCACGCCAAGATCAACCGCATAATAAAATGGGGATCAAGCTCAACCTCGATGGATGGGGAGCTGCGGCCTCGGCAAAAGCATATACTGAAAACAATATATAATATATAATATACAATAATTACTCTAACAGTCTACACATGGAACCTCCATAACCGCCAGATAATGCTTCTGATCCTTTGACAATAATACTTATATATAGGAAGTACCAGCGGCGTATCCACCGTATTCTCGTCAAAGTTTCATTGGCTTTATCCTTAAGTTATGTTTGGTTCTATGTGATAAAGAAAGGCATAAAACTAAACGATAAGAGTTGAATCTGGATCTTCGGTGAAAAGGACTAGTTGGGTATCTTCGTTTGGGCCGTCATTATCTTCGACAGGATTGGCGTTGATATTGAAGACTCTTCCTCTTGCTGGTGGCCTAGTGGTTGGGTTTTCTTGGTTTACTTGGTTAACTGGGTTTGATTGGGCTTGAGTGTTGATGACGTTAACCAATTGAGGGCATGTATTTCTAAAGTGGGTAGGGTCGCCACAATTGAAGCAAGCTCGTGCATATGGGAACATAGGGTATTGGGGTTGTTGATAGGTTTGGGCCATGTTTTGAGTAGGGGAAAAGGTTTGGTTTTGAAAGGTGCGGCAATCCTTGCTCAAATGACCATAGTGTCCATAAGTTGCACACAGACGACAAGGTAGGGTATGGGGATGGTGATAAAAACAGTTGTTGCATCGAGGGTGAGGTCCAAGATATGGTTTCTTATTTGGGTAGGCTGAGTTGGGTGCCACTTGGGTGATTGGGATAGCTCGGATGGGTATGGCGTGTAAAACTGGTGGATTTCGTTGGGTAGCAGCGAAGAGTCGCCCGACTCTTCTTCTCTTAGGATTGGGTTGAGAAGGGGATTCGGTTTGAGTGGAGTCGGAGGTTTCAGTCGATTCTTTATCCTTCTTCTTCTCCTCCTTGAAGTCTTTGTTTCGGATTCGGTTCTCGGTGAGTTCTGTTGCTAGCTCCATTGCTGCCTCCAAAGTTGTAGGCTTGGTACTTATTACAGGGTCTTGAATCTTTGACGGAAGACCACGAATGTAGTGCTCGATCAAACGGTAGAGGGGAGTAAACATGTTGGGAACCATTTGATGTAATTCGAGGAACCTTTTGTTGTATGTGATGTGGTCTCCTTCCATTTGCTTCAATGAGTAAAATTCATCTTCTAACTTCTTGATTTCGCTCCTTGGGCAAAATCGTCTCGTCATGATTTCCTTCAATTCGTTCCAAGTTAAGGTCATAGCATCTTCAACACCTCGTTTGGCCTTCTCTGTATTCCACCAAGTAAGTGCTATCCCATATAATCGACCGGTAGCATATCGCACTTTGCGATCATCAGGGCAATCGCAATTTAGAAAAGTGTTCTCCATTTCTTCAAACCAATGGAGAAGAGCAGTGACGCCTTCAGTCCCTTTGTATTTCGGAGGGTCGCATGATTTGAAATGCTTGAAGGTGCATTTAGTGGTATTTGGGGAAGGGTTGATAATGTTTTGGTTTGCTTGATTGACAGGATTAGCGGTAAGTGCTTGTTGAACTTGGATTACAATGTTGGGTATTACGGCAGCCATTTGTTGAGCGATTAAGGCAGCCATGCGTTCGCGGGCTTTTCTTGCTCTCGTCTTCCTACGGGCGAGATTAGAAGACATCTACAAGGAATACATGACAAGAGTATGAGTTGGATGTTTTTGGGTTCATGGGTCGCATTAGGAATGAACATTCATAAAATAATTATAGAAAAATACTACATCCATAGGATGTCTTGGGCTTTGCTCGCTGTTAGGCCCTACATGCCGCCATACTTTACCTGTGTAATCATGTGGGCCCCCATGAATACCGGTTTTTCATATGGTTCGCACGGGTTTGCCAGGTTGCGTACACAAAAACCCAGAGAAAATCGAGAAATATATATACAACGTGTGATATTCGGAATGTGTCCAGGTGTAGACACGGTGACACCTCAAAGTAGGTTAGTTCGAACGACGTATGGTGTGGCATGCTTTGGCCTAATAGTTCCTTCGTACTCTCATCGTTGGTCCCCAGGTAGGCAAACTGGTCCGTTATATTGGATTTATACGAATGCCAACCTAGACAGGACGTTCCGACTACCGGTACTTGTACCCTTCCAGTTACTACATGCCCGTCGCAGAACTTACTTTGATGAGATTTGAAAATTGCACAAAATCTTTGGATAATGAGAGTATGAAAATAAATTGAATACATGAACATCGATATATGTATAATGAATATGTATATATGTATAATGAATATGTATATAAGCATGTATGTTTGACTGTAAATGTAAACAAATATGAAACAAATAAATATCACAAGTTTGTATGTAACCTCCTAATAAATTAAAGTTTAGGCAGACTATAGTATAGGCTCTAAGGGTCTAATAACCTATCCTATATCCCTATAGTCATGGCTCTGATACCAATCTGTCACACCCCGACCCGCAGCGGAAAAGGTGATCGGGGCATGATTGGGTTATCATCAAAGCTCATTACATTTATTATGCATTTCATATTCATTAATACAATTTAATAGAAATTTACAAATGATATTACAACATGTTCTAACTATCAATCTAAGCTTCTTTGTTCTCTTCTAAGGCATATCCTATGTTTTCCTTGCTTCAACCTGTTCACCTGTATCATGTGTAAAAGGGTTTTTGGATCAACATAATGTTGGCGAGTGAATCCTATGGAAAACATTTGAACAAATTTACTTAAATTGATTATGAAATATGTGCACAACCAAACATGAGTAAAAATAGATGTAAACTTAATCAACAATCATAAGATATTAAATGAAACACACATGAACAATAATGGAACATTTAGAGGCACGCGATGCTCAACTCGTCTCCCACGAGGAACTGAGGGCCTAATGAATGAATTGCATAAACATGATAATATGAATGACACAACTACAAACAATATAAACTCAATGATACACACATGAACAATAATGAATTTGATTTGAGGCACGCGTTGTTCAACTCGTCTCCCACGAGGAACTGATGGGCTTAATGAATAAGTTTCATATAATTTGACAAAAGGAAATAAGTAATCAAAACAATATAAACAATCTAAGTTTAGGTCATGATGTGGTATGACACAAGTTTAAATAAATAAGTTAATTATTTTTATGACACATGACACACCCCAAAACGTGTAATTTAAAAGGGGGAGTTGTAAGATTCACTCACAGTGGGTGCGTTCGGTTGATGATGTTGAATGCACGCGAAGTGGTTTTAACCACGAGTGAGATTAACCTAGATAAATCGCATTATGGTTTGGTAAGTAAACGGATTTTATTAATCTATTTTAGTAGGATTGTTGGGTGTATTTTTGTGAGTTTAAGGTTATTTTCTAACCTTAAAAATGTTATTTTTAAGTATTTTAAATTGATTTTTAATTAAAATAATTAAATAAAAATAATAAAAAAATTTGACTTTTTCTGACCGTTGACCGGTTCGAGTCGGAATATAAGTGCGCTGAGTGAGGCTCGAACCCGAGACCTCCCGTACGCGTGCACGCAGCTCTACCAACTGAGCTACGTGTCTAACCCGTTATATATCTGATTTTAATTATATATATATATATTAATTATGTTTAAACAGAAATCCTTTATTTTTAAAAACGATTTAAATTAATTCGGACGGTGCGCTCCACAGGTCTCGAACCCGGGACCTGTGGCTTAAACTAACACACAGTCCACCGCTGGACTGTGTGTGCAACTTGTTAACTTTACTGATTTTTATTATACTTAAACACAAATTAGTTATTTCCTTTTCTGTCTTAATTAAAAAGAATAGATAATTGTCCGAGTCGGTGCAGTAGCCCGGACTCGAACTCGTGACCTGTGATATAAACATACACACAGTCCACCGCTGGACTGTGTGTCTAACTTGGTTATTATTCCGGTTATTAATATACTTAACATATACCAGTATGACTCCGGTTCGGTTAATCAAAAAAAATCATTTTTATTAAGGCGACGTGTGTGGAAACAAGATTCGAACTCGAGACCTTTGCATTTAATGTGCACACAGTCCACCGCTGGACTGTGTGTCTAACCCGATTAATAAGTTGATTTTAATTAAACTTATATGATACCGAACTTCATCTTCTTCGCTGAGTTTTTAACCAGAATCGACAACAGAATGGTTCGAAGTTTTAATCGGTTTCTTAGTGTGTTTCAGTTCATCATGGTGAGATATAAGTGAAAAGAAAAAGAATTTAAGCGAAGAGGTATACCGACTGTCTTCCTCTGTTTTCCGGCAGAACTCCGGCGACAGCAATAGGCTCCGGCGACGAGTGTCTTGCAGCAGAGAAACTTCAGAAAGCTTACAAAATATGTGGGTGACTTCGGTATAAGTTCAAATGGTTTAGTAAGGCTCAGAAATGAGGAAACCGGTTTTCCGGCGACGAAAAGATTAATTCCGGCGAGTGGAATTACGCCGAGAAAAGGTGTGGTTTTGAGCGAAAAGGTTTGCAGTGGGTTGTGGGTGAATTTATAGGGCAAATCGTCGAAGAACCTGGTCTGATTTCCGACTGTATTCATCGGTTATAAAAACTCCGGCGGTTATGGTTTGGTCGCGGACTCAGACGTCGGTTATAACGGATGTCTTAGTAATGGTTTACGTTATAACGTAAGTTGTCGTTAAGACTCGCGAGATTTCCGGGATTTCCGACGACTGAACTATTGGGCGCCGGTTTTGAATTCGTAACGTCATGATATCAATTAAATGATTCTATTATTTAACAAATCACATCAGTGGCGCAGTGGTTTGTGTGTTGTGTGCTAATTCGTTTGCTGAACCGGTACTGACCCGGGTTCGAAACCCGGCAGAGACCTTTTATTTTTATTTTGCGATTTTCAACAGTTTTTCAAAAACTAAATATATATTCCCGTATAATAATCGATTATGTATCGTTTAAAATTATTTTGGGCATTTAATTCGCAACGAAATTTTTGACTGACTGTTCGGTTGATAAACGGAGCGGGTTTGGTAAATCCGTTTTTGACGGATGTTACAACATATGTTTATAGTTGATTTATTTGTAAAAAGGGCATTTTGGTCATCATTGAAGATTATATCAACTAATTATCATAACACTAACCAAATGACATGACCATAAGGTATAACCTCATAGGATTATTCCCTTAATAATTATGGTCATAAATATGTATTTGTTTGGGTCCAAAGATCAACCAAACAGGTCAGATTCGAAAGTCAAAGCAGTGGTCAAAACCGCTAGACTTACGGCTCTAAACAAGCACTATACTAAAAGTGACAAGTTAGACATGTTTTGATATGTCTAATGAAGTTGTGAAAGAGTTTTGGTACCAAAACAAAATGTTTGGATACTCGAAATCCATTCCGTCATAAAAATGCGTATTCATCGCTTTTTGACCAAAACTTTGACTTGTCAAATTGACTAGAAAAGATGGAAATCAGTAGGTATGATCATTAAGGACCATAACCATCTTGATTATCATCATATTGCAAGGTTCAAATGGACTTTATGTTGATCAATCCATGATCAAATCTGGAAGTCAAACTTTGTGACTTTTAGTCCAATTAAACTACAAGAATTGAACAAAGCATGATCGAAAGCACTTACAAACACTATAGGAATGCCAAGGAAATCACAGAGGAAGTTCCAAAGTGGTTGCAAATTTCGGATTGAAGCATAATAGATCGAAGAAGTTGGTTGCAAAGGTTCAAAGATGAAGAACAACTTGGTAATTATAGTTTAATTGGGTTAATAGGATCAAGACAAGTGTCCATGACTCACCAACATGTTAGATTAGTGTCCCACACTTGTCAAATGCAGAGATTAGGGTGGCAAGTTCGTTTGTTGAGTCAATGAGCGAATTAACAAGAGGTTTCCACCTTGATTTAACAATTCTGATAAGCTGGGGACCCCTTACGGACCGTATGGGTTTAGCCTTACGGTCCGTAAGCCCTTGCAGGGGCTGAAGTTTCAAAACTGGCAGAAATGGCCCCTGAACTTGTTTTTGTCACGTTTTGGCACTTTTAACACTCGTTATTTTCAAGCTTTACAAGGACAATAAAGTACAGGGAACTTGAAATGTGCTCAAAAATATCTCATGGGTCGGTTCGTTTGGTCGTACGGTTGCGGTTTTCGGTTAATTGCGTGCACGACCGTAAAAGCGGAGCGAATGATATTTTTGCGTTCCAATGATTAAAAAAATTTTTGGATGCACGTACATGTCCCGGATTAAGAGATACGTGAATTGGCATAGTTTCGCAGAATTTGCAAAATAGCCCCTGAAGTTACAAAAGTGTGATTTTGCCATATCGAAGCCCTCGAAACTTATTTCTAAGCTATGATAAGGGTATTTAGGGTATGTTTAGCTTATGAACTTGTTCCGGAGTGTGCATTGCTACGAGAATTGGCAGACTTTCGTAGTTTGTCGCAAATAGTCCCTGCGATTGAGAAGGCTTGTTTTTGACATACCAACCCTTCAAAACTTATTTCTAAGTTAGGCAAAGGATATTTAAAGTATGTTAATCTTGTGTCATCGTTCCAGAGTGTACGTCGCATTAAACTGATTATGTTTATATAACAGTTTGTGATTTCACTTCTAGAAGTCGTTTGAGAGTTCGGAATCGTGCAAGAATTGAATATGTGCAATTGTCATGATAAAAACACAAAACTCATAAATAAAACACAAAATTTCATTGATTGATAAACTTTTTCTTAATCGTTATAGATTTTGTAATACTACAAGTGTCATACTTTCGGTCTCAAAAATGGTAGAACACTGATCTAAACCAACACACAAACTTGTTCCCTAGCTTAACCACGCAACGATCACAAACATAGAATAAGTAATCTAAACATGAAATTATATCTGAAAAACACACAATAAATCAAACTGAATCACACGAGGAACATGGCATACATATCAGGTCTCAAAAATGGTAGAACACTGATCTAAACCAACACACAAACTTGTTCCCTAGCTTAACCACGCAACGATCACAAACATAGAATAAGTAACCTAAACATGCAATTATATCTGAAAAACACACAATAAATCAAACTGAATCACACGAGGAACATGGCATACATATCAACCATCAAATCAGTACTCAAATACATCATAGATCAATAAGGGAAAAATTCTTTAAAAATATTTATTCAATTGATTATCAAATCTGAATAGTCAAATCGTACAATAATTATCACGACCCCGACCCTACCCTGGGCAGGAGCCGTGATTAGACATAAGTGGTACCGATGTTAATTAGATTTTATTGTAGCGGAATTTTCATCAGGACCGGGTGTCAAGAAAATAACAGGGTTTTCAAAACACCGTAGTTTTTATTTCATAAACTATGGGATTAACCCATATTTACATAAAGGATTTCCAAAGGGATAAACCCTTAATTACAAAACACTTTATTCAGGTTAAGTAGCCACTTATTTAAGCTTAGGTGCCTCATAGAACTTTTCCTTCTCTTCACGGTAAATTACCTTAAACACGTTTAAAAGATATTTGGTCAGTGAAAAATACTGGTGAGTTCATTTAGTTTTATAAAAAGATACAACGTTATAACTATAGCATTAAGAGTTTTTACATTTGTTTATGTCTTACAAAATTACTATTGGCTATCCCGTTGTCAAATAGCAAAGAAACCATTTTAATAGTATTTGTCACCCGGTGGCAGTTCCTGTGACCGTACTCATATCCCTCATTGGCTAACATGTTGTCCAATAGTGATGCATAACAAGTAATGTATACAAAACCACATACTGACAGTAGTTTCCCAGTAAGAATACAAAGACTTAATCACTGTAAATACACTTGGAAAACATTTAAGGTTTTGTAAATCATTTGAGAAAAAGAGAATGACTCACAATGTTGTGAGAAAAAGAGAATGACTCACTTTGCAGATTTAGGTTTTCAGTAATAGCCTTCTGGTTTAAATCTTGAGTTCCTAATTAAACACACAATGTAACACATATTAGTGTATTAACCCATTTCAACTTAAACGATAATCACGAGATCAAAACCTCAACGTAGATGACAAAGTATAACCTTATTCTGGAAACGCTTAAACATCCGTTGAATTCTTTATAGATCGATCGGACAGGGTATCATACCAGTGATTTGGGTTAGCACGCTGATTACCGAGCAGAGTTTTAGGGTCTCAGGGGCTTCGGGCATTATAGCAGTGTATCTTAGAGAGAAAGAAAGAAAACTTTCAGCGAGTTCGAATGTCCAGCGCATGTTCAATTTATAGCTGAATTTAGGTGTCTCGCGCCCCGCGACAGGCTAGGGCTTCCCTGTCGCAGCCCGCGAGGGGTCTAGCTAGGGCATAGGTGGCATGACTCAACGGGGTAGGCTTGACACATGGGTGACACGTGGCCTACACGTGTCTCTTGGGCTTTTATGCCTCTCCTCTCCGCAGAGGATTCTTACGAGTCTGTCACGACCCGCGAGAAGCATTAAAATATTTCTTTTTTTATTTTCCGTGCTGGTTCTTATCATGCGCGTTTGGGGTTTCGGTTACGAATGGTTGTGGGACCTTTTTAGGGTTGTTATAACCTCCCCACTTTGTTTTAAATCTCGTCCTCGAGATTCATTGAAATAAGTAGGGATACTATCGCTTCATTTCTGATTGTAGTTCCATGTATATTCTGGTCCTCTTTTCGAATTCCATTTTACTTTAACCAAAACTAATCTCTTATGCTTGAGATTCTTAATTTTCCTATCTGTGATTTGTAGAAGTTTCTCAAAAAATTTTAATTTCTCACTTACTTTTATGTCTTGAAGAGGTACTATCAGAGATTCGTCAGCTAAACATTTCCTTAAGTTGCATACATGAATACATCATGTACACCAGCCATTTCTTCCGGTAATTGTAGCTGATAAGCTACTGGACCAATTCGCTTGATAACTTTAAATGGTCCAACATATCTTGGATTTAACTTTCCTTTCTTACCAAATCGAACTACTCGTTTCATGGAGAAACTTTTAACAATACTTTATCTCCAATTTGAAATTCCAATGCCTTGCGTCGATTATCTGCATAACTCTTTTGACGATCTCGTGCTGTCTTTAACCTTTCCTTGACTTGCATTTTCTTGTCAGTTGTTTCTTGTACAATCTCAGGACCTGATAATTGCCTTTCTCCTATTTTTGCCCAACATACTATAGTTCGGTACTTCCGTCCATAAAGTGCTTCAAATGGAGCATCATTAATACTTGTATGATAACTATTGTTATAGGAGCATTCTATTAATGGTAAATGATCGTCCCAATTTCCTCCAAAGTCTATTACACATGCCCTTAGCATGTCTTCCAATGTTTGGATTGTCCTCTCACTCTGTCCATCTGTTTGGGGGTGATAGTTGTACTTAAATTTAGTCGTTTTCCCATAGCTTTTTGGAAACTTTTCCAAAAATGAGAGGTGAAACGACTGTCTCCATCAGATGCAATGGCTAATGGAATTCCATGTAATGAGACTACTTCATCTATATATAGCTTAGCTAATCTTTCCATACTAAAGGTTTCCTTCATTGGTAGGAAATGGGCTGACTTGGTTAATCGATCCATAATCACCCAGATTGTGGCGTTACCTTTTCTTGTTTAGGGTAATTTGGTAAAAAGTCCATTGTTATCAATTCCCATTTTCATACTGGCATTTCTAATTACTGGAGTAAACCTGAGGGTTTCTGATGTTCAGCTTTAACTTGCGAACAAGTTAAACACTTAGAGACGTAACTAGCTATATCATTTTCATTGCCTATCCACCAAAAAATTCTTTCTCAAATCTTGGTATATCTTGTCACTACCAGGATGCATCGTATACTTAGACTTATGAGCTTCCTCTAAAATTCTATTGCGTAGGTTTCCTTGGATAGGTACCCAAATTCTTTTCTTATAGAATCTCCAAATCCCATCTTTTTCTTTTTCTAACTCCTTTATCATTCCTTTTAATCCTTCAGCATCATCCTTGATTGCTGTTTCATGGGTACTATTCAATTGTTCTATTAAATCTATTTGTAGATTTAATCTGAGAGCACATACTCGTCTCGATTTCTCATGATACTTACGACTTAAAGCATCAGCTCTACATTAGCTCTACCTTCGTGATATTGGATATCACAGTCGTAGTCACTTAAAATCTCCATCCATTGTCTTCTCTGATGTTTAACTCTTTTTGCCCAAAAATATACCTCAAACTTTTATGATCCGTAAAGATGGTAAACTTACTACCATATAAATAATGTCTCCAAATTTTAAGGGCAAAAATTATCGCTCCTAATTCTAAATCATGAGTTGTATAATTTTCTTCGTGTTTCTTCAGTTTCCTAGACGCGTAAGCAATCACTTTCTCACATTGCATTAAAACACATCCTAATCCCAATTTAAAAGCATCACAAAAGACTAGAAAATCTTCAGTTCCAATTGGTAATGCAAGTATCGGTGCATTCGTTAACCTTTGTTTCAAAGTTGTAAAGGCTTCTTCCTGTTTGGGTCCCCATTCAAACTTAATTGACTTACACGTTAACTTGGTTAACAGAACGGCTATTCGTGAAAAATCTTGGATAAAGTGTCGATAGTACCTGATAATCCTAGGAAACTTCTGACTTCCGTAGGTGACTTAGGGACTTTCCATTTGGTAAATCGCTTTGATTTTGTGGGATCCACATGAAGTCCTTCATGGTTAATCAAATGTCCTAAAAATTGCACTTCTTGCAACCATAATTCACACTTAGAGAATTTAGCATAAAGCTTCTCTTTTCTTAGCAGTGTTAAAAGTACCTGTAGATGCTTAGCATGCTCTTCTTTGCTTTTGGAATAAATAAATAAGTATATCTTCTAGAAAGACAATTACAAATTTATCCAGATATGGTTTACATATCCTATTCATCATGTCCATAAATGTTACTGGAGCATTTGTTAGGCCAAATGGCATAACTGTAAACTCGTAGTGACCATACCTAGTTCTGAAAGCAGTTTTAGGAATGTCCTCTTCCTGTACTTTCAGTTGATGGTATCCTGAGCGTAAATTGATCTTCGAAAAATATCAAGCTCCTTGGAGTTGATCGAATAGATCATCAATCCTTGGTAGTGGGTACCGATTCTTGATTGTGACCTTATTCAATTCCCTATAATCGATACACATACGCATCAAACCATCTTTCTGCTTGACAAACACACAATGCTCTCCAAGGGTATGGGCTTGATTGTATAAAACCTTTCTCTAGCAAGTCATCTAATTGCTTCTTTAATTCCAGCATCTCCATCGGTGCTAATCGATAAGGTGCTTTAGCTAACGGTGCAATTCTAGGTATCAGATGAATTTTAAACTCTACTTCTCGGTTAGGTGGTAATCTAGGGAAATCTTCTGGGAAAACATCGTGGTATTCCGATATACCAGAATTTCTTTCAGTTCCTTTTCTTTATTGTTAATAATCACAGAGATCATGTACACTAGACCTTGTTTCATGCATAACTTACAGTCTTCATCACAGAGATAAATTTTGTTGACTTGATTGGCTTGTCTCCTCGAATAATGATCATTTCTCCTGTTGGCATACTAATCTCAACAAAATTTTGATCACATAGGATGCGAACATGATTGGCTACTAGCCAGTCCATTCGTAATACTACATCGAATCCGGCTAGATTCATTAGTAGTAGGTTTTCCGTGAACTTATGTCCTAATAATTCTCTCTTCCCTCCTTGAAGTACTTCGCGTATGTTGGTAGGGTTCCCTTCCATCGTTTCTAATGTACAAGCTTGACTAAGCTCAGTCAATGGTTGATTAAGTGCTTGACAGAATGCAGTATTTATAAAACTTTGATTTGCACCAGAGTCAAATAATACTTTAGCATATATCTCATGAACAAGAAACGTACCAGCGATCACGTCTGGAATCATCGCTGCCTCTTGCGTCGTGAGTACGAAAGCTCATGCGTTCTTCTTGGCTTTGTCTGCTGCTTTTGCCTTGTTATCAGGTTCTTTTGTCAGCTTCGGGCAATATGGGGAATGTGACCTGTTTCTCCGCAATTCAAACAAATTTGTTTCTTCTTCTTGCATTCTTTTTCTTTATGTTCATGTATTTTGCAGAAATTGCAGTAAGGTGTTCTCTTAAAATAACATCTTCCTGAATGCTTCTTATTACAACTTTTATAGAAAGGTGCAGAAGACTACCCAACTCCTCTCCTTTTGTAGGTACTCCTAGGGCGAAATTCTTGCGAAATTTTATGGGTTAATTCTTTCTTCTTGTTTTCGTCCCTTGTGCGGATTAATCTGTCAATCAAAGTATTACGCAACTCGACTATTTCTTCAATAGTCTAAGGTCTAGCTGCCTTGAGTATATCATGAATTTCACTAATTAATCCCCAAATATTACGACAAATTAGTACAGGTTCTGGCGAAGCCAAGGTTGGTACAATTCTTGCATATCCGAAGAATTTTTTCATATACTCACGACAATTCACATCAGTCATTTTATGATTTAGGATCTTATTAGCCATTTGTTCCTTTTCATGAGGAGGACATAATTTTCTTTCTGTCATTTCCTTAAATTTCGTCTAGTTCATGGCATAAGCCATGTCACTTCCTTTTGCCTGAAGAATCGTATTTCACCATTCTAATGCTACATCCCTAAAGAGATTAGAAGTATACATTACCTTATCTTCTTTGGCACATTTACTGATATTAAGAACAGCTTCAGTCTTTTCCAACCATCGCAGGGCAGCCATGGCTCCTTCACTGCCTCCAAATTCAGTTGGCTTACAGGCTAGAAAATCTTTATAAGTACATCTAGAAGTTATCGCCTTCATTCTTTTAGGAAGTGGAGCTTTAATAAAGATGTCATTATCTCCATTAACGCTTTGACTAAAATCATTGTTATGGTTACGTTTGCTATTCACAGCTTTATTATTTTCTGTAGGCATAGGGTTTCTAACAGCTTCAATAATTAGGGGTATCGCATCAGCTATTCCCTGAGCTACTATATTCTCTATGGCACTTTTATCCAAAGAGTTTTCATGACAGTTCTGGACCGATTGATTTACTTCATTCGATATCTGAATTGCAAACATATTTCAAATATTATCACATAATAAATATCAAATAATCAAAATATCGTAAACACAATTAGTAAGAGCATATTGTCAAAAACGTCGATCATTGCGACTTTCACTCATTATATATTATGCTTCATATATTATATATATATATTATATATATTAGATTTAGTTTATTTTCCTGTACATAAAAACATAGAAAGTACATTATACATATATATTATAGGGTTAATTCTAGTTTCAAAAGTGATGTTCCCTCTCGTCGTACTTCCAGACGAGATTTTCTCCTATAGTGCGTATCCGGTTGCCGGTGTCCATCAACTCCTCTCCATAGTGGCAAAGTTCGGACACATTTCTGAGGGTTCATTGGCGGATAACCTGGGGGTGCAGGTTGGTAATTTGGGTAAAATTGAAAAGGATCGGTCATTAGGTCTTGAAAAGTCTAGTCGTTGGTCCACCATTCTTCAATTAGGTTTTGAGGTGGTTGTTGTGGCATCATGGGTTCAGGATTCATAGGTTCAGGGTTCCTGGGTATTGGTGAGTGAGGTGGCATATCCAGGTCGATTTCATTTGTTATTGGCCTGAACAATTCATAATTTCCCAGGCGTTGGTCTAACTCTTCCCATGTTAGTGGCATGGGAGTGGGTTTGAACTTTCTCCTATAGTTGGGTTCCCAGTGGGTTTTCCAGTTTGTTTGGTTGTTGTTTCTGGTGGTTTTTCTTCTTCCTTTTTGTCCCTTTTTACTTTCCAATCTAATTTTCTCTTTTTCGGAGGTGCTCTATTTACCCGGCTGAGCCTGAAATATCATTGGTTCATCTTTATCGGCTTCGTATCCGATTTGGTTACCTGCTTGATCTTCATCCATATCTGAGTCATTAACAGATATGTGTTCAAAAGCTACCGCCAAATCTCTATCGCTCATACTATTAGCCAAAAACAATAAAAACAACTAACTCCGAAAATCGTATATATAATATTTGGTTAGCATCACAGTGACCACATAAGTTATTTCATTTATTTCCTGACTACTAATTTTTAAGTAATTCTACAATACTTAATTAGCTTAAACATGTGGCTCTGATACCACCTTCTGTCATGACACCCGACCCTACCCTAGGCGGTAGCTGTGATCAGACACAAGTGGTACCGGTGTTTATTAGATTTTGTTGCAGTGGAATTTTCATCAGGACCGGGTATCAGGAAAATATCAGGTTTTCAAAACACCATTGTTTTTATTTCATAACTGTGGGAATAACCCATATTTACATAAAGGATTTCCAAAGGGATAAACCCTTAATTACAAAACACATTTTATTCAGGTTAAGTAGCCAGTTATTTAAGCTTGGATGCCTCATAGCATTTTTTTTCCTGCTCTTCACAGTAAATTACCTGAAACGCGTTTTAAAAATATTTGGTCATGAAAAATACTGGTGAGTTCATTCAGTTTTATAAAAAGATACAATGTTATAATTACAACATTAAGGGTTTTTACATTTGTTTATGTCTTACAAAATTACTATTGGCTATCTCGTTGTCCAGTAGCAAAGAAACCATTTTAATACTATTTGTCACTCGGTGGCACTTCCTGTGACCGTGGTCATATCACTTATTGGCTAACCCGTTGTCCAATAGTGATGCATAACAAGTAATGTATACAAAACCCCACATACTGACAGTTGTTTCCCAGTGAGAATACAAAGACTTAATCACTATAAAAACACTTGGAAAACATTTAGGGTTTTGCAAATCATTTGAGAAAAAGCGAATGACTCACTTAGTAGGTTTAAGTTTTCAGTAATAGCCTTCTAGTTTAAATCTTGAGTTCCTAATTAAACACACAATGCAAGACGTATTAGTATATTAACCCATTTTAACTTTATCGATAATCACGAGATCAAAACCTCAACGTAGATGACAAAGTATAGCCTTATTCAGGCAGCACTTAAACATCCGTTGAATTATTATAGATCGATCGGACAAGGTATCGTACCAGTGATTTGGGTTAGCGCGTTGATTATGGAGCATAGTTTAGGGTTTAAAGGGCTTGGGGTATTATAGAGTGTATCTTAGAGAGAAAGAAAAGAAAATTTTGAGCGAGTTCGGATGTCCAGTGCACATTAATTTATAGCTGAATTTAGGTCGTCTCACACCCCGCGACAGGCCAGGGCTTCCCTGTCGCAGCCCACGAGGGGTCTAGCTAGGGCATAGGTGGCATGACTCCACGGGGTAGGCTTCACACGTGTCTCTGGCGGCTTTTATGCTCTCGCGCCGGCGGAAGATTTACGAGTCTGTCGCGGCCTGCGAGAAGTAATAAAATCTTTCTTTTCTTTTCTTTTTTTTTTTGATTTTTTCGTGTAGGTTCTCGTCATGCGTGTTTGGGGTTTCGATTACGAATGGTTGTTGGACCTTGTTGAGGGTTGTTATAATAACCATCACAAGTCTAGGTAGTAAAATGAGTTTAGTACACATGATGTTTAACAACAGTGGTAAACTGATATGAGATAAATGTTGGGTAGAAGTATAGGGTTAGTTTGTTGTAAGTTGATAGTTAGGGGGTCTGTATGTTGAGAATTGTAATACCGTTGTAAAGGTTGTTATAATGGCAGTTGAACTAACTTTATTGGTTAGCTTGGTTTTGAGATAACTCTTTCTCTCTTTCTCTTAGTTTCTCTCTCTAAAATTGAGCTCCATCATTGGTATTAGAGTTGTTCTATCCTCAAAACACTCTTGATTCAAGCCCTAATTGATTCAATTCGAACTTAATTAGTTCAATTTGATTCAACTGCAATCAACCAGTTTGCGATTTGTTTGATTCTCGAATTTGATCATTGTTCAATTTTCAGTCTAATTTCATTTCAATTTCAGAATTAATCATCGTTCGATTAATTCCTTTGCAGTTGAGCGAGATGACTACGCGTACCAGACAACAAGAAATGGAGAAATCAATTAAAGATAACTCTTGTTGATTGGGAAAATGGAGATTACTGTGCAAGACTTGCAAGTGAAGACTCAGTCAATTTCTGAAAATTACAGATGATGGCCTCTAGTGTTGAAGAAAATAAAGCTGCAATTGCTCAAATGCAACTACAGATTCAGGCAGTTCTGGATAAGTTGTCAGGATTAGAAAATGGTAATGGAAGATTAATCGTTAATGGAGCCAATCAAGATAAAAGAATATCACGATTAGGGAAATTGGATTTTCCGAAATTTAATAGGGAAGATGTAGAGGGTTGGCTTTATAACTGTAACCATTTCTTTATGGTTGACAATACTCCTGAGGAACAGAAGGTCAGATCTATAGTGGTGTCACACCCTGAATTTCCAAGAAGATCCCGGTGGGCCTAGGTGGGGAATATCGTGATGTGAGATTGGTGTCGTCATAGTCAAACAACACAAATAGTACATCAGAAGTCTTGGATTTAAAATATTATTACAAACGTAAATGTCCAAAGTTCAAAATATAATAATACAGACGTTTGTAACAAAGATCCACAGGCGGATCGAAAAATATACATGACGATTCTATAATCAGACTCTAGGATTCAATGCAAGGAGTTGCAAATTCCTATTAAGCATTTACCGAGCAGCTTCCAGCCTATTTACGTACTTTGCAACCCGCGCTTAGTCTTTTGAAAATACGTCGGTTTTCACTAGTAAATACAAATAACCGTCACATTTTGAAATATTTCAAATTGTTTAAGTGCTCAAGGCACATGGTTTTAATAAATAACTTGGGACAATTCAAAATAATCTTGTATACAGTTTTACAAGTCTGTCAATACATATGGGTCTGGTGCAGAAACCGAATAACATGATTAACCGACACACCACTTTAACCCACGAAGGGGTATCCCCAATATGGGTAAGAAAACATTTTTATATAGCATAAGCATCTATCAGGTGTATGCCTACACCTCGTGCACAAGTCGTGGCCATTAGCAATTTAATGAGCCGAGGATATCCAGGACACGGTCGTGTTAACCCCCAATGTTTAAGTTATCAGACAATACAGATTAGAACGGGTTATGCAGATCTTCTAGTCACAATCCGACATATGATCCCATACCCGACCAAGCGGTAATAATATACCGTATCCTAAGCCCGCATAGGGAAAATAGGTTAAGAGTATTTACCTGGCTTAGCAAGTCTTATAAAATAAGAAAATATAATAAGCACAGCCATATCCAATTAACTATCTCGGTTGCAATTTACTGGAAGGCTCTAGTCTAGAATGAATGGTATTAATAACCAACTAGAATGTTAACGGGTCCTATTCAAGTCATAGACTTGGACCAGTTAACTCAAATTAATTGAAACAGTATAATATGCTAGATTAAGCGACGACTGGAATAGAATGTGGTTTAAACAAGTACTAAGACTTGTATAATATGGGTAAACAAATAACATTCTGGAATTTTAGATAAAAATGATAAGGTTTGACCCGTTTCAGTAAACTTACGTAAATGAACTACATAGGCTTAACCGTACGCATATAAGCGACACCGGGTAACCGGATGACTCATGAACAAGTTCTATATGCCAATATACTTTAAATAAGTTGTAATATCAGTGGGTATCAAGTTTTGATTAATAGTCATGGTTTAAAACCATACTATACGCCAAAAGGGCGTTTTGGTCGCTAAATAACGATATTTGCGATCTTTAATAAAAACTCAAGTTATGATCAGTTTAGTAGTGTTAAAATATGCTAATTAAATTATCATATCAGTACATAAGTCATTTGCAAGTTCGTTATTGATAAAAAAAACCTTATTTCCTTTTAAAAAGGGCATTTTAGTCAAAGTATGGCATAACAACGAAACTTGTGTGTAAACTCAGAATATGATTATGATCATGTATTATTACCTTAGAGAGTTATGCTACATTAAATTACGATCATAATGCAACCTTAAATTAGTAGTAAACTAATCTAAATCGGGTCAAAATCGAAAGTCAAAGCAGAAGTTAAACTTCGCGACTTTCAGTTGCGAACCAACCCTAGAACTGGAATTGAGGAGCCGAACATGTTTACACATGTTCTAATAATTATTACCAAATTATTTAAGAGTCAAAACTTATTTTATAACATCTATAAACTCATATTATAATATTTATGAAATATGACCCGTTTGACTTTTTAACGCGTTAAACTTTGACTCGTCAATTAACCTAGTAAACGTGATTTTTAGGAGGTGCCCTTTTGAGGGATTAACACCTACCTAATTACGATCACGTAGCCATGTTCATCTCGAACAATGGCTGGACCATAAAGGTCTAAACCGAAAGTCAAAGCAATTATCGAAATCGCTTGACTTTTGGCTTTAAAAACCTACAAAACAAAAATGTAACTGAAAGGAACATTTACAAGTGATCCTAAGATGAAAATGAACTTGATTAGGAAGCTCCTAAGGATCAGGAACCTCCAGAAGTGAAGAGAAGAGTATAGAATGAAGAAGGTGCAAGTTCAACAATGAACAAGGCACCTATTTATAGTTGTGGAGCTTTAAGGAGGTGATTCCAGGTGTTAGCAGGAGTTAGAGGGTGTTTACAAGTGTCCATGCACGTGGCGTAGCAGTTTGAAGTCCCTAGTTTCGAGTTAATGGGTTTTTGGAAGCTTTGTGTGGCTCCCAAGTAAATATTCTGCCACAGACAGCCTCTGGGATGAAGATGAAAGCGTTTTCGGTTTGCAAAGTTGCTACTTTTAGCCCCTTAACTTTTATACTCTTATGTAATATCATAAAAAGCATATTTAGTGCCTCATGGCCAATATTTGGCATACTCGGGAGTACGACCGAACATTTTCAAGCTCCAGGTTCGTTAAAGGGTCACTCAGAGGTATAAATTAACATGTTGACGCCTTTAACCCTTCCATTGTCCAACTTTTAAATAAATTCACAAATGGTCCCTCTCGTCCAACCAGTGGCTCATTTGAGAGTACGGACACCGTAAAGGGTCACTCAGAGGTATAGTTTCAGCATGTTGACACCTTTAGTCCCTACCAGTCAATAATAGATATAAGACACTTGTCATATTATTGGACACGATTTTACGAGGTGTTACAAGTGGTTAATGTTGAAGGAAAAGCATTACAATGGCATCAAGGATTTTTGAAAAGCAACAATAAAACTGTGGATGATATTGGATGGGATGTGTATGCACGGTCAGCGGTGGCTAGGTTTTCTCTCAATTTGATGGAGGATGCAATAGAAGAATTGAAGACTTACATCAGAAAGGTAGTCTTCAAGATTATTGTGATGCTTTTGATGCACTTCTTAATAAGGTTACAATGTGTCAAGAATATGCAGTTAGTTTGTTTGTCGGATGGTTAAAAATGGAAATAAGGTGTTTGGTTAAGGTATTTAAACCTGCCAATTTAAGAGAGGCTTATGCCATTGCTAAGCAACAAGAAGTGATTCACAATACACTGTTTGGATCAATAGTTAGCCAAAAGAGATATCAGACCTCATATACTTAGAACTTTAATAGGAGTGTAAATAACAATTTGAAACCACCTCCTACAATGAATGCCAATGGTATACCATTGTTGCCTACACCTGTTAATGCTCAACCTAAGAAGTTTACTAGGAAATTAACTACAAAAGAAATGGCTGAGAAGAAGGAAAGAGGGGAATGCTTTTGGTGTAAAGAGAAATTTACCCCTAGTCATAACTGTAAAAACAAACAGTTGTTTAATATAGACTCATTGATGAAGAAGATATTTTAGAAGATTTGGAATTAGAAGAACTAGCATGAGAACCTCAGTTGTCAATTCATGCTTTGACTGGAATTCCTTCATATTCTACTATGAAGATCACAAGAACTGTGGGAACTAGGAGGTTGAACATATTGGTGGATTCTGGTTCTACTCATAACTTCATTAATGAGAAGATGCTTAATAAGTTGCACTGTCCTTTACAATCAGTCATTCCTATGAAGGTAACAGTGGCAAATGGGAACCAGTTGGAATGTGCTAAGAAGTGTTTTGATTTTAAATGGATGATGCAAGGGGTATGGTTCAATGCTGACGTGTTAGCTATTTCCTTAGATAACTATGATATGGTTTTGGGGATTCAATGGCTGGCTTCTCTAGGTGATGTAGTATGGAATTTTGCAGATATGACAATGCAATTTGATGTTCAGGCAAGGTATATACTCTAAGCGGAACTGAAACTAATAGTATGAGTTTATGTTCAAATAAGAATATGGTTACCTTATTAAATAATGGATCAGGGATAGTACACTCACAGATGTATGGGCTGCAATTAATGTAGTTAGAAGACTGTTTTGGTTCCAAAGTCTGTAATACAGTTAATGATAAGAAGTTTCAGCAATTATTGGAAGATTACAAGGATGTGTTCCAAGTGCCAAAGACTTTACCTCCACAAAGATCATTTGACCATCAAATTGTTTTCAATGATGGTGACAATCCTATCAATCTGAGATCATATAGATACCAAGCTTTACAAAAAGATGTGATTGAAAAAATGACCCAAGAGTTGCTTGATTCTAAGGTTATAAGGAGTAGTCAAACCTCTTTTGTTGCTCATGTGGTTTTAGTTAAGAATGTGCATAGATTAGAGGCAGTTAAATGATGATACTGTCAAGAATAGATTTCCAATTCACATAATTGATGAGTTTTTAGAAGAGTTGGGAGGAGCTACAGTGTTCTCTAAGTTAGATCTCAGATCTGGCTATCATCAAATCAGAATGTATGAACCTGATATACATAAAACTGCATTCAGAACTCATTTGGGATTATTTGAATTTCTGGTGATGCCCTTTGGATTGACAAATGCACCAACAACTTTTCAAGCCCTCATGAATAGTACTTTCAAGGAATTAATAAGGAAGTTTGATCTGGTGTTCTTTGATGATATATTAGTATATAGTAAGGACATGGAACAACATTTAAGCCATTTACAGCAAGTCTTGGAAACTTTGAGAACTCAATAGTTATTTGTCAACCTATCTAAACGCAGTTTTGTTGGGAAGAAAGTGGAGTATTTAGGGCATATAATTACTGAAGAAGGGGTATCTACTAATCCTGCTAAAATTGAAGTTGTGGTGCAATGGAATGTCCCTGTTAATGTTAAGCAATTAAGGGGTTTCTTGGGATTAGCCAGATATTACAGAAGATTTATCAAGTCTTATGGAATTATTGCTAGACCTCTTACTGATCTGCTAAGAAAAGATGGAGTCAAATGGCCAGAACAGGCACAATTGTCCTTCCAGCAACTGAAGCATGCTCTGAGTTCAGCACTAGTGTTGGCTTTACCTTATTTGAACAACAATTTGTAGTTGAGACTGATGTTTTTTCAATGGGTATTGGTGCAGTGTTGATGCAAACTCATCATCCATTAGATTTCATAAGTAAAGCTTTATCACCAAGGCAGCAGGTACTTTCTGTGTATGATAAGGAACTATTGGCTATTTTACTAGCCATTAAGCAGTGGCATTACTACCTAATTGCTGGCCATTTTGTAATAAAGACTGACCAAAAAGGTCTATCTTTTGGATCAAAAAATTACTACTCCACTACAACATTCATGGATGGTAAAGTTGATGCATTATGATTCTGATATACAATATAAAAAAGGAGTAGAAAATGTGGCTGCAGATGCACTTTCTAGGGTTCAAAGCTCTTCTTTTTATGAAATAGCTATTCTTCATTTGGGCCATTGTTACACTCAAAGATAAAAGACTCCTGGAATGCTGATGTTGACATACAAATCAGTTTCAGAGGTTAAAGAATAATGAAAGTATGGGAAAAATTACTTGGGAAGGAGATCTTTTAAAGAGAAAGGGAAAATTGGTCATTGGCCACAATATTCAGTTGAGGAAAGAACTGTTGCAATATTGTCATGGTTCAACTATGGGTGGACATTCATGAGTACATGCTACTCAACAAAGGTTGAAAAGTCTGTTTTATTGGAAGGGTCAATCTAAGGCAGCAAGGGAATTTATTAGGCATTGTCATATTTGTCAGCAGGTTAAGTATGAGACTGTTGCTTATCTGGGCCTTATTCAACCTCTTCCTATTCCAACTTGTGTATTTTTTGATGTCAACATGGATTTCATTACTTGACTACCTATTTCTAAGGGCAAAAACGTCATTTTTGTAGTAGTGGACTAGTTGACAAAGTATGCACATTTCATGAGTCTGTCACATCCTATTTCAGCGACTTCGGTTTCCCAAACATTCATTGATAATGTGTTCAAACTACATGGTTGGCCTACAACTATTGTTTCGGATATGGATTCGATTTTTTAGCAACTTTTGGCAGGAATTTACAAGATTAAAGGGAATTGTATTGGCCATGTCCACTGCATACCACTCTTAGAATGATGGCCAAACTGAGGTGGTTAATAGATGCTTGGACATATTTGAGGTGTATAGTATTGCACTATTCTCAATCGTGGACTCATTGGCTGTCATTGGCTGAATGGTGATACAACACAACTATCATACAGCTATCAAGTCCACTCCTTTTCAGGCTTTGTATGGTTATGCTCCACCAATTCATGTTCCTTGTGTGCATAGAGACACTAAAGTTGATAGTTTGGATTCGAAATTGTGTTTTAGGGAAGAGGCAGTTGCAGCTTAGAACTACCTTGCAAATGGCTCAAAATAGGCTGAAACAACAAGCTAATAAACACAGGACAGGTAGGGTGTTTCAAGAAGGCTCTTAGGTGTATTTGAAATTAAGACCTATATACAGACTACATTAAGAGGAACTACTTACAATAAGATGTCTCCGAAGTATTATGGCCAGTATTTGGTATTGCAGAAGATTGGCGAAGCTGCCTACAAGTTGGACTTGCCTAATGATTCACAATTGCATCCTGTGTTTCACGTGTCATTACTTAAATCTGCTAATGGTCCACCTAGCACCATAATTCCTATTCCACGGGGGTCTAGATTTACAGTACAGCCTGCTAAGGTATTGGATGTTTGAATGATTAGACAAGGGAGGAAAGGTGTGGCTCAAGTGTTAGTGCAATGGGTGGCTTTGGAGGCTACATGGGAAAACAAGCATGATTTCCAACTTAGATTTCCTGATTTTGTGTTTGAATTGTAAATTTTGTTTGATTGTATTGTTATAAGTACCTTGAGGACAAGGTTTGTTTCAAGGGAGGGGTATTGATATGAGATAAATGTTGGGTAGAAGTACAGGGGTTAGTTTGTAATAAGTTGACAGTTAGGGGTCTGTATATTGAGAATTTAATACCCTTATAAAGGTTGTTATAATGGCAGTTGAACCAACTGGATTGGTTAACTTGGTTTTGAGATAACTTTCTCTCTCACTCTCTCTCTCTCTCTCTCTAAAATTGAGCTCCATCATAAACCCTTAAAAATAGGATCTAGAATCGATTGAAAAAAACATTAAGAACATAAACCGAAATTTTTGACAAACCGAAAACGCTTTCATCTTCATCCCATGCTCCAATGGTCGAAGTTGTGCTCCAAAGCCTTCGTAGACACTAGCCTCTGATCGAATCCCAAAATTGGCCGAAATAAGATTTTTAGCGTTGTGGGGTGGGTAAGCCGAAGTCATACATCCGAGCTTTACACCCAACTTGGCAAGTTTCGAGTGTTGAGAGAAATAGCGAACAATTTGGGTTAGTGGGTTGAAAAAATAAATCGCCTTCTCCGTAGACAACCGCCATGGCATGAGGAAGCTCTCGCTCTCCAAGCTTTTCCGCCTTCATCTCCACCATAACACACCACATATAGTTGCTTCTTCAATTCCTTCATCATCCGATCCCTCTTCAATCGAATCTCAAAATTTTGCTAATACATCCAATTGGTATATATCGACACTCGACTTTTATAGGCACGCTGACAGTGGTAGATTTGTAAACAACTTCCCATTACCATTACCATCATCTTCTTGCCGTTCCTTCCCCACTGATGGTGAACAACTGTGTGAGCCTTACGATTATGTTGTCGATGGCAGTGCGGTTAGTTGTGCAGTTGGCAGTGGCGAAGAGGCGTTTCTTCTGATTCATTGCCTAATTCAGGTTTTGGATACAGTTGATGATCTTACTGGCATGCCTTGGTAAACTTATATTGATTTGAAAATACTTGATTAATGAATGTAGATGCACTTTAACTTTTGAGTTTACTTAACTCCGTAATTATTAAGCATTTTAAATTATTTGAGTGAAGTTGGCATACATTTTGTTGATTATGGTACTAAATTTGTTATGGATTCACGTTATGATGATTAAACCGATGTGCATTGGCAAGGAAAACACAAGTTGTAGTGAAATGCACAAATTGTTAGCTGCATTTAAGTTTTTGATAATTTGAGTTTACGCTTTGAATTTCATCAAGATTAGACATGTGTCAGTCTTCAGCTTATGCAGTGGCGGATTCGAAATTCTTTTTTACGGGGCACAAATTTGTTAGGTTAAAGAAAGCGAATCAAAACAAGTAGGATCAAAATAGGTCAGGTGAAACCAATTCATACTTATCCACTTAATGATATTGTAAAACCATTGAAACTTATTTACTTAATAATAGGGTAAATTTGAGAACATTTGAAAAAAAAAAAGACTTATAAACTAATTCGGAAGGGTCAAGGTATAAGAATGTGCCGAAATTATATACCAATATCAACATGAGTTTGTCTCACCGGAGGGTCGCACGGTCAGCAACAAAACTATAATCTTTTATTTGGAAGGTCATGATAAAATAAAATACATTCATTTTTGTACACCAATTACTTATATTTGCCAATCAATAATCATTTATTCACATACCTAACGTGGGACTACTAATAAATTCATTTAACTTGGGTTATATCCGATGCTACTTAAAGAGTTTAACGAAGGTTAATGTTATATCAAAATGTTTATTTAGTTGTAAGAAAATTAAATAATAAAAAATAGTATTTAATGCAAATATCAAAAGGTTTATATAGTTGTAAAAAAATTAAGTAATAAAGAATAGTATTTAATGCAAAATAAAAGAAAAGATCAACAAATAAAGTATTTTAGGAGGGCAGCCTACTCCCTAGCTATGTAGGATTTGCTTTGTAGCCTTTCATCACTTTCAAATTTATTTTGAGTAAATTTTTTTCATCATAAATATATGTTAACAGTCTTCGTCTTCACCGCCAGTTTGCCAAGAAATCTTAATTTTCTTTTCCCTCTTTGCTCATCTCTATTTTCTCTTCTCTTGATACGACAACAAATAATATAGAGGTTTAACTAAGAAGATCTTCATTAAATACTCGTATTAATGGAAATATTTGGTTCGCTTGAGGGTCACCTGAACCACCTGTAGTTCAGGCGTACAGTGGGCACCGGCCCACCCTCCTTCCTTAGTGGATCCGCCACTGAGCTTATGGAGAGGAGGAGTGTGCAATTGAAATTGTTGATTATCGTTTTTACTTGAAGTGCATTGTGGTTCCAAAGTGATATTAAATTTTGAGGTTAGAATAGTTAATTTGAAGTTTAGTATTTGTTGGCAGCAATTGATTACGCCCAAAGGACCGGGCCCATCCCAAGTTCTCTAAGGGGTTGTGGCCCTAAGTGAGAATTGGGGTAAATTACTTGTTCACCAAGTTGGGTGATTAGTATAAGTACATTAGCCAAGTTTTGGGTTTATGTATTAAGAGTGTTTATTGTATTAAGGTTTTGAGCCTATTTTCCTTAGTATAATAAAAAGTGAGTTCTCTTAATATTGTGTGTTTGTTCTTTCGATTAATCTGTTGGGACTTGAATTGGTATCAGAGCCGGCTCAAGAACCCTAATCGATTAGAAAAAAAGAAGAAGACGATTGCAAAGGAGAAGTCTGTAGCTGTCGCCGCAAAACTTCTCAAGCGCAAGAATATGGGGGATGCCAACAATGCGCAACCACCAAAAGGGAAGGAAATCGGACCTTCTGTTGTCCAATGTCCAATGTTAACTTCTACGAACTATTCGGTTTGGGCGATAACAATGAGAATGAAAATTGTCATGCGCCTAAACAAAGCCTAGGAAGCCATTGACCCAGGTAGCACCGACACGGATAAGAACGACCTAGCCATGGGTCTCATGTTCCAGTGTATTCCTAAATCCTTAAGTTTACAAGTAGGAAATTAGGAATACGCAAAAGGCATGTGGGAGTCTAGCAAAACTCGTTACTTAGGTGCTGATCGAGTTAGAGAAGCAAAGCTCCATACCCTGTCAACCGATTTTGACAAGTTGAAGATGAAAGAAATGGAAACGGTGGATGACTTCACCGGGAAGTTAGCTTCCATAGCCGCGAAGTCGAATTCTCTGGGAAAAGATACTAAAGACTCAACTTTGGTAAGAAAATTTTTAAAGCACTTCCAAGATCCAAGTATATCCAAATCGTTGCTTCACTAGAGCAAGTCTTGGATCTAGATAAATCAACTTTTGAAGATGTAGTAAGTCGAATCAAGACATATGAGGAGCGTCTAATGGAGGAGGAAGAACAATCATCTAAAAATCGAAGTAAGTTGCTATTTTCTAATGCTGAATCATCAAGAAATCATGCCTATGAGTCAAATGGACGTGGTAGGGGTGGTAGGCAACGTGGTAGCGGCCGAGGTAAGGGTCGTGGTTAAGGCCAGGATCAAGGTACAATTGGACCGAGTCAGAATCGGAACGAAGGTCAAAAATCTGTAAGAAAGATCGATCAAAAATCTTATGATTCAGATGTGATACATATGGTCACTTTGCTACTTTACTTTTGGATGCCCGAACGAAAACAGAAGCAAGAACAAGCTCATCTGAACGAGACAGAGGAGGATGATCCGGCTTTATTCATGCACGAGACGGTATTTCTGAATGAAGAAAATCATATCCCAAAGAGGTATGAAAACGAGTCTAATAGTAATGTTTGGTACCTTGACAACGGGGCAAGTAATCATGTGACTGGAAACAAAAGTTTTTTTCTCGGAATTAAATGAACGGATTACTAGTAGAGTAAGGTTTGGTAATGGTTCATGTGTGGAGATTGGTGGTAAAGGTTCTATACTGCTCAAAGGAAAAACCAGTGAGCAACGTCTTATGACGGACATTTATTTTATACCAGACCTTCGTAACAATATTATTAGTTTGGGTCAAGCAACCAAGCACGGGTGTGATATCCATATGAAGGGTGTATACTTGACTATGCGTGATAGAGCCAGGAAGCTACTTATGAAAGTTCCAAGAATGAAGAATCGTCTATATAAAATTATATTGAAAATAGGAAATCCCGCTTGTTTACATGCTAAGCTAGAGGATGATGCTTGGTTGTGGCATGCACGACTTGGACATGTCACCTTCGAGTTAATAAAGATGATGGCATCTAAAGGGTATGTGAAGGGATTACCCATTCTTAATCAACAAAACCAGTTATGTGAATCTTGTTTGGTTGGTAAGCAATCACGGTTACCTTTCCCAGTGGCAAGCAACTTCAGGGCTACCGAACCATTAGCAATGATTCATGGTGATTTATGTGGGCCGATTACACCATCTACCATAGCCAGAAATAGGTACATGTTTGTTTTGATTGATGACTATTCATGATACATGTGGACTTTTATGCTGAAACAGATAGGGGGAGCCTTTGGTAGTTTCAATAATTTTAAAGCTACGGTGGAAAAACAATCTGGGCGAACGATTAAAGTTTTACGAACTGATCGAGGATGAGAATTCACCTCCTATTTATTTAATTCTTTGTGTGAAACGGAAGGCATAGTCAGACACTTAACCGCTCCATACACACTGCAACAAAATGGTGTGGTGGAACGGCGAAACCGAACCCTAATGGAGATGACGCGGAGCTTGATGAAAGTGAAGGGGGTACCGAATTATTTATGGGGTGAAGGGGTGAGGCATGCTACTTATCTCATCAACCGAACTCCAACACGAGCACTGAAGAACCAAACTTTGTATGAAGCTTACAAGGGCCAAAAACCAAGCGTAAGTCACCTCAGAGTATTTGGTTGCCTAGCCTATGCTAAAGTCACCGGGCCCTAAGTAAAGCTAGATGATCGCTCAAGAAATTTAGTTCATCCTGGAGTGGAACCAGCTTCTAAAGCATACCGTTATATGACCCGATTATCCGGAGATTTGTTGTAAGTCGGGATGTCATTTTTTACGAAAAGGGGGCATGTCATTTGAAACTGGTACTTTTGATGTTTTTTATGATATTTCTGGTACAGCGATAAATTCAGCAATTTCAGCGACTAACTCAGGTAATCCCAACAGCATCAACTCTGCTTCAGGTTCAATGATAGTTTCAGTAAGTGGTACAGATTCAGTGACAACAACAGCTAGTGGCATAAATACAGAGGCAGATTTAGTGACAGCTTCAGTGACACCTACAGCATCCGCGACACATTCAGCGACTGGAAATTCAACTTCAGCGACAGAATCAGCATCGAATGTGAATTCCGAGTACGAAGATGAAAATCCACCCTTAAGGAGGTCCACAAGATCTCGAGTGCAGCCACAATTCCTCAAATATTATGTTGCGGGAACTTCAAATCAAGAAGTTGGATACTTGGAGTTACTTTTGATCCAAGATGAGGAAGCAAGAACTTTTCAAGAAGCTAAAGAGAATAAAGATTGGGTCAAAGCTATGCGGGCAAAAATTGATTCAATTGTAAAGAATGGTACGTGGCATTTGATCGATCCAAAGAACGTGAAGAGTATTGGGCTCAAGTGGGTTTTAAGATAAAAAGGAACTCGGATGGTACCGTTAACAAGTACAAGGCATGCTTGGTTGCGAAGGGATATGTGCAAGAGCAAGGAGTTGACTTTGACTAAGTATTTGCTCCAGTTGCCCGACTTGAAACAGTATGTTTAGCTGTCTCTTTAGCAGCTTTTAATGGGTGGGAATTGCATCATCTTGATGTAAAAGCCGCTTTTTTGAACGGAGAGTTACAATAATATGTTTATGTTGAGCAATCGGAAGGTTACAAGAAGCCGGGGCATGAACACAAGATTTACAAGTTGGAAAAAGCTCTCTATGGTCTATGCCAGGCCCCAAGGGCTTGGAATACAAAGTTGGATAAGATCTTGAAGAATATGAAATTCACCGATGTTCACAAGAACAAGCCGTTTACAAAAGGAGCACATCGAAATCTTTGTTGATAATATGTGTCTACGTAGATGATATGATAGTGACGGGAAACAAGATTGACGAGATTCTCGGGTTAAGAAACAAATGTCAAAGGCGTTCGAAATGAATGACCTCGTTTTATTAACTTACTATTTGGGTATAGAAATATACCAAGGGCCGAAAGGGATTAGTCTCAAACAAGAGGGTTATGCAATAAAATTACTCAAGGAGGCAAGCATGCAAGACTGTAATTTAACGCACTGTCCCCTTGATCCAGGCTTGAAAATTACAAAGGATGATAATAGTCAATCTGTGGATGCTATAGATTATAGAAGACGAGTTGGTTGCTTGAGGTATTTACTTCACACTCGACTAGATCTTGTTTTTTGGTCGGAGTTGCGAGTCGTTATATGCAGTCTCCTAAGGAGTCTCATTATCTTGCCATCAAACACATATTGAGGTACATTCGAGGCACAGTTGCTTATGGTATACACTATGATCAAAGTGGAGATTTGGCACTAAAGGGTTTCAGCGATAGTAGCCACAATATCGATCGTGAAGATGGTCAAAGTACGACGGGTCATGTGTTTTATCTTGGAGGTGCAACGGTTACTTGGTGTTCACAAAAGCAGTCAAGCGTTGCACTTTCATCGTGCGAGGCCAAGTTGATGGCAGCCACATCTGTGGTGTTTAAGTGTTATGGTTACGAGGGCTTGTGAGCGAGATCACCGGGAGAAAGGAAGAAACCGTTGCTTTGTTGGTTGATAACAAGCCCGCTATTGCCTTGATGAAAAATCCAGTTTTCCACGGTCGAAGCAAGCACAAACACAATCGATATCACTTTATACGAGAGTGTGTTGAAAAGGGGCAAGTGAAGGTTGAGTTTGTTAGCGTAGTGGAGCAACGGGCCGACATCCTTACCAAAGCTCTATCGAAGTTAAAGTTCAAGGAAATGCGGAAGCTCATTGGAGTGAAGGACCTTCCCAAATTGAGGTCATCAATTGGGGGGGGGGTGAATGTTGGCAGCAATTGATTAGGCCCAAAGGACCGAGCCCATCCCAAGTTCTCTAAGGGGATTGTGGCCCTAAGTGAGAATTAGGGTAAATTACTTATTCACCACGTTGGGTGATTAGTATAATACATTAGCCAAGTTTAGGGTTTATGTATTAAGAGTGTTTATTGTATTAAGGTTTGAGCCTATTTTCCTTGGTATAATAAAAGGTGAGTTCTCTTAAAGTTGTGTGTTTGTTCTTTCGATTAATCTCTTGGGACTTGATTATTGATGTAAGTTAGCTCTATTATATGTTGTTGGTGTTATAAAACCTATATGAATCTCTTATTCAACTAGATGTTGATTTAAAAGTCAAAGTTTATGGAAAAATAATCACAGGCACTATAATATGTAAACTATGTTTGTTAATTGTGTGCTGATGAGATCTTCATTTATTGAATTTTTAAAATTTGATTGTGACCTCTAGTGTACAATTGTGAAGACCCTAGTTTCTCAGATGGCATGCCATGCCTACTTATAATTCTTACAGTGTCATCTTTATTTCGTTATTATTATTATTATTATTATTATTATTATTATTATTATTATTATGGATTTGTTTTAATTTGAGACTTAACTTTGAAGGTGGTTGGTTATCATAATCTCGACACTAGCTCTTAGAGTTACCATACTTCCCGTGCTTCTTGTACAACTTCGCATATTAAGGAGGAATGTTGAGTTGGCACCAAAATGTCAATCACATCTTGCAATGATTTTTTGTTGGAAATTTGTTGAATGGATATTTAGTGAATTATTATTTAATGAAATTATAATTATTAATAAACTCTTCATATGGTGAATTAAATACTAAACTCTTAAGTAGAGTTTTACTGTCTTTTAATTTGAGTCTTTATGTCTCAAATTAAATCTCTAATTAAGTGAGACTTTTCACTAATCCTCAACTCTTGTATAATAGTAGACTATGTGCCTCATTTGAAATAGAGAAGATATTAGAAAAAAATAAGAGAAGATACAAGAAAATTACATGAATATATGAAAAGTTATTGAAAAGAAGAAATACTTGAAGACCCATGTGTTGGTTACTTAGAGAGATATGTTTTCTCTATTGGATTTCACCACCATCACATCCTTATTTGTTCCATAAGTTCAAACACTACAATTATCCGGTGTAACCTCGGGTGCGTGGCCATCTTCGGTAGTACAGACTACTTCGGTTGTTGTACCCTGGGAGACAGACGCGTAAAATATGTTTTAAGGGAAGCGTGTTGAACACGTGCATCAACCAAAATCGTCAACGTTTTAGTGTGCTCTTTGTTGCAGTCAAGGAGTATTTTTCAAGACTCAAGATGATGAATACTCGAGTCTAAGATGCTATCAAGTGCGCGTGAAGCGGCTTAAATCAAGATTGGTATATATAATTAGATTTTATATTCCTTTTATTTAGTTACTGCAACCGGTATTATACTATGATATTTCCTACGAATAACGAGAGTTTCGTTATTATATATTTTTTATTTATATTTTATAAATGGTGAATCTAGTTCCTACAAACTTAAAACAGATTTCATGAGATTGTTGCTACAATCTTAAAACCTTTTTATAAGTATTTTGGGTTCACGAAAAGATTTATAAGAAAAAAAATTTAGAGATTATGATCTTCTAAATATTTTTTTTTGGGAAATATGTATTTAGTACAGTTTGTTGTGTTTGGATTTATTGAGATTGAGATACAATCTTAAATCCTATACCGTGGTACAAAATGAATAGTTTTGGTTCAACCGTTTGTTTTTTAAACGATTTTGGAATGGTTAATTTTCTAACCTTTGTGTTAGATCGGGTTTATTAGTGCAAACCATACGTTTTTTGTAAACGTTAAATTCTCTAACTTGTGCGTTAGACCGACATTTTATTTTTATAAACAATACGTTTTTGTAAATGTTTCATGTTCTAACATACTTGTTAGAAATGATCATATTATTTATATAATATGGTTTAAAGAATGAGTGTTAAAAATAAGTTTATTTTATATAAACTAATAAGACTTATAATGATTTTTGTAATCATTTGTCTTCTAACATGTGTGTTAGAAACATTCATGGAAAACGTTAGTTTGGAAGAAATTTTTTAATTGTTTATTTTCTAACGTGTGTATTGGAAATGACTTATTTATTTGAACCATATATGTGTTTATAGAAAGTCGAATTAACATTTTGGGGAAATGTTAGTATTTCTAACGTGCGCGTTAGAATTTCTTTCATATTAACATGATTGTTAAAAATGGTTAAAACACAAATGATTTGAAATGTTTTATGTAAACATTTTATATAAGTAATTTGTTGTACATTGATTTTAATAAACATAAACACTTATGTTATGCTTTGTACGGTTTAGAAATAGAAGGTCATACATTGAAGTTGATTGGCTTAAAAAATTAAATCACCATAAAGGATGGTGTTGTTATATGAATTTAATGAAATGAAAATCATTTACTAGACTCTTCATATAAAAGTTAAACTCTTAAGTAGAGTTTTATGTCAATTTATTAGTTTTTATTAGAGTTTACGTCTCTAATAAAATCTTTAATTAAGTGAGGCTCTTTTCCACCACATGTCTTTCGTATTAAAAGTAGGCTATTTGCCTAACTTGATGAGATTGGAAAACTACAAGAGCAAGAATTAAATCACCACAAAGTGATAATCTAGTTATGTGGGATTTATCACGAACTTTAATTTGTGATTTCTAAATCTAAAGGGTTATGTTATATTATATATATATATATATATATATATATATATATATATATTATATATAATGACTTAAATTTTCTAACACGTGTGTTAGAAAATATGTATCACAAATACAAGGTTAGAGATTGTACATTGTGTAAGCCATAATGAATGGAAATGTTTTAAGTAAACATTTAATTGCCTATGTGTGCATTAAAAACAACGAGAAATGGTTTATTTTATAAACCTTATCCTTGGAAAACGTTTTATGTAAACGTTCGTTTCTATAATGTGCCCGTTATAACATTTTTTTTCTAACATGCGTGTTAGAAAACGTTTAGTACATGCGTAGTAAGACTAAACAATATAAAACTGTTTGATATTTTGGGTTTTGATAAACTCTAATTGATATTATTAATATTGCACATTGCAAAACTAAGGAAATATTTTAAAATTATTATTAAAACAAAGTTTTGCATAGTTTTTAGAATTTAAATGGTTTGCTACTCTTGCTAGAAGTAGCATTTGTTGAACAAAGTAACAATCTTGTGGATATTATTTGGTGGAAAAACAACTTGGTGTTGTTGTGAACAAAATTAATTGTTCAAGTTTACTGCTTAAATGTAGCCTTTATAACAACTTGGTGTTGTTTTGAGCATAATTGTCCAAGTTTAAAGTTTCAAGATGAAATGGGGAACTTGTACTTACAAGTGCATAGAGTCTTATTGAGGGAGTACCTCAGACATGCCATGGGATGATATCGTTGAGAAGATTTCGGTCAGAATATAAAGTGTTGAAGATAAAAGCACTTTGATATTTGATGTATACATATCGTCTATGCTTCCCTTTAAATTTCAAAAGTGTTTGCCACTTATGATTTAGTTTCCAATGTATTTTATTGTTTTGTGTTCAATATCTTCAGATAACACATTCAATTTTTTACAAAGAAATAAATCTGTTTGTGACGTATAATTAACGTCAACTATACATTGTCTAAAAGAATATGGTTTTAAACGGATAGTACATGAAAATATTTGGACATAAACAACTTGAGAGTTGTTTCATTGACTAAAAGTCAAAGACGAGACATCAAATGTGTAACCACATCACGAGTGAGTAGAGAGTGTATTGAGATAAAATACACAAACAGGATTCATGTTGAAGTACTTCGTTAGAAGTCATTGGAAAAATTCACAAATGTGAATTCTAACATATGAAAGAAAAAATACTATATGTTATTGTATACCTTTGATAAATCTTGCGAGATTTGTTCGGAGTGATCTATACGTAGATGCGTCTACCACTTGATTATTGTTAGAACTATATGGAGATTTTACATTTGTTTGGGAGAGCATCCTAAACATATACATCTCCTAATGAATAACAATAGATGTGTGCAAATCACTTATGGCAAAATTATGGATGCCATGATTTTGAGTGTCGATTTAGTTGACTTTATGTCACACATACTAGTGATTGTAGATAACGAACATTCATCTTGTTGGTGATGAATGTGTTCACCAAGTGACTTGGATTAAGACTTATGTTTAAGTCCTTATGAGTCAATGGTAAAGCGTTGGAGATCAAAGGTAAACAAGTTATGTTCCTTAATTGAATGATAAAAAAATTATCTATGTGCTATATTCAATAATTTATGAGACCTTCCTAAATATTTGATGTTTTGGGATTATGAATAAGTCTCATTATTTTGTCTTAACAAGGGATCAATGTTACAAAGTGATATTATGATATCCTTAGGGCTGTGAAGAATCAGAATGATGCATCTTCTGTTCACATGCTAAAGTATTGTAGTCTAAAGCATGCTAGACTAGTACTTGGTTAATTATAGGTCTTGACGGAGACTAATTAACTCTAAACATTCAAATGTGTATGAACACAAAAAAATTTGTGTACAGACAAAGTTGAGGGAGAATTTCCATTCATTATAAAGAAAAGACATGTAACTTTTGAAGAGTTTGTTCGAAAAGCTAATAAGGAGAACTCATTGTCTAGGCTTATTCTAGATGTTAAATTATAATTATTCTAAGTTGGTGGCAAACTTATGACAATGGCATGTGTTGCTTTGGTCAGATCAGAAGCTTATGTAAGCTAACGCAATATGAGTTGAATCACTGATACAATGAGGTTGATCTTGTTCAATCATATGTGTATAAATATCGTCATAAGTGAAGTTACGGAAATGTTGATCAAATGGCAAGAAATGTGGGTGAGGATCCATTTAGAAACAACCCTATAAGGGTATGTAGAAATGGTTTTCATTACCCCATTTGGATGAGATCCTATAACACTTAAATGTGAGGGTGTCTTGCATTTGTATCATAAAAGATTGGCAATAAGGATTTTGTAATCCAATCTAACATTGCAAACAGACGACTAAGTGGAGGACACAAAGGTAGTAGTGCATAATGGAGATGTGTTTGCCTTAAATGATGCGCGTATCTTACAAAGACATGTGTTATAACAAGATTCAGATGGTCACTGAGGTTATAGTCTTAGAAGTTGACAATAGGCAAAATTAACTTACGAGTTAAGAACACATCATGACAACTGATCTCAAATACGCAAAGTTATTTGTTAATGTTATGGATCCAACAACCTAAGGGTATATCAGAAATCAAGTTGTGGAATGAGACTGAAGCCCATGGAAAAGGGGTGTGTGAAGGAAACCTAACTTAGGGCTGTTTGGCAATTTCTGAATGGTTAAGTGCTGAATCAATAAGAGGCCTGAACCATTAAGTGCTGGACCAGTAAGAGGTCTGAACCATTAAGAGCCAATATAATACTTAACCGTTCAGATGCAAATGTCTGACCAATTCAGATTAAAGGTCTTAACCATTCAGACTCAGTATAAATCTTAACCATTCAGAGGCAAATGTCTGAACCATTCAGACATATGCTTGCGAAACAAACAGTCTGAACCATTAAGTGCTGAACCAGTAAGAGATCTGAATCATTAAGAGCCTCATTAAGAGGTAAACAAACAGCCCCTTAGCTAACTGGAGATCCCAAGATCTAAGTTCAATAGGATAACTAACTCATATATCTAAGGGTGGTCATTGTGGGGGCATAAACGATATGCATAAGCTAGTATATATGGTTATACATACCCCAAAGTATAGAAATGGTGTTTAAATACGTCCTAGTCTATTCCTATGATATTCAGTGACAAAGAGTGAGGCTAAGCATAATATGTGGTAAATGATTCGGATAAAACACGATAACCACAATGCTTTTAATAATCTAAGGAGAATCACCTATGTTAGAGAGAAGTGGGGTCGCTTTGAATGGAATTGAGGGCATAATTCCTAGAGCTCTCGCAGAACCAGCAAAGTGTTCCAGGACCATTATTGGACACGACTATGAGGAGATGACCCAGCTAAGGAGAGTCTTGTGTAAGTGTATTGTCGTATACACAAACGGCTGACGAGTTCAAAGACATCGAGATCTACTCAGAGCTAGTGGGCTTAGTGCATTTCATGAGCGAAGGTTCAAAGGGTAACACCTACCTATCGTATGCAAAACTCAACTGTTGAGGTTCCATTGGAAATTTTATGTGTTTTGAATGACCTCGATTCATGTGGGGATTGTCGGAAATTTGGTGAATGGATACTTAGTGAATTATAATTTAATGAAATTATAATTATTAATAAACTCTTCATATGGTGAATTAAAGACTAAACTCTTAAGTAGAGTTTTAATGTCTTTTAATTTGAGTCTTTATGTCTCTAATTAAGTGTCTAATTAAGTGAGTTTTTCACTAATTCTCAACTCTTGTATAATAGCAGGCTACGAGCCTCATTTGAGATAGAGAAGATATTAAAAAAATATAAGAGAAGATACAAGAAAATTACATGAATATATGGAGAGTTATTGAAAAGAAGAAATATTGAAGACCCATGTGTTGGGTACTTAGAGAAATATGTTTTCTCTATTCGATTTCACCACCATCACATCCTTATTTGTTCCGTTAGTTCAAACACTACAATTACCCGGTGTAACCTCGGGCGCGTGGCCATCTCCGGCAGTACAGACTGCTTCGGCTGTTGTACCCTGGGAGACAAACGCTCGTCTTTGATAGAGGCGTGAAATCTGTTTTAACGGAAGCGTGTTGAACACGTGCATCAACCAAAATCGTCAACGTTTTAGTATGCTCTTTGTTGCAGTCAAGGAGTATTTTTCAAGACTCAAGATGATGAATGCTCAAGTTTAAGATGCTATCAAGTACGCGTGAAGGAACCCACCAGAGATGCGGCTTGAATCAAGATTGGTATATATAATTATATTTTATATTCCTTTTATTTAGTTACTGCAACCGGTACTGTACTATGATATTTCCTAGAAATAACGAGAGTCTCGTTATTATATATTTTGTAATTATATTTTATAAAAGGTGAACCTAGTTCCTACGTCTTTTACTTAACTTAGCATTGCATGGGGAAATTAGATATCTCGTAACAAATAACAAGATCACTGAAACAGTTGAGAACACAACAAGTAATTCATAATTATCTACTCAGGAATCAGAATACGTCAATAGTCTTTGCGAGTGTGTTTTTCTTTGTTTTCAGTCAACTAATAGCCCACTAAAACATAAAGTTTTTCTGTAAGTCTAGAAAACATGCTTTAGTTTTGTTAGAACTGAGACTATCTTTTTTGTTGAACGATTCTGCTTACAGTTTTGAATATAAGTGATCAAGAAGATATTGACTTGCTAAACCTAAAAATATTGTTTCGACTTTTATATGTTTCTTATAGTGCCTCCACCATTTCCACCACCTTTCTCAGGAAAGACTTGGATAGAACAGTACAAAGGCTTTCGGGACAAAAGGAAAGAAATTGGTTACCCTTCATTTTTATGGATATTAGCATATCCGTCTTTTCAGGTTAATCATTCGCAACTGTTAAACTTAACAGTTTTAATTTGGAGAGATTTACTGTATAATGTTGTTCTAACACCCCATCTGCCTCTTTTGTTGATTTTCATTTGCAGATTCCTTGTTTTATCTTTGGTTCCAGAATCTGATCGAATTGCCGCATGGTGCGATAGGCTACATAATCCCCTGCTGTTACCTTCACTGCATCTTGTCAATGTTCAGGTAATTCGCTTCACTTTGACTCAGTGAAACAAAAATTTAACATGATAATCAAGCATATGCCTACATTATAGCAATGTTTGGCTTGCAATATCTTATAATTGAGATGCTTTTTTTTGCTAATTGAAGACTTGTTTTGAACACATTATAGCAATCATATCATGCTAAAGCTCATTGTAGCTTGATCAAAGATCAAGGACTATTTGTTAAAACTGACTTTTAATTACTAATCTGTGAGAACAGCATTGCTGGATATCGTCTTTCATGATTGATATGATTTTGTTGGTTTGCACATGATATATTATTATGGATTGATATGAACTTTATTCAATGATTAAATGAATACTTATCTTTCTTGTGAAATTGTAAGATTTTTAGCAATTTAAGATTTTCTTCAATATCATAACAGTTACAAAGAACCTCACTTGTCTAATGTCTAGCTGATATAGCAGTTATTTTCTGAGACTTATGTAAGTAGGCTCTTGTAACAGCTGTATAGTGTTGTCTCAGTCTGGTTTACTTAGTTTATATTCTATGTTTCTGAATTGATCAACCATTTTTTTCAATCTGGTTTCATTTGACAAGTCTTCTTTGACAAAGCTGCCAAATTTAATTGGTGTTTTAGCAAAGGTGAGTAAAATTAATCCATGTACCGAAGTCTATTACTCTATTCTATAAACTTGGCTGATTTTATTATCTCTTGTAATTAAAACTCATGGTAGCAATATAATGGTGGTTAAGTGTGGGAACTTTTTTTTTTCTAACGCCCCGCTTGCAGTATGCGTATATAATGTATATATGTGTGGGCAAAAGTGAAAGTGCACTAATTTTAACGTATTTTACTAATTTCGTGAAAATAACGTTAAAAGAGGGGACGGCTAATCATGCATCATGTAAAGCCAATGGGGTACACGCACTGGATCGGCCTTTGTCTCAATTGCTAGTGTTATGTCCCTTATGTCCAAGGCTTGATGCAAAACTACTATTGAGCCGAGGGTCTCACCGGAAGAAGCCTCTCTATTCCTACGGGGTAGAGGTAAGGTTGTCTACATCTTACCCTCCTCTGACCCTACATTAGTTTTGCTATTGGTCGGATTTACTAAGTTTGATGATGGTGATGATGATGGAGGGTATTTTCAAAATGACATGTATTACTTAAGCATAAATGGGAATATATATTATGTTAGCTTAATTCAAGACATGTATGCTTTGCAGTATTATAGGTACTACTTGCAGTTTCTCGCTTTTCCTATACTTTTTGCTAGATTTTATCTTCCACATGTAACTAAATTTCTCATATTTTGCAGCTAATGGATTGCAGTTTAGATCAATTAGATCTAATCTATTTGCCTGCAAAACCAATAGTTTTATTCTTATTTTTGACTGTAGAAGTGGTATATGTAATGTAACTGACTGCTTGTTCTTTACTAAGATGACACAATGAGAGAAACATTAGTAACAATGAAATACCAGCCTAAAATAAAGAGAAAAAAAATCACTTACATTAAAAAGTTCTGGAATTGATAACTCTTGAATAGGTTTTTTAACCAAAGGAACGTGGATTCTGGTCCATCGATTTCATGGGACTTTCCATAATCAACAGGTGCCAACTTATCAGGTAATCCAGTTTGCTCTCTTTGTGTTTGTCAAAGCATTGATCGTTATGGGGAAAATTTTGATGAAAGAAGAAAAATTAGTGCGAGGCTACTGAATATTTGGAGCGTGCTATAGCCAAAGTATAAAGCTTTGGCTTTATTTTATTCACATTAAAGTTTCCGATAAGATGGTGATCCATTGGCAAAGGCAAAGCTTTAAACACCTAGGTTTGGGGGGGAGGTGTTGGGTTCAAGCCCGCAGACGAGATTAAAAGACATTTGCTGTTCAAAAAGAAAAAGTTTCCAAATTCTTTAATCAAGTGCCTGTCATTTTCAATAATTTTTCTTCTTCTTATTATTATTATTATTATTATTTTTTATTTATTTATTTTTTTTTTTTTGCAGCTTCTTCTTGTTGGTAATCCAACAGAGGTTGAGGAGATTGATCATTTGATTCTAGCATCTCTATGGTCAGGTGTTTCCCTTGCAAAGCAGGTGAATCTTTTTTGTATATGTTACATAACGTTTTTATGACAAGTTTCTATTTCTAGAACTGAGAGGAGATCAGAAATGGTCATTTTTGACGAGTCAAACGGGTCGAAAATTTTTTAAAGCATATTTTTGTTGAATGAAACCTCCTCACTCTTTGTTATCCGGAAGATGTATTTTCAGATATAAGATAATTTCCGTAATCATATTGGACACCGACTATTCTTCAAAAAAAAAAAATCATACAAGTGTCTTGGGTCAACCCGACCCATACATAATATATTAATATTTACTTGTCACCCGGCCTATCTTTTGAAACCGCTACTAGTAATTCATGAATTGTTTTTCTTTCTTTGTTTGTACACCTAGAAAGAATAGCAAATATGAAAGAGCAAGAGGATGCAAAGACCAAAACCCATGATGGTTTGTTTATGCTTTCAAGATAAGAGTTTTAGCAAGAGACATTATCTATTGGCATTCAGATTATTCCTTGTAATCTGAAATATAACTAGTCCATATACAAATGTATGAAAACTTCAGTTTCACCTTTAACGCTTTTTTTCCCACACAAGTTTGATATTTTATATAAAAGTGCTTATCTATAAAACTGATTATTGAGATTTGACTCTTGTATCGTTTTAGGGGATATAACGTAGCACTAGTAGTAACGGGACAAACAAGTAAAAAAACAAAACGTGTTTGAAAAGAAAACTACTGTATTTTTGCAACAACCCAAAATGGGATTTCTTTCTTTTTTTTTTCTAATCCCACATGGATAATGTTATCATTGTTAGTTTTATTTGTTTTGTATCGTTTGATTTAAATAGCACTGAATGAAATATAACTGTGTCGATTGAATTCGAATAGCATAGAAAGATAATGTGTTTATATAATGTATTCTTGAGTTAAGATAATGTGAAATATAAGTGTGTCGATTGAATCGCTAATGAGGTTAGGTAGTGGTGGAGTGGTTGGGGAAAGACTTGGATGTTTCTTGTGACCCAGGTTCGACTCTCACTCTCCCCATTATTTTCTGCGGCATCCAGGTGAAGGGCGAATAAGGGTGGCGCCGGTTCGTCTTGGATGGGAGGCGAGGTTTTACCGATTATTCCACCGTCGTGTCCTTCGGGCGGGTGGAGGTCGGGTTTCCGCGTATCTGGGAGAGCCAAGGGGCTGGCGACGGTCGATTAGTCGACCTTGGCCACAGCGCCCTGTATCACGGTGGTTGACACAGTCGTTCCTTGCCATTCAAAAAAAAAGTTCTTCCACTTCAAATTATAAGATTTTAATCTAGTGTTACCGATGATTCCACTACATACGTAACGTCAGCGCGATGCTTGTTAAATTTAGAAATGTAATCATGTCATTTTTGTTAACTAAAACAAATTATAAAATAAAATATTTAGAAAAAATGATCTATAAAATAACACATTTATAAAATGTCATTTTAAGAGATTTTAATTTGTAATAGTTTTAACAAAGTTAACTTGAAAAAATCCAATGTTTATGATATCGTTAAGGGTGATTCTATTTACACCCAACTTTTTGCTATTTACACCAAATGATGTGACATTAATAAAATAAATTTGTTTTTTTCTTTTATAATTTCCGATATATAATGTTTTAATAAAAAAATGAATACGGTTTTGTAATGTGCTTATTTTTGTCTACGTTTTAATATAAATTTTTATAAAAACGGAATATAAAATTTTATAACGACTTATAAAACGTTATAATACGGCTCGGTTTTTTATAAAATTTATATCAAAACGTAGATAAAAATAAGCACACCGCAAAACCATATTCGTTTTTTTATAAAACAATATATATCGGAAGTTATAAAAGAAAAACACAAATTTAAATTTATTAATATCAAAGCACTTGGTGCAAACAGCAAAAGGTTGGGTGTAAATAGTAGGACCCTATCATTAATTTTCTTGGAGTTAAATGTCATTTTAGTCCCTGTGCTTTAGATCATTTATCCAGTTTAGTCCAAAACTTTCATTTTTCTCCTGTGGGTCCAGAAAGGTTTCATCGTTGCCATTTTAGTCCATTAGGTTAACTTTATCCATTTTTTCTGTTCAAGCAAAGGGCAATTCGGTCATTTTAATATGTAATTCTGTTAACTAGAAAGTTAATTCGGTCATATAAATGACCGAATTGCCCTTCTCGTTAACAGAAAAAATGGATGAAGTTAACCCAGTGGCCTAAAATGGCAACGGTGAAACCTTTTTGGACCCACGACGAAAATGAAACATTTGGACTATACTGGTAAAATGGCTCAAACCAAGGGCTAAAATGGACATTTAACTCATTTTCTTAATTTTTGATCGCTGGTTATTAGTTTATTAAACTACGAAATTGGTTTACGTTAGTTTGTACTAAATACTTAATAATACAAAAAGTATACGTAAATGTATATTTCAAAAAAGTTAATAATACTAAAAGTTAAGCTGTCCGTTTAATACTAAGTTTTAAACTGTTAAACTGTAATCACCCACTTTATTTCAGTTTTGACTGTTCGATCAGGTTGTAAAATCTATAGATACTCATAATATATAATCGAAATCGTATATTTTTAATATTACAAGTTGATCAAACCATTTTATTTAAAATTAAAAAGTCAAACTAGTGACAGATAGATAATGGATTGATGCTTGTTTGAAGCCGGATCGGGGTAATCGGACATCGCACGGAAAAAAGAAATGTGAGGGCTTTATTCACATGCTGACGTATGAAATCTTTGTGCCTTGTTGCCATCTATAAGGCCTTGCATAGTCATAACGCTCTCAAATGGGCGTTTTACGACATGTGGCGTGCCACGTCAGCATAGGGCGTTATGAGGTGTTATAGCAATTGATGCCGTAGTCATAACGCCCCTCCCTCATCATTACTCAATTATTAATTTTCAATATTTTATAATTAATTTCCAACTTTATAAAATTAAAAACAAATTCATTAAAATAAAACATTACACTAAAAATAATAAAAAAACATTACACTAAAATAGAAATAAAAACGTTACACTAAAAATAAAATAAAAACATTACACTAAAAATAAAAATAAAACATTTATTCTGCGTTTTCGTTGTCATTCTCTCCTTCTTCCTCTTCGTTTTCTCCATCATCAAAACCCCCGTCTGCATGGTACCCCGCTTCAAATTCCTCAACTTCTTCTTCCTCGGAATCTTCTTCGCCGTCACCATTGACTCGAATTGGGCAATCGCCCAAGCATGCTCGACCAAATCCGCCTTTAATGCGTTATGTTTTTCCCTAGATCGCAAAGTTGAGCATTTAACAACCTCTCTTCCGTTGTTGCTTGGGTTACTTCAACTTCATCTTCCAGAAAATAGTTTTGGCATATCGCTTTTCCGTCATCCTCTATGATCATATTATGCAAAATGATGCAAGCATACATGACCATTCGAATTTTATCTTTATGCCACATACGACACGGATTTCTTATAAAATGTCATCGTTGTTAAAGAACCCCAAAACACCTCTCGACGTCCTTTCGTGCAGACTCTTGTAGTTTTTTAAAATATTGCATTTTCACATCGAGCGTCTCGGAAAACGTCTTAACAATAATAGAATACTTCGGGTTGATACTGTCGCCCAAATAGTAGCCATGTTCGTAGTCGTTATCATTTGCATGAAAACCGGCTTTTGGTATCGTTCCAGAAATGTAGCTCTCTAAAAATGTGAACACTCAAAAGTATTAATGTCGTTCATACACCCGGCTACACCAAAGAAAGCCGACCAAACCCATAGGTCATGCGACGCCACCGCTTTGTAGAACCAAAGTTGGTGCTTTCTGATCACCGCGTGTATGTTGACCTTGCCAAGTGGTTGGACAATTATACCAACGCCAATGACGACAATCCAAACTACCAATCATGTAGGTATTCCATGTTTTTCTAAATGCACCTCGTATAATTGTTGAAGGTCGTTCCAACTAGGATTTCTTAAAGTAACGTTTTCCATATAATTGGCATATTCCTAAAATATAATTAAACATATAAAATTTAATATGTAGTGACGAACCGTTAAAATATATTAGGTATATAAAATTACCTAAGCAGAATTGCTCCATGCTATCTCATGTTGTTTTCTCCCCCATCTTCAAGTAGTCGTCGTTTATGTGGTACGTGTTCCCATAGGCTAGTATGCGTAAGCGGATGTTACCTTTTAAATTGAGATGAACCCTAGATATCCTCTCGCGTCCATTCTTTGCTTAAAGTAGTCATATTTTGCTTCTAAATCTTCGTTAATGCGCAAAAACAACCTTTGGCTCATCCTAAACCGGCGTCTAAAAACATTGGGTCCGTGAACCGGTGCGGGATCAAAGTAGTCTTTCATCAAACGCTCGTTTGCGGCTTCCCGGTCTCTCAAGATATAGGTGCGTCTCAATATGGGCCGTGGAGGAGAACGCACAACGTTTGCCATGGCTTGTATCAAGACACTACATGCACTCGTAACCGCTTCTTCCTCCTCCGCGGTTTCTTCGGGTAAAAAGAATCGTCGGTAAATATTGGTGAACGAATCTTCCGATGGAGAACCCATTATTTTTTTTTATAAAATTGTGGTAGTATTTGGTTGAGATATAAAAATGTAGGAGTATTTGGTTGAGATGGTTTGTGTTTGAATAAAATGATATGGTGGAATGTATTTATATTAATAAGTAAAATGAATTTTTTTAATTGAAATGACCGTTGTTTAACGGTCAAATTTTTTAAAATCCTTTACAAAACGCCGTTTTAATCATCGCCCCCCCCCCCCACCACAATTTCCCCTCATAGCACCCGCTGTAATGATGTGGCGGCGCTATAGGGCGTTTTAGCCTCTCAAACCGCCCCTCAAGACGCCCCACTACGTACAGCCTAACAACAAGAAAGTAAAAGGAAAACAATATTAAGAAAATAGCAGATGTATGTCGAGGTATAACAAACAAATGAATAAAAAATATTTTAATATTTGAATCTAAGATGTGATAAATAAAATACTTTTTCTTAATTTTGTACCCTCAAGGTTTACAGGGTTCAGTTTTACCCTCTTGTTTAAAAAAAATCAATCAATTTTACACCCCTGACGTTTCCTAATTCTATCAATGTTCACCCCTCTGTGTGTGAAAAGTCGTTTTTGCTCTTGATAATTTATATTAATAGAGTAAACTCCACTTCTACACCCTATGGTTTACCCCGCTACAGTTTTACACATTTTCTTCTTAATTTCAACTAACTTCCGGTGATATTCCGGCCACCGAAGCAAAACATGCACCTTGTCTTCTCCGGTAACCACATACGCTACCATCCCCACCAAATCATCACACTCTGAACACCAATAAACATCGCAACATAACTAAGATTTGCTATATAATCTATGAATTCATACGAACGCAACAAGTATGCAAGTCACCCTCTAGTCTTGTGCTTTGCTGCTCTTAGCAGCGCAACTGAATCGAGGCCGGAATTTTTTGTTATGGGATTTCCAAAACCCATTAAACATCAAGCTATCGGATATATGTAAGGTTGCACGGTGTGGGGTTCGTCCCTCGGTCGGCTAGGTTCGTCGACGAGCCGGAACACCACCCCCTAGCCTCGTCCCCGTCACAAACATCAAGCCCAAGCCAGGTAAGACGAGCCATCCATTTGAATTTCATAGCCGTTACGGCTCTTTGAATTAAAAAAATTACCTATTTCTTTACAAATATTAACCATTTATCCCCCTTTTCAAACCAAAATCAACCCAATCTCTCTCACTTTTTTATATATTTCTTCAAATTTTATAAGTTTTAGCCATGGATCCATACAATCAAAACAACCCAACCCGAACCTAAACATTTTCTCGTTACCTCGCTACTCTCCAACAATTGATCAGAGTTGGTCGCCATCGAAATTTTCTTTTGCGGATTTCCAACAAAGCCCCAATGCTTTCACTAAAATGAACCAAATGCAACAAATGCAATCGATGCAACAAATGTCAATGTAAAACTCGTTTAACGTGCAATTTCAATCACAACCACAACCTTCACCTTCACCTTCACCGCCATCGGTAGGATCGTCTCAACCCGTAGAAGATGAGGTTGAAGAATGTGTGCCCGAAACGCAACCCCAAACCTCCAAACAAAAAAAGAAGAGGCAAACGCAACCCCAAACCTCCGAACGAAAAAAAAAGAAACGCAACCCCAAACCTCAAAATGCCCAATTGTTGGTATGTAAAAATATATAAATTGTTAAAATTTTTAATATTATGTTGTTAAAAATGAGTATATATATTTTATTACATTTTTAAAATATAGGAAATAACCCAACTGACGATGGTTTTTGGAAGAAAATACTAGCAAAATTCTTTGCGATTAGGGAACAAGGTCCGTATCAAGATATCGATTCCGTCTCTTCCAAGTGGCGAAAGATGCATCCTGTCGTCAACCGTTTTTTTGTGGGTATTATGACAATTTATATAATAATCATCCAAGTGGGTGGAGTGATGAAAGCGTTTTCAAATGTAACATCCGTAAAAAACCGGGTTATCCAAACCCGCTTCGTTTATTAAACCGAATAATCAGTTATAAATTTTGATGCGTATTTAATGCTCAAATTAATTTTATACGATACATAATTAATAAATATATTAGAATTTAAAAACCATAATTTAAAACTTCTAATAAAAAGTGAATAAAAAAAATATTTACAGACGCCGGTTTTCGAACCCGGGTCTCCCGTGCATACACGCAAACTAAACACCACTACACTACACGTGCTTTTGTTGATTAAATCAGAAACATATATCTTATATAGCCGAGTTAGTATATAAAAACCTGCAACTTCAGTTTCAACTTCTGAATTCACACGTCAAGATCAAATCACGGAAATTAAGGAAGAAACGGCTCCTGTTTGATTGCAAATGGATATAACTGATGATAAACATCAGTTATAACCGAAGACTCAAATCAATTTCATTCATAAACCGTGAATTTCATAACCGAAAACTTGAAATCACCTCTACTTATAAATACTTCTTATCAATCATTCTAAACCCACACTTTCAATCATTCTCGAAATTACACTGATTCAAGTCCTCTGTTCTTATCGGAAGTTCGATTCTGTTTCGCTGGAAAAGCTTCAGTCACCGGAACTTCGTCGGAGATCACCTCTGTCCGGTATATCGTTCATCTAATCTCTTTTGTTTTAATTATATCTTGTGTAGACCGTTAAGAATGGGTAAGGTGTTATCAAAATAATCAAATTCAATTGAGATTCTCCATTCGCTTTACTGTGATGAAGAAGACGAATTAAAAATATCATTTAACTGAATTAAAAACGGTATTTTAACCGGGTTAGTCACACAGCCCAGTTGGTTGGGCTGTGTGCATATGAAGTCAAGGTCTCGGGTTCGACTCTGTCCTTGTTCCGATTCGTCACAATATTCAAAACTTTTTATAAAACCCAAATATGAAACTTGACAGTAAGTATATAAGAGAATAAAAATCATAATACAAACGGGTTAGTCACCCAGCCCAGTTGGTAAGGCTGGGTGCGTTGCAAGACTGAGGTCGCGGGTTCGAGACCTGTTATGTGCACCGGTTCGACATAATTACAAATCTTTTTAAAATAAATGATTTCTGAATAAATCTAATAGTATATAAGTATAATTAAAAACAGAAATATTTCGGGTTAGACACGTAGCTCAGTTGGTAGAACTGCGTGCACGCGTACGGGAGGTCACGAGTTCGAACCTCACTCAGCGCACATAATAAACACAATCAGACCGGTTAAAGGTCAAAGTCAAAAGTCAACATTTTTTTATTTTTTTATTTAATCAGAAAATTATTTAAAAATACTTAAAAATAATATTTTTAAAGTTAGAAAATGTCCTTAAACTCACAAAAATAAATCTAGAAATCCTATTAAGGTTATGAATTAAAATTATTAATCTCAAATAAAATCCATTTATTTGCCGAACCATTATGTTATTATTTAGGTTAGTTTCTATCGTGGTTAAATCCAAATTCGTGCGCATTCATCATCAATCCAAGAAACGCAACCACTGTGAGTGAATTCTTACAAATTCCCCTTTTTATTCATGTTTTGGGGTGTATCATGTGTCGCTTAAATTAATTCGCTTATTCAAACTCGTGCTATACCATTATGATCTAAACTTAGAATGTAAATATTGTTTGTTGTGATGTATTACATAATGTCAAGTTGTGTGCAAATTATTCATTAGGCCCATCAGTTCCTCGTGGGAGACGAGTTGAACAACGCGTGCCTCAAAAACATTCATTAGGCCCATCAGTTTGTTGAACAACGCGTGCCTCAAAATCATTCATTAGGCCCATCAGTTCCTCGTGGGAGACGAGTTGAACAACGCGTGCCTCAAAATCAATCATTTGGTGTATATGTGTGCAATAATTAATATTATGTGTTTTGTGATTAAATTTACATTTACGTTTACTCATGTGTGGTTATGCACTTTATTTTATAATCGATACAATAAACACGTTTAAATGTTTTTCATAGGATTCACTCGCCAACTTTTTGTTGACCCAAAAACCCTATTTTTACACATGATACAGATGGACAGGTTGAAGCAAGGAACACGTAGGAAATTGCCTTAGAAGAAAAATAATGAAGTCTTGAAAGATGTATAGAACATGTTGTACTTGTATTATTGATTGTAATGATTCTCCATTAAAAAGAAATAATAAATATGAAACTTTATAATAAATGTCATGAGCTTTGATGAAATCCCAATCATGCCCCGATCACCATTTCCGCTGCGGGTCGGGGTGTGACATCAAACAGGTTATGCGTAGATACAAAGATGAGCATAGGCATGTTTTCCCACGAATCCGAGCAAGGAAAGTTATGAAGACCAATAACAAGTGGGTGTCGGTTCCAAACGAGGTTGCAACCGAAAAATGGACCAAAACCTCAGAGACTAGAAGTTACAGTGCGGGGAACTCGGACGCACGATGTCAGATAAATATAAACGACGAGCCTGAATTTGACGAGGAAGAAAATATAGTTCGAGATGAGGAATGTCCCACGGGAAGGGAAAAAGCCAAAAGGGCAGCGGCTGCAAAAAAAACAAAAAAAAAACAAGCCTTATCAGGGGGGAGTTCGAAAGTGGATGAGTAGACGACCCATTTCAAATCATACACCGAGATCACAGCCGAAAAGGTAAAAATGAAGCAGCATGAAGTAGATGAACGACTAAGGTTGAAACAAGAGGCGGCATAAATAGAGGAATGGAAGATAATGACAAACGATATCAACACGTATCCGGAAGAAGACCACCACATTTTGGGTAAAATGAAAGAAAGATCCCAAAAAATAGAACTCTTAGGTTTTTTATTTTTAGCAATCTAGTACTTTTTTTAAGTTAAGTTTTTTTTTAAGTTATGTAGTGTTTTTTTAAGTTATGTAATGTTTTTTTAAGTTATTTAGCGTTTTATTTTATAAGTTATGTAATGTTTTTTTTCAATTATGTTTAAAAAAATTTTAATTTTTATATAAAAAATATAAATAAAAGAGGGAGGGCCATCGCCATCCACCACAGTGTACCGAAGAATCAAAATCATATATGAACAAAATTAAAACTACCATTTTGAATCATACCGATTTAATCTCTTTTATAACGTGCGTAATTCCATCTCGTACACATCGTACGTTAATCAACCCCTACTTATATATATATATATATATTAAATATATAAATAAAAATATAGTTAATAGCAAACAAGTTTATTAGGTGGTTACCGGAGAAGACGAGTTGTTGGTTTTGCTCCGGTGAAGTTTAAGAAAACAGGGTGTAAAGGTATCAGCGAAGGTAAAGCACAAGGTGTACAAATGAAGTTTAATCTCTATATATGGGTAAAAGTACGAAAATACCCTTGGGTAAGATTGCAGGGGTGAGCATTGATTCAATTAGGCAAACATTGGGTGTAAAATTGATTGATTTTCATATTAGGGTGTAAATTGTTGATCCCGCCTCTAAACTTCATGTGTAAAATTATAGTTTACTTGTTGATATTTTGAAACCTTCTCATCAATTTAACATAGATTGAAGGGAAAATACAATTAAATCAGTTTGAAAGTATGATTGAATTTATAATGAACTAGAATTTTGACCCGTCCCGCTTTGCTGCAACTTCGAAACCTAAAGTAACTCGAATTTGTACCGTCAAATGTCTAACCCGACTCGTTTTCAATCAAAACTTACGTAAAACGTAGACCACGTATTATGTTTCACCCACTCATTACCGAGAAAAAATGACGTCAAAACGTAAACCAACTTGAATTTATACCGAAAAGTACTTAAATAACGCACGTAAGAATATAGTATTTTATAAGTTAATAAAATGGTATCGCGTATTGCGGCAGCGTTGAAACGTAAAATTTTATACCTTTAGTAAAAACGTATTATTTATGACAAAACTAAGACACCAACTGAAAACATACATAAAAATAAGCACGAAAATCTATTGCCAAAACGTAAACCTACCGAAACCATACATAAAAATAAGCACGGAAACGTTACATCTGTGACCCACGTACATAAAAATAAAGCATGTAAAATTCGAGGGGAGTCAAAATGACACTTCACAAAGTGTTTATAAAGCTAAGGGGTGTAAGTGATAATATGCTTAAAGTTAAGGGTAGGAAAAAGAAAAAAATCCAAAAAGATAAAACATAAAAGGAAAGCAAAAAAATAAGTAAATAAATAAATAAACTTTTCGCCAACAATATGCGTTCTTTGAATTATGTGAAACTAGTAGAATATCCCGTGCGCTGTGGCGGTACGACATGTTGTAAGTTAAACTCGATTAAAACTATTAGATAAAAAGGACTCGTGATGAAATGTAGATAAAAACACTTGTAACAGTATATTTGGAAATCACCAAAAAGTTACATCATAGATTAAACTCAAGTAAAACGGTGACACATCCAAATTTGTTACAATTAATAAATAAAGTTAATAAAAAGATAAGAAAAACTAACTAAAAAAGTATAGAAATATATAACACACAAATTGTTGAATATATTTAATAAAAAACATAATAAAAATGTATTTGAGTGTAAAATTAATAGGTATTTGAGTGTAAAATTCATGATTAGTTATTTTTCTATTTGATAAAAAAAAATAGGTTTTATGTGGCTAAAGTGTAAAAAAGAAAACTTTTTGTGATCAAAACACTAAGAAGATTAAACTAACAAAATTTGAGAGGAAGAAAATTGTAAAAACCAAAACCTTTGTGGTCAATACATAAAATAAAAAAAGAAGATGATTTTGTCTTGTATTATACTTAAAAATGACAATCAAATATGAGTTAATTACTTAAATGCCATAAAAAGAAAGGTTAATAATATTAGTGTGAATGACATTTTTGTAATTAAAAATAAAGTAAGGACTATTTTACCTACTATAACTAACGATGCAAATTAGTATAGTGTCAAGTTGATAATGTGTACACCTGATTATCAATATAATTTAAACTAAGAAAAATAGTACAAGTTAGAATATAGAGATATATAGTTTTGAAATAAAAAGGGCTAAAATATGATTCCTAGATCACCACAATGAAAGTGAATTTGTATGAAGGGAATAAACCCATTCTAGGTTTGTCTATGATCTTTATTCCCTTGCTTAGCTACTAAGATAACTTCAAACGCTAGGCACGTTTCCTCATTGCCATTCTTGGGAAGTGATGTAGTTTACAATAAAAACTTGAACTTTGTTCAATTTCTAAAATTATAGATTACTTATTATTAGTGCTTGTAAATTTGCAGCACATTTGATTCATGTAGTTTTATTTCAATATTAAATGTAGTGTAGTGATGTTTCTTACACATGTTGGTAAAATTGTCTATACAATAAAAAATAATCTAAAACACAAATAATTATATCATCTCACTTATATTATATTTATCGAGTAATCTCTCTCTCTCTCTAAAACTACTAACCACCACCTCACTATGACTCACACCGCCACTCACCCCATCGTTGTTGTAATCCATTTATTATAAAACACTTTGATTGAATATCTAATAAATTTTCATCTTACTTAGCTATGAAGACCCAAATATTTTGTAAAATTTCAATCTTGTTTATACAAGTACTGATTAAATAAAGGAGAAAAATATTGAACTATAAGTTCAATTTCTCATCGTTTGAATTTAAATTTCAAATTCTTATATAAATATGTAAAATCCAAATTCTAAATAATAAAAACAATATGGTAAAGAATAATTCAAATAAATATAGGAGTTTAATAATAAAAGTCATAATAAATAGATAAATAAATAATAAAATTAAGGAATCGCAAAAAAAATGAGCTGAAGACACATGATTGATATGGATTGAAGACACATGACTTTTGCTATAGGTGTGTGTCTAAACCACTAAGGAAATAGATGATTTTTATTTTAATTTATCAATATCAATAATCATCACTTATATAATCTATTTACTATATAATTATATAATTATTAATTAGCCATTAAAAGTAATTTACTCTCATTAATTATAGAACTATTATTATTTTTCATGAAATAATGTTTAAATATAACTTTAAATATGATTTACTTATATATTGCACCTTGCATTTTCTTTTTTACTAATACATATCAAATTGCTGGTTGAATTTGCATTTTTTTTTATGACAGGTCATATCAAATTACAAACCGTGTTTATACAAAATCCTAATAACATTGCGTATAGTGTATCTCCCTACTTATTATCATTTTGCCTGAAATTTTGTTTTAATATTAATTAAATTAACGATTTACTTACACATAAATAAAAATAATAATTACATAATTAAACACAAAGAATAAAAAGAAAAACTCATCATAAGCATGACAACATGTTTGTGCTGTACGAAGTTTCAAGTAAAAAAAAAGGAAGTCGCACCAGTAAATCTTCAATCCAGACACGCAATTGTTCCATTCTTTGGCCCCTTTCACCCCTTCAATCATAATCTCTCAAAACCCATAATCTTTCTTCAAATTAATCCCCCAAAATGCAGTGTCCAAACACCAATTCCTTCCGCTACAACACCACCTTATGCTTCTGCAACCCCGGCTACTTGTACAACACCTCCCTTGCCACCTGTTCCCCCTTCACCATCTCCGGCACCGGCGCCGAGGAGTTCAAGGTGGGTTCTGGAGTTGACTACTCAATAAACATTCCTGCTAACATCTTTGCCTTTGATACCATCAAGAAGTTTACACAATCTCAAGCTGTGTTTCTTGAAGCTACTGTTGTCTTGCTTGTGTCTTGGCTTTTCTTCTGCTTTTTTGTCAGATTTGGGAAGCTGGCTGATGGGACTACACATTGGTTTAGGGTTAGATGGTGGATTAGTAGATTGGATGTCTGTTTTTCTACTCGACATTGGCTGGTAATCTTTTCTTTTCTTTTGTTTTGTTTGTTAGATTTGGTTGTGTGTTTGACTTTTGAGAGTCAAGATTGATTATACAAAAGATTTTTGATTTAAATTTCCAATAAAGAACCGGAAAATTTACAGTAAACGGGTAACAAGCTGAGCCGTGACCCCTTTTGAATAACAAATCCAATCCTACCGAAAACAATAATAACGGTGGCCAAATTGAAGTATTATATAGGATTCTATTGAATTGGAAAAAAAATGTTGAATTTGATTATGGAAACAGCTAGATTTGAGTTTTTTACTTGTTGGGGATGAGTCTTTTTTTTTTTTTTTGATAAGTTGTGATTGAGAAGGTGTAGAATTCATAGGATTGAAAAAAGATATGCTACTTATTGGGGTGGATTTTGAACATTAGTTATTGAATTGAACTGGCGGGGGATCTGACTTGACCCATGAGCCAACTAAATGGATGGTGATTGATCCGTTGTCGCATCCCATCCAACCATACCCATGCCCCCAACCTAGTGGTGGTGGTGGCGACAATGGTGATAGTAGTGGTTGTGGTGGTATTGACGCCTGCGGATGGTATCAAGGGAGATGAAGGATTGGTATTACAAATTAAAAAAAAATGTAATTTTCAATATTGAAATGGATTGATGGCCATTTTGATTTTCCTAAATGGGTCGAGCTATTTGTGGGTTGGCAATTAATATTTTTGATTCGTTTAGTTATATAAATGGATCGGATAGGATGTAGATCAAGACCTGACCCATTGACTGGTGTAACGTGGGTAAGGAAGGGGTTGCAGACAGAGACTGGGAAAGGGATGGGTGGCTGAGGTTGAGAAGTTTATCAGTTAAGGACCAGCCCTTTATTAATTATAAACTAACATATGCCTAATACGACTCGGATTTGATTTATAAGCCTCAAATTAGTTGTTGTGGAAGTTATTATTTTAGTTATCAATAATCTTTTTATTTATTTCGAGCTGGGGTCTCATTGGAAGCAGCCTCTCTATTCCTACGGGGTAGGGGTAAGGCTGTCTACATCTTACCCTCCTCAGACACTACATTAGCTTTGCTATTGGTGGGATTTACTGAGTATGATGAGGATGAATAAATTTTTTATAAGTATTTTATCATCAATAAACTTAGGGAACAAGTTACTTATCCTACAATTATTAGGATTAGGGTCTATATTATTATAACTTAGGCAATAAGGTTGTAAGTTCTATCATGCTTAATATAAATTAGTAATTTATATCATTGAGAATTGGTTTACCTCTTCAAAGTAAACCATGGGATAGCTGATTGAATCTATTTTGTTACCTTATCATAATATTATTGGATATTCTTTTCAGTTCCCTTAAATGTACTTTCCCCAAAAAATGAAATTGACCGAATGTACAATCTTTTTACATGTTATTTGCCCATACAAATATAATAAAGCTTGATAACAGTCATTTTAATTAGGGGTATCAATTCCTAACAAGACCTCAACCACGACATGAAAATATTAAGGTTTGGGTTGTCAAACATAACCTGTTTAATGAACGGGTCAGGTTCAGGTTGGCCTGTTTGATTAAACGGGGTTTGAATGATTTTTTTGTTCTTGGTGAACAAATCCGTCCGGTACCTTATGCACAGATATCTAGCTTTCTGAATATGGTGCTAAGTTTACGTGATTATGTGTGATGATTCATCATTTGTGACCTCCATCTCATATGTTTCTTATACATTATTCTTTATGTCATTTGTGTAGGATGATCAAAAGGTTGTCAAGAAACGAAAGACGGAGCTTGGTGGAGCTTTCTCAATTGGAAGTTGGATTCTTTTTATTGGTTTGTTTGCTGCGTGAGTGACTGATAAATTACATATCTATCTTCATTTCTGTATGGCAAAATAGACAACATTTATTGAACTTTTAACTTCTCAGTTAAATGCTTGAACAAAAATATCAGTCTTACTCTTACTTTTAATAATCATAACAACTACATAGTTTAACTATAATCAAATTAGTTGAAATGATAGGCGACAATCTTGACCCATTTCATTGTGAACAGGTGGATTTGGGTTGTGTTTTACCTCAAGAGGTCAAATGAACTTTTTAGCTATAGTGGAAAGATCCAATGGGTCAATCTATCTAGGTCAAACAGCTTGTAAGTCGCCCAGGAGTCATTAAAAATATATAAATGTATACAACCTCCTAAACTGTTTCCTTCAAAAATTTTGATTCTTATAGTAATAATATTGTTTTTCTATAATCATAATTATGGAGAGATTCTATACAAAATTCTAAAAATGTACAAAAAGTGTTGTCAACCCAACCTAACCGGTATATTAATTGACCGTATTAAAGTTGGTGTGTTTCAACCGGAGCTGTTTTGATCCTCTACAAGACTAGCCATTTTCCACCTCTAGAAAAGCTGTTTTATCGTGCTTTTTGTTACAGCTGATCATCTGATTCCCATTACTAAATTTTTATACGGTTTTATCACAGGTTGCTTTACCAAGTTATATCAATGAGAACCATTGAGATACACAGTGTGATAGCAACAAATGCACCAGATTTAGCTGCCTTTCATAATGACATGGAATTCAACATAACAACCATTTCCGCCATGAGTTGTTCCAATCTAAAAGGACCCGGGACTTTAGTCACTGGAAATCCCGCTTTTATCGATTCTCGAATTGTACAGCTCTCCACATTCGTCAATTTCTCGTGCCAAAACACCACAAAGGGGCCCACCATTACTCTTAAATGTTACGATTGCCAGCTTTTTAGCGACAGTTTATACATTTCATGGCAGTTTGTTGACCTCCCAAACGTGCCGGCCGCTGCCGTCGGCTTTGAATTTAAGTTAACCGCTAGAGACCGTCAACACAAGAAGCATATGAGTTATGTAACTGGTTCTTTGAAGAATGGAAGCACAAATAGTGCAAAGTTTGTCACTTATAGAGGAAGAGATCCAAATATTCTGCAATTTAAGTTATTTCCGAGAATATATCGGAACAAACATGATCTTAGACTCATACAACCTCTGTTTCATGATTTCCTTCCGGGTTCGTCTTTTAGTGACGCAAATCAGCTGCGGGCTTCGCTACAAGGTTCTAATGACGGGTTTGTGAATACCACATTTCATGTCAATTTTCTTTCATCCTACATTGTGCAAGTTGACAATCAAAGCACCCTTGGGCCCGGTGAGTCATTTGTTGTAATTAGATTTGTTTCTTCATAGATATGTTGAGTTAAGTATAGTGATTTAACTCATCTTGTTATTTGAAGAATGCAGTGGGCTTTCTTGCTGATCTTGGTGGCTTGTACTATGTTTGTATTGGCATATTTTTCTACCTTTTGGTGCAAGTAAGTACGCTTTCTTGCCGATCTTGGTGGCTCATTCTGTATTTCATTATAACGAACGTTAGCAGCCCTTGTCACTTAAATCATTCCAACTCATACGGGATATTGTTAGACATGTTGGGTAACGCTCAAAACACTTTTTGTCCAAAAATTTAGGATTATTATAATTAATTAGTGTTTTGAATATATGACTAGGGAGGTTATATTATTATATTAATTTCTATTTTTTGTGAGTAAAGTTATTTAGGAGGTTATATATATCAAAGATCCACTTTATTAATTGACCATTGCATTCAATTTTGCCCAAAATAAAGCATTGTTTGGTTCCCTTTTCTGAAAATGGCTTGTGTAAGTAAGGCCTTGGTTTCTAAAAAAGTGTGAGGCGCTCCGAGGCATCAAGGTCCCGAAAGCCGAGGCAAGAGCTTCACGTATGCAAGGCGTTGCTACGGTTGTTTTAACATATCAGCCTCCTACAGACCCTATTTTTGACCCATATGTGCATGAGGTGCTGCCTCAAGGCCCTAAACAGATCACCTCGCGCCTCAGGGCGCACTGTTTTAGAACCAAAACTAAGGCATTCCTCATATGATCTTAATTATCAGTTCTTTTATAGTTTGAATATAGGTTCAAAAGATTCCGACATGAGGATGTGGTTATGAGAAGTATTAGAAGCCGCCGGAAAGCCCAAGAACGGTGGAATAAGGTATGCTATCTTATTTAATGGACGTAGCATGTTAGTTTAGACGGTTATAAGTGCGAGGATACATAATTTGGGATCTTATTATTATGAGTTTTTGATATTTTGTGTCATCTGCTCACTTTCAAGACACGTTGAATTTTGAATAATTTGTTTTATTTTTGGAACTAGTTAAGGAAGTATGTAAGTTTTACATGGGGTCGTGGGATATCAGCGTTTGAAGATGGAGTTTCTGTGGAAATGCCGTCTTGCAACTGTTTTCCAGTACCTAAAGGAGGGCCATCATCAGCGTTTAATCAAAAGAAACAAATACGAATGGATACTATTAGTTTCAACAATAAAGTTAGCACACCAAGTGACAAGGTACAGTTAGCAGTTCATACAGGAGTACACATACACACACGCACACACACAAATGATATGAATATGTATATAGGCATATCATGTGTTTGTGTGTATTTATACATCAATGCATGATAACATGATACATGAATGGTCAAACGTGAACTGTTTTTAGTTGATGGACCATTACTTTGTTTCTTAAAAACAACCTGTTACTCAGCTTGTGTGTACTATCTCATTTGCAGGTATTAAGGGATGTGAATTATCAGGAAGAACATAATGGAAACGTTAAGAATTCATCTGATGTAGATCCACAAGTCATGACTACTGATGACATACCTTTGCCGCCATCATTAGGTAACCACAATCACTACTGAACTAAGAGGTGGCAAGATGGGCAGGTTGGTAATGGGAAACGGGCTTGGGCTGAAAAGTGTCACTCTTATTAAGAAGGGCTGAGTTGGGTTGACCCGCAACCCTTTGTCTCCGTTTTTAAATTATTTTATTTGGAAAAGGAGCAATGCTTTAATCATGATTACAAAAAAAAGGCTATGCTATTACAACAATATTACTGATCTTTGGAAAAGATAATAGGAAGTTGTTTCTATCAGAAATAGACTTTGCGCTACTTTCAGCCCGTTTGAGTCATTCCCATTTTAGCTTTTATTAATTTGACCAGTCTATGTAAAACACAACCCAAATCAACCCGTTTATAATTTATATGTTTGTTTTGGCAGAAATGAATGGTATCGAAATTAGCATTCCCGAGATCCAGAAAAACCTTAAAAATCTCTACGAATACAACATGATGCTTAGAGAGAAGTTGGTTAGCACTCGATCTACAATCCATGCGTTGTCATCAAACTCTTCTGCATCCTCATCAGACCAGAAGCACCAATAGTGTGTGGTTTTGCTTATATTGTTGTAATTCATTCTAGCCAGAGTCATATGTTTCCTTTTTAAAAGAAAAAGCAAGTCAAGTTTGGTTTTCAGGTTTTGTGCAGGATCAGTTTGGGCTGTAAAGTTGCATTTGTATGATTGTGGTTTCATATATGTAAATTCGAGGCGATATAGTTCATGTGCAGTACACATCAAAAGCAAAAATGGCACATTATTTTATTTGGATAACATTGAGAAACTGTTACCGAAATACTTATGGCCCCACCAATTCTCTGTTAACCAATGAAAGTTAATCGACACATTTAAATAAATTTTGGACATAACTTTGTATTGCATCATTACATTTTCATGTATGTACAAAGAACTCCATATAGTTCATGCATAAAAATTATAAAGAACTGCATATTACATATAACTAGAGATGGGCATAAAAACCGGTTCCGAACCCGAACCGGTAGAACCGAACTGGAACCGGTTCCAGTTCCTACCCGACAGTAAGTAGAACCGGTTCCGGGTTCAAAATACCCGTTGGTTCCAACCCGGTTCCACAATTTTACCATCTGAATCGGGTAGGAACCGGTTCCTACCCGTACCCGGTTCCTACCCGTACCCGGTTCCTACGTGGAACCGGTTCCTGGCCGTTGTAATATTACCGTTGGAACCGGTTATATCCGTTAAAAATGTTACCGTTGGAACCGGTTATAGCCGTTAAAAAAGTTACCGTTGGAACCGGTTCCTGACCGTTGGAACCGGTTCCTGACCGTTAGAACCGATTCTATATATATTTTTTTGAAATCTATTGTTTAACACACAATTTCTCATATTTATCCTTCTTGTTACATTTCCTTCTTGTTCTTTTTCACATTCTAATCAACAAATGGCCTCAAAGAGTTCCAAAAACGCAAATTCCCAATCCGTTAACAATGTTCCTCAAGAACATTCGGTTCCATATGTGGTTGGAACATTGTCTCATAATCGCAGTAAGGAAGTTTGGAGCAATTGGGAGTTGGTCGAGATGAGTGACGGCTCGCAAAAAGCTCAATGTAAACATTGTGGATCGTTATTAGCCAAGGAATCAAACTCAACGTTAACGAAGCACATTAATAAGTATTGCAAAGTTTTAAAGGAAATGACATCCGGTCAAGTTCCACTTTCCAAAGATGGTTCCATTTTTCGTTATGAGCAAAAATTAGCTCGCGATCGGATGGCGAAGTTGGTGATACAAAAAGCGTTGCCGTTTGGACACTTCGACGACCCCGATCTTACAAATCTTATTCGGGAGACGCTACAACCTCGCTATAAACATGTAAGTCGTCGCACTTTAAAACGTCTTTGTTTAAGTTTATGGGAAAATGCAAAAAAAGATTTAATTGTTTTTTTTAAGAATTTAAAAACTAGTGTAAACCTAACTAGTGATGTGTGGTCGGCTCCACATGGTTTACCGGAATCGTACATATGTGTCACCGCTCATTGGGTTGATCCCGATACATGGCAAATGATGAAGCGTACGATTGCGTTTGACGAGTTTCCTTCTCCTCATACGGGAGAAAATATTTATAAAATTATAAATGGCACAATAATTAAATATGGTTTAGAAGATAAAATTTTTTCAATATCCTTTGATAACGCTTCAAACAACACAACGGCGATTGAAAAATTAAAGTTGAAGTACAAACCAATACTTGATGGTGTTTTTTTTCACACACGATGTGTTGCACATATTATTAACTTAGTAGTGCAAACCGGTTTAAAGATCAATTTATATCGGATTTTATTATAGCATTTAGAGCTATGCTCCAAGATGTTTTCAAAAGTGGAAAAGAAAGATATCAAGAATATAAAAAACTTTGTAAAGATGTCAACCAAAAAATTATTGGACCGAATTGGGATATACCGACTCGTTGGAATTCAACTTGTCATATGTTTGAAATGGCTATAAAGCAAATGGGCACTTTAAAATCTTTTCATACAACTTTAAGTGATGAGTACCTTGTCGTCCCCTTTCCCGACACGGCTTGGGAAAATATTAATAACCTAAGTACTTTTTTACAAGTTTTTAAAACTACAACGACTTTGATTTCCGGTGTTTATTATCCTACTAGTTCTAAAGTTGTGGACCAATTGTATTTGATAACAACTAATTTTAAAAAGTTTGAAAATTCTAGTGACATGTTAAGGAATATGACGAGACCAATGATTCAAAAATTTAAAAAATATTTTTTAGAACTACCACCCGTTTTTCTATGTGCCGCTGCTTTAAATCCAGCTTTAAACGTACCGGGTGTTGAAGCTTTAATGGACGTAGCATGTTAGTTACTGCCGGTTATAAGTGCAGGAAACATAATTTGTGGGATCTTAAGTATTATGAGTTTTTGATATTATTGTGTCAACTGCTCACTTTCAAAACACGACCAACAGTGAAATTTTGAATAAAATTTGGTTTTATTTTGGAACTAAGTTAAGGAAGTATGTAAGTTTTACATGGGGTCGTGATATCAGCGTTGAAGAGGAGTTTCTGTGGCAATGCCGTCTTGCAACTTTTTTCCAGTACCTAAAGGAGGCCATCATCCAGCGTTTAATCATAGAGAAACAAATACAAAGGATACTATTATTTCACATACAACAATAAAGTTCAGCACACCAAGTGACAAGGTACATTTAGGCATGTCATACAGGAGTACACAGAAACACACACGCACACACACAAATGATAGAATAATGTAATACATATCATGTGTTTTGTGTTATTTAAACAACAATGCATGATAACATGATACATGAATGGTCAAACGTGAACTGTTTTTAGTTGATGGACCATTACTTTGTTTCTTAAAAACAACCTGTTACTCAGCTTGTGTGTACTATCTCATTTGCAGGTATTAAGGGATGTGAATTATCAGGAAGAACATAATGGAAACGTTAAGAATTCATCTGATGTAGATCCACAAGTCATGACTACTGATGACATACCTTTGCCGCCATCATTAGGTAACCACAATCACTACTGAACTAAGAGGTGGCAAGATGGGCAGGTTGGTAATGGGAAACGGGCTTGGGCTGAAAGTGTCACTCTTATTAAGAAGGCTGAGTTGGGTTGACCCGCAACCCTTTGTCTCCGTTTTTAAATTATTTTATTTGGAAAAGGGCAATGCTTTAATCATGATTACAAAAAAAAGGCTATGCTATTACAACAATATTACTGATCTTTGGAAAAGATAATAGGAAGTTGTTTCTATCAGAAATAGACTTTGCGCTACTTTCAGCCCGTTTGAGTCATTCCCATTTTAGCTTTTATTAATTTGACCAGTCTATGTAAAACACAACCCAAATCAACCCGTTTATAATTTATATGTTTGTTTTGGCAGAAATGAATGGTATCGAAATTAGCATTCCCGAGATCCAGAAAAACCTTAAAAATCTCTACGAATACAACATGATGCTTAGAGAGAAGTTGGTTAGCACTCGATCTACAATCCATGCGTTGTCATCAAACTCTTCTGCATCCTCATCAGACCAGAAGCACCAATAGTGTGTGGTTTTGCTTATATTGTTGTAATTCATTCTAGCCAGAGTCATATGTTTCCTTTTTAAAAGAAAAAGCAAGTCAAGTTTGGTTTTCAGGTTTTGTGCAGGATCAGTTTGGGCTGTAAAGTTGCATTTGTATGATTGTGGTTTCATATATGTAAATTCGAGGCGATATAGTTCATGTGCAGTACACATCAAAAGCAAAAATGGCACATTATTTTATTTGGATAACATTGAGAAACTGTTACCGAAATACTTATGGCCCCACCAATTCTCTGTTAACCAATGAAAGTTAATCGACACATTTAAATAAATTTTGGACATAACTTTGTATTGCATCATTACATTTTCATGTATGTACAAAGAACTCCATATAGTTCATGCATAAAAATTATAAAGAACTGCATATTACATATAACTAGAGATGGGCATAAAAACCGGTTCCGAACCCGAACCGGTAGAACCGAACTGGAACCGGTTCCAGTTCCTACCCGACAGTAAGTAGAACCGGTTCCGGGTTCAAAATACCCGTTGGTTCCAACCCGGTTCCACAATTTTACCATCTGAATCGGGTAGGAAACCGGTTCCTACCCGTACCCGGTTCCTACCCGTACCCGGTTCCTACGTGGAACCGGTTCCTGGCCGTTGTAATATTACCGTTGGAACCGGTTATATCCGTTAAAAATGTTACCGTTGGAACCGGTTATAGCCGTTAAAAAAGTTACCGTTGGAACCGGTTCCTGACCGTTGGAACCGGTTCCTGACCGTTAGAACCGATTCTATATATATTTTTTTTAAATCTATTGTTTAACACACAATTTCTCATATTTATCCTTCTTGTTACATTTCCTTCTTGTTCTTTTTCACATTCTAATCAACAAATGGCCTCAAAGAGTTCCAAAAAACGCAAATTCCCAATCCGTTAACATGTTCCTCAAGAACATTCGGTTCCATATGTGGTTGGAACATTGTCTCATAATCGCAGTAAGGAAGTTTGGAGCAATTGGGAGTTGGTCGAGATGAGTGACGGCTCGCAAAAAGCTCAATGTAAACATTGTGGATCGTTATTAGCCAAGGAATCAAACTCAACGTTAACGAAGCACATTAATAAGTATTGCAAAGTTTTAAAGGAAATGACATCCGGTCAAGTTCCACTTTCCAAAGATGGTTCCATTTTTCGTTATGAGCAAAAATTAGCTCGCGATCGGATGGCGAAGTTGGTGATACAAAAAGCGTTGCCGTTTGGACACTTCGACGACCCCGATCTTACAAATCTTATTCGGGAGACGCTACAACCATCGCTATAAACATGTAAGTCGTCGCACTTTAAAACGTCTTTGTTTAAGTTTATGGGAAAATGCAAAAAAAGATTTAATTGTTTTTTTTAAGAATTTAAAAACTAGTGTAAACCTAACTAGTGATGTGTGGTCGGCTCCACATGGTTTACCGGAATCGTACATATGTGTCACCGCTCATTGGGTTGATCCCGATACATGGGAAATGATGAAGCGTACGATTGCGTTTGACGAGTTTCCTTCTCCTCATACGGGAGAAAATATTTATAAAATTATAAATGGCACAATAATTAAATATGGTTTAGAAGATAAAATTTTTTCAATATCCTTTGATAACGCTTCAAACAACACAACGGCGATTGAAAAATTAAAGTTGAAGTACAAACCAATACTTGATGGTGTTTTTTTTCACACACGATGTGTTGCACATATTATTAACTTAGTAGTGCAAACCGGTTTAAAGATCAATTTATATCGGATTTTATTATAGCATTTAGAGCTATGCTCCAAGATGTTTTCAAAAGTGGAAAAGAAAGATATCAAGAATATAAAAAACTTTGTAAAGATGTCAACCAAAAAATTATTGGACCGAATTGGGATATACCGACTCGTTGGAATTCAACTTGTCATATGTTTGAAATGGCTATAAAGCAAATGGGCACTTTAAAATCTTTTCATACAACTTTAAGTGATGAGTACCTTGTCGTCCCCTTTCCCGACACGGCTTGGGAAAATATTAATAACCTAAGTACTTTTTTACAAGTTTTTAAAACTACAACGACTTTGATTTCCGGTGTTTATTATCCTACTAGTTCTAAAGTTGTGGACCAATTGTATTTGATAACAACTAATTTTAAAAAGTTTGAAAATTCTAGTGACATGTTAAGGAATATGACGAGACCAATGATTCAAAAATTTAAAAAATATTTTTTAGAACTACCACCCGTTTTTCTATGTGCCGCTGCTTTAAATCCAGCTTTAAACGTACCGGGTGTTGAAGCTTTAATTGATGAAATTTATGACAAGTTGGATATGCATGAGGAGGATCCAACTTTAAAAGCAAAAACAAAAAAAATATTCAATGAGTGTATGGCCAAACTTTATGATCATTATTTAAAAAAATATGGTGAAAAAAATCATACAAATTTGTTTGAGTCTCGGTCCACGGCCTCTAACGATGAAACAAGCGGGGATCCACTTATAACCATGTTGAATGTCGTTAGAGACGAGACCGCTAGACAACAAAGGGGTAGTGAACCAACAAGTGAACTTGGGAGATATAAAAAAAATCAGTATTCGCTTACTATGACCACCGAGGAGTATAGGAAATTTGATGTTTTGGCATGGTGGAAATCGAAAGAATCCGAATACCCGATTCTAGCCACCATGGCTCGTGATATACTAACGGTCCAAGCTTCCACGGTAGCTTCGGAAAGTGTGTTTTCTCTTAGTGGCAGGATTTTGTCAATTAGAAGAACAAGACTAACTCCGGAATCGCTAGAGATGGCAATATGCTTAAAGGACCATTTGGATGCCGTTGATCGTGTTCAACATAAAACTAGTCTAGAAGATGAAGTTGAGTTAGAGCATAAAATTGTTGACGAAGAGGAGGACGAAGAAGTGGAGACTAACGATTCGGACGACGATTGTACCGAGGTACCCGCACCTAAGAGAAACTCATCAGAAAGTGTTGCACCTGCCGCTAGTAAACGATCAAAGAAATAAATCTTACTAGAACCGGTTCTGAGTATTTTTTTTTTTGTAACCGGTTAATTTTTTTTATATATTGTAACCGATTAATTTGTTTTTTAATGTTAACCGATTATTGTTACTATTTTTATTTATCAATGTAACTAATAATAAAAATCAAACATAACAAACACAATAGTAGCGTTCCAAAAATAGATGTAAAAAAACACAGTAGAAGGGGTTTTTAATTTTAATCGATTATTGTTACACAAACTTTATTAAAACACCAACAATAACATTTATCAGGAACCGGTAAGTAGGAAGGGGTTTATATACAAAAAAAAACGATTTTTTAATCAGGATTTTTACTGTCAGGAACCGGTTCCTGACAGTAAAAATCAGATTTTTACTGTCAGGAACCGGTTCTGAACAGTAAAAGTCAGATTTTACTGTCAGGAACCGGTTCTGAACAGTAAAAAACAGATTTTTACTGTCAGGAACCGGTTCTGAACACTATCAGGAACCGGTTCCACACCATACCCGGTTCCACACCATACCCGGTTCCATAATACCCGTACCCGGTTCTACACGGTTCCATATTCTTGGCTGTGAACCCGGGTAGGAACCGGACCCGGTTCCACACCATACCCGGTTCCAATGACATCCAAGCAGAACCGGTTCCGGGTAGGAACCGGTTCCGGGTAATAATAATACCCGATTTTGCCCATCTCTACATATAACATGAATTTTTTATTTTTTTTAATTAAAATACCAAAGTAACAAATTACAAACAAGTGGCAGGTAAACGGACAACAAACTGACATGAATTTATTTATTTATAACAAATATGACCTGAAACAGACAACAAAGACTTAAAGAAGGTCGACATGATGCACAACCTCCTCACCGAAACAACCAGAAACAAAGCAAGGACGACACAGCGACTTAAAAACAATCCACAACAGAAGCAATCTTTCACATAACCGACCCGAAAACAGTAATTTAACCAAAAAAAAACCCAAAATTCACGATTCAAAACAGCTTAGCATGTACATTCTCGATTCACTTTTTTTCTATGAAGCCTCTGGAATAGGGGCGGCAGGGGGGCGGGTGACAGCAGCTAAGACGTCAGCATACCCAACCAACCCGACCAGAACATCATCATTCTCGGTTTCAGTCACCCAAACATGAGTCGCACGATGAGACAACATTTGAGCCATGACAGCAGCCAACGAGCTTGTGGTTTTACACGTTAAAGGCACACTCCTACCCCTATACATGCTTCTATTAACACCAAAACTTTGACTTGAAGGATTATGGTTAAAAAACCCAACACTCCTGCTGCTAAAAGTCCTTTGCCTGATCAATCGCCCTCCACCGACACCATTTGCACCATCTTCGCCACCAGCCGCCACCAAATCAGGAAGATACCTTGAAGATTGATTATCTTCAACACCTGTCACAAACTGACCTGCAGAAAGATTAGCAAGCGCCCACGCAGCAGCTAAATAATCACATTTCCATAGTTTAGAAGCCGAGATCTCTCCAATAATCTTGTGTTGACCGTCAGGCGTCGGGTCAACAACTGCAAATGCACTTGGTTCACGAGGAATCTTACGGGCAGCTGCAATAGCAGGTGATGATGCTTCAATTGAGAAATAATTAGGATTAATTGCACCGAGAGATGAGATGGAAGATAGAGGAAGGGGAGCTAATGCTCCTAAACAACCTATTAAAAATCGGATCACGTCTTCTCTTGAAAGGCAACAATATTTGTCACGGATTATGGTGGTTGGTGTTGAAGATGATGTTCGGTTGATGGTAGGAATCGTAATATTTGGATTACTATCTGGATTTTTGAGCCATTTTCCATTGTAGAGGATCGAGAAACGCTTGCTCATGCCACGCCATCCTATGCTTTTCGGAACAAGAAGACGCCTCACACCCTGCTTCATTATCTCCAATGCATCTATTAATCTAGCATAAAAAAATGTGTAAATAAGCGGGTCAATATGGGTTTTGAAAGTCGCCCAAATTGTATTTTTAAGGCATAAACCTCTAACATCAGTTTATTCAGAAAATAATACAAGTTTACAATCATATGTAAAACTTACTATGTAGAAAAACTACAAACTTTAAACAAGTGTTTTGGGTCAACCCGACCCATTACGCAAAGTAATTGGTGATCACTTTTTATAAAGTGTGGCATCTACCACAATTGGCTAAATTAATTCATACAAAGAGTCCCCTACACATGGGCCCACAAACTTTAGGCCTTCTATTTAACAGGAGTAGAACTTCAGACTTGATGTTGACCATCATATATGTGGTAATTGATCAATTTGGGTTGTGTTTTACTGATAACAGGTCAAACATATGATAAGCAAAAAATAAAACACGTCAAACCGTTGAAAAGTTGTTTGAAGTGCATTCAAGTGCTTATATGTCCTAAGTTGGTTTTTAAAGAAATTACATAAATACAAATTTTCATATAAAATTAATCATTTACAAAAATCTTCACAATTTGGTGTAATGGTTGATTCTCCTATGACTCACTCCATTATATTTCACTACAATTAGACTTTACCCAAGTTTTGCTTATATGTGTAACTTGGACCCATCAAGAAAGCTCCTTTATACCATTTACCCGTGTCACTACCCCTCCTACACAATTTTTTTTAACTTTATAATAATGAACGTGCTATATACGTTTATAAACTGTAAAACAACTCAATATTGAGATAAATATCTATTTTCGACCTGTTTGACAGGTTCAACAATCAACCTCTGAACTCGACAAGTAGACTAAAATAGATCCAAACAAAAAGAAACAAATATGCAAATGAGCAAATCTAATTAAACTAGCACAAACAGATCACATCAAGAACACCCTTTTATTCCAAAATCTAGAACAATCAATCTCTCATCCCATTAACAGTCTAAATCTTTTTGAGCCAATCACATCCTCATATTTCAAATCCAATACTCCCAACCAAAAGCTAAAAACTTCCAATTTCCATCACTAACATATAATTAAACATCTCAACTATTTCATACTTATGCAGAAGGTATGATCATAACAACAGCAACAAGATCAACACAACACATTAACACATCAAGTATTTCCAACGTAACAAACAAACACACACGTGTATCCAATATAATCTCACTCATAGCAGAGCTACCTTTCCTCTATCTCGGGGATAGCTATAGCTTCCCCGAGACCTCGAAGCGAAAACAAAACTTTTTTATAGTGCAAGTGTTGTCAATGTGTGTACTGATATTAATATTAAGATATTATAATTATAAATGGCATGTTCATAGCATTAATCTGCATCAAAGTTAAAATCAGGAAAGATCCTAACCTGGTGCCAGGATCAACTTCCTTCAACAAAGTATTATCCGGAACAACCACCTCCGAAACCGGTGCCTTCATCGCTTTCTCTTGATCATTCAAACAATCATCTCTAGCCAAAAAAGCAACAATATCCAGTGGATTCAATATCCCCACAAACCTCTGATGCCTCATCTCTGCGTTCTCAATCAAACCCTTTTGCACTGATCTCCTCCTCCAAACTGCAATCCCGCAATCAGTCGATTCTCCGATCGCCTTGATCGCCGCCTCCACCGTCTCATTCTCAGTAAACTCCACCATCTCTGGCTTCCCCACCGTCAGATCCCCAACAACATGGTACAAAAACACCGATGCCATTTACTTGATTCTTAATCTTAGGGTTTCAGATATCAATTGATAGATTGATTGATCCTGAACTATATCGATTGTGAGATTCTTGAATATCAAAAACCCACTTCAATGTTGAGGGTTTTGATTGAAATTGATGGAGTAAAACAAAAACCCACTTCAAAGTTTAGATTTTTATTGAAATTGATCGATTGTTTAAGAATCTTGAATATCAAAAACCCACTTCAATGTTGAGGGTTTTGATTGAAATTGATCCAGTAAAACCAAAACCCACTTCAAAGTTAAGATTTTGATTGAAATTGATCGATTGTTTCAGAATCTTGAGAATCAAAAACCCACTTCAATGTTGAGGATTTTGATCTAAACTGATTGATTGTGTGCAAATTAAACTTGTAAAACAAAAACCCACTTCAAAGTTGGGTTTTTAACTGAAATTGATGGATTATTTTAGAATCTTGAAAAGCAAAAACCCACTTCAATGCTGGAGGATTTGAGTGAAAAGGGTGTGAGTTATAAGAGGGTATGCAGAAAGATTAGAAGAAGATGAAAACGAGTGATGGGTAACTTGAGAAGGGGCTTCAAAGAGGACGAAATGAAGTGAGAGTAAGTGAAGGAATTGGCCATGAAGCAATTTGAAGAAGAAAGCCCATGAAAAGATTAAATTTTGATGAGTTGATTGAGTTTTTGGTTCAGGGATTGATAAGGTTGTGTTGAGGAGTGGAGGGAGGAGAAGAGAAGAGATGTGTTGTGTTATTATTAATCAGTCAACAAAATTATTGAGTTTGGAGTGTGAGACCATGACAAAGAAAGTTCTTGATGGGGTAGCATTAGATCCAAAATTGAAATTTGCAACCAATCATACACTATTAAACAAATCTTTATTATGTATTTTGTCTATGATCCAAATTAAGAAATCATAATAATCAATGGATATTTAATTTTAAATAATAAATAATTATACAAACATTAGGCTGTAGGTGTGGTATGGCTTTATCACGCCACATAGACGCCATCTCATATAGAGGCTTTAAAGCCCCTTCCTTTAACATCCTTGCAATGATTTAACGCCCTTTTAAACAATATGAAAAAAAGAAAAAGGAAATCTGATTGGTGGAAAAGGAATATGTCCCACATGATTGGCATTAAATTGGTCGTTAGCATACTGGCGGAGATGTCGTAGCCCCCCCCCCCCCCCCCCTCAATGGCGGGCATGGGTGGGGTGGGGTGGGGCGTTAGAGGGCGCCATTTTTGATGATGTGGCGGGGTGACACTAAGCCACACCGCATGGCCTTACCAATCAAGCGCTATCGATTAACTAACCATCTATTGACTTAATTGATCTAGGAACTATATGTCCGTCATATAAGACAAAAGTGTCTATATACCTAAAGGTATTCAAGAACTAGAAGCTCCTATACTAGAGCTATATACATGTAACAAGATCTATGTGTATATACCAAATGGAGCGACTAGGTTGAGGTGTGTGTTTAAGACCCTTAAATTATTTGAGTATACGATTTAATATACTAGATGTATCAAATCAGGCGTTGCCGTGGGAACGGGAGGGAATTTGATTGGTAGCAGTTCAGTTTGTCTTGTAGAAAAGAACATAGCGTTGAAAAACATAAACCTAAAAGTTAATTCTAAAAACACCTGCAAAGATAAGAAAACATAGATGTAAAACTAAAATATTAAAAAAAATGAAGTAAAAACTGTAACGATATGATAACAGAGTGCTAAAACAATAATATTAAATATAAAGAAAAAAAAAGAAAAAAGAAGAACAAACAACTCAGTATTGAAATAATAAAAAAAGAAAATTTTAATTTATGTGGATCAAATTATAATATATTATTAGATGAAATTTAAGAGTTTTTTTCATATGTTTGATAATGAGTTAAAATAATGTTTATTTCATAAGGATACATGGTGTGGTATAAAGTCCTAGGGGTTTTATTACGTCACATTAGCGTTATCTCACCATCACATCACATATGAGGGTTTAAAGCTTATTCCTTTAACTTGCATGCAATGGTTTAAAACCCTATTATCATTACCTAATTATTTTTTATTTAAATTAAAACATTATTTAATTTTGATATATTAATTTAGAAACTCATAATTTAAATAAAAAATAAAAATCTTAATTTAAATAAAAATTAAAACTCAATAATTTTTAATAATTAAAAAATACAATGTCACTAAAAAATCATTCGTCAAGCACACCGTCAGATGAAGAGCCAGACGAATCGAATGACATTCTTAAAATGATTGGAGAAAATTTATGTTTTTTTTTTTGTGATTGGTGGACGTTTTTGTTTGTAATGGGGTGTGTCTTAGTTTGTGATAGGTTTGTATAATACTAGAATTAAAAAAAAAATTTATACATTTGACCGGTGCCAACGGTCATATATGTGACCACATGCGTTGAAACTGCAATCTCGTCGTTAGCACGCTGACGAGGGAGAATAACACCCCTACAGTGGTGGCGTGGTTCAATGACGCATCGGGACAAGAAAATTCTAAGGTGACTGGGTGCCACAACTTCTAACCTAACTAATACATTTGTAGCTTTGAGGATACAAATCATGACCTTTTTTTCAATGGTCGAGCAAAGAAAAAAAACAAAAAATATCAACCCGTTAGTGGCAAAAGTGCAAATTAAGCTCATATTTGTCCAATTATGTAAATCAATTTTACCTTGAGTCATCTACAACTGAATTTGATATTCACCGTATGCTCTGTAGCTAATAAGTTCTGTTTTATATAAAACTATTAAATATGTCCGCGCGTTGCGGCGGGTCCAAATGTAAAATAACTCAGATATGTACCGTGAAGACCTGAATCGTTTTCGAACAAAACTTACGTCAAAACGTAGATAAACTGAAGATGTACATAAAAATAAGCACGAAAACGTATTATATTTGACCTGACTTATCTGCGAAAGAAATTTACGTCAGGCACCAACTTGAACTTATACTGACACGTACATAAAAAGAGAATACAAAATTATGTTTTTTTAAGTTAAACTGTTACCGCGTGTTGTGGTGGCGCCAAAACGTAAAGTAAGTCGAATTTATACAGTCTAATGAAAACGTATATATTTGACCCAACTTGTTATAAAATAAATTTTATGCTAAAACATAACTAAAAACGTATATAAAGAAAGCCAAAAAACAAAAATTTTATATCTGAGCCAACTCATTTTCAAAGAAACATAATCAATTTGAATTTATACCGAGAAGTACATAAAAATAAGCATGCAAAAATGATTATAAAGTTTTTAGAAAGTTGAAGGGTTGTAAGTGTTAATATTAAAAATTGAAGGGTAAAGGTTAAAAAAACAAAAGCATACTAAAAGACAAAAAAAAAGTTGTTCCGCTTGAAGTTACTGTCGAGCGTTGCGGCGACATTTAAATGTAAAGTAACTTAAATTTATATCGCCCAATGAAAAGGTATTATATTTGACCCGACCTGTTTCCGCACAAAGTTTACGTTAAACGTAGAACAATTGAAAATGTATATAAAGCACAAAAACGTGTTATGTTTGACATTAACCAACCTGGATCTATATTGATACGTACATAAAAATAAGCATATAAGAATATAAAGTTTTATTAAGTTAAAAGAAGGGGTTGCGGCAGCGTAGAAACGTAAAGTAATTTGAATTTATACCGCATAATAAAAACGTATTATATTTGACATGACTTGTTTTATTTTATAATGTTTTATCAGGTCATAGAATGGTACGAAACGAAAAGTATTATAGTTGACCCGACTAATTTCTAAAAAAAGAACTCCCATCCAAACATATTCAACGTAAAACTCAATTACAAAGTGTTTGAAAAGTTGAGGGGTTATATACGTCAACGCTAAAAGGTAAAGGATAAATGTAAAAAAATATAAAAGTTACAAAAAAAAAAACAGAAGAAAGGCGACTGCTACAAAAAAATAATTAAAACGCAAGTTATCGTTCATTGTTCATGTAACTTGCAAATGTTACATAGTAGTAAATTTCCTGACGTGTTGCGACGGCGAAAAGTAAAGTAACTCGAACTTATACCGTCTAATACAAACGTACTATATTGAACTCATTTTTTATTCACGAAAAAAAATTACGTTGAAACATTAACCAACTTTAATTTATACAAATACGCACATCAAAATAAGCACATAAGTAAGTTATGTTTTTTTGTTAAAGAATGGTACAAGGGGTTGCCGTGGTGTCGAAGCGTAAAGTAATTCGATGAAACCGTATTATATTTGACCCGACTCGTTTTAGAACAAAATTTATGTCACAACGTAGATAAACTAAAAACGTAAATAAAAATAAGCACACAAACGTATTATATTTGAGCCAACTCATTTAAAAAAATAACGTCGAAAGTAAATCAACTTAAATTTAAACTGACACGTACAAAAAAATTACAAAGTCATTAGAAAGTTGAGGGGTTGTAAGTGTCAATACACAAACTAAAAACATAGATAAGAATAAGCGTAAAAACGTATTATATACGAGCCTACTCATTTCCAAAAAAAAACGTCGAAACATAAATCAACTATAATTTATACAAACACGTACATAAAAAATTACAAAGTCTTTAGAAAGTTGAGAGGTTGTAAGTGTGAATAAACAAACAAAAAACGTATAAAAAATAAGCACAATAGCGTAATATATATGAGCCTACTAATTTCCAAAGTCTTTAAAAAGTTGAGGGTTGTAAAGGTTAATACTAAATGTTAAGGGGGAAGATAAAAGGGAAAATAAATAAACATACTAAAAGACAAAAAAAAAAGTTAATGTTACTGTAGACGAAGCTTTTTGATGTAGGTATATATAATATATAAATATATAATATATAACTAGTTTTAAACCCCTAGCGTTGCGGGGCGGAGACGTAAAACCGTGCCACTAGCGTTGTATTGCGCGAGGGAGGAGGAGGTAAAACTATGTTAATAGCAACCGAACGACGACCAAAACACTAATTTCTAACACCAAGCAACTCATGTGAAGTAAATTGTAGACGAAGTTAAATTTATATCGACACAGATTATAAAGTCCAGGAGGTAAAAAAACATGAGAGAATAAATATGATTACCACTATTGAAGAAATAGGCATTTGCTACGGCCAAATCCGTAGCAACACCCTTTTTGCTACGAATTTGCTACGGATTTGGTTCCTAGCTACAAGTCCCGTCGCGAATTTATTTGCTACCAACTAATAAAAACTACTAAACTAATTTAACATTTGTGATAAATTATATAAAAAACAAAGTTTTATTAAAAAAGAAAATCCTAAAATTTAGGATTTTAAACAATAAAAATAAAAAAAACTCTACAAAAGACAAAAATATACTATTCATCCATTTGTTATAAATTAGACAAGTTATATAAAAGACAAATTTTTTTAAAAAAGAAAATCCTAAAATTTACGATGTTAAAAAATAAAAATAAAAAAACTTTACAAAAGACAAAAGATATACTATTCATCCTTATGCTATGAATTAATATAGATATAAAATGTATAATATAATATATAACAATATAATAATAATAATAATAATACCCATTAACCGAAGACTTATAAAAATCAGAAATCCTCCCATTTGTGGCCTAGTAGTATGAGACTTGGATTTTTGGTTTTTCAATAGAGACTCAAGTTCAATATTCACTTGTGTCATATTGGGGTGGATATAACCCTGGGCTTATAGCTTAGTGGTTGGGCAATGATGGTGACAAACCCGCCAAGGAGGGTTCGATCCCGAGCCGCACCCCGGTTTTCATCCGGCTGCTACTTCAACGAGGCAACTCATGTAGAGGCAGTACGGTTTCCGAGGGAACACCGTAACCAAGTCTAACCAACCCAGTGCGGACCCGGTTAAGACAACGTAGTCTGGGCAGATTTTGGCTAGGGTCGCCGTTTAGGCAGTTTGACATTAGGTCAATAAAAAAAAGTCACTCTTCAAAATAAAAATCAGAAAATATATATTTTTATTTTTTTTTTGTTATATATAAAATGTGTAGCTATCGTATATTGCTCCCTGAGAACACCAACTATTTATTCGATTACCTCTCGAGTAATTACTTAAAATTAATTTTATATCGAATGAGATGTAATAACATAAGAAAATGTGTATATAATTTTAATTATCATACACACTACACATATATTGCTTCACACTATTTCTTTTCCATCCTATAATAGCTAAACTTTGGATCCAAAGTTTTTGATCTAATCATATACTTCAACTGTATAATATTTAGAATTGAAATTTGCAATCAATCATACACTATTAGTTAATTATTATGCCTTTTGTCTACCTAATCCAAATTGATAAAGGGGCATCAAAATCATATAAGCAGACATAATTAAATTTGATTATAGGATATAAAGAACCTGTTTTAAATAAAACGATGCGAGTACCATATAGAATTTATCTTTTTAAAATTTGAAAATAATTTTGTAACTGCATAAATTATTTTGTTTTTCTCCTCCAACGAGTATTACATATAAGCTTTTATGGGTTTATGTGATGATTATGACATATAAGCTTTTACGGATTTTTATGAATATACATACTTCAATCTATCTATACTATATAATAAAAAATAAAGGTACGACATGTGTTATCTATTCATTGCATGCCTCTTCTTTTTTTTTTCTCGCTCCTTTTTTCTACTTGTCTTATATTAAATCTTTTCATACTTTAAATTTCGAATATACTCCTTCAAATTTTCTTATAAAATATTATTCTTACATTTAAATTGTTAATTTAAGATATTAAAAATAAAACAAATTATGTATCACGAAAACCAAACTTTGTATTAATATATTATTTATTTTATTCTCATTACTAAAAAAAATATATCAAATTTATTACATAATTTATAAATCCAATGGTCGAATTTAATATCAACATTTTATCACTCAAATGGCTGCTAATTTGCTTATTGAATAACGTATCTTGTTTTCAAGAACCATTTCCATAATCACTCCATCCATCACTTATTGAGTATGAATTATTATATCAATTTTATAATTTATAAATCTAATTGTTGGAATTGATACCAACATTTTTTTCACTCAAATGACTATTGATTTGCTTATTAAATAATATATCTTCTTTCCAAGAACTATTTCCAGAATCACATTATCCATCGTGTATTGAGTATATCTGTTAGTATTTTTAAATATATAACTTTTTTTATTATTCGGTATATGGAATTAGATTTACTTAACCCGTTTAATACAAATAGTTTTTTAAAAGATATAACTTTTTTATTATCTACAATACAAAATTGTGTTTATTCAGCCTGTGATGCACAAGGTTTTTAAAGATAATTTTTTTTATTATTTGGTATATAAAATTAGATTTATTCAACCTGTACAATACAAAAGGGTTTTTAAAGATATACTTTCTTTTATTATTTTAGTATACAAAATTACATTTATTCAACCAGTATAATACACGGGGTTTTTAAAGTTATAACTTTTTTATTTAATATATATATATATATATATATATATATATATATATATATATATAGGAGAAGGATCCGTTAGTAACCACCATTTATTGCGAGAACCACGAGAACCAGTGTGAACACAACTAAAAATACCTAAAAAAAAAAAACACACAATTTTTAATATTAAAAAACGCTATATTTCGTCACTAAAAAAACAAAAGAAAAAAAATTCGAGTAACAATTATCCATGCACATGTGCATATATATTATTTGTTAGACAAATTTCGTAAATATTACCAACATTGGACAATTGCACTTTCATTTCCACTACCATCCATAATACACTACTTTTTACATTAACAATATTAGAAGTGAACATGTGCATCTATATGTATGAACATGATATAGCGTGTTTTGGTACATTGCTTTGTGTTTTGGTACACTGCTTTGAATACTCTTTCCCTTTCATCTATCATACCTTCCATAATACACTACCATTACCTCCTACCATCCATATTACAATACCATTACCTCCAACCATCTAGTATTTTCACTTTATTACATGTACATCAACACTCCTTTTACCATCCAAACAACATATTACATCATAAAGTGATAAATATAACCAAACCATCAACCACTAAGTATAACTAACCAAAAAAACATATATATGTACCTACTTCATCATTCAAAATCACAAATTTTTTGTACCAATACACGTTCTATCAAGGTGATACATAATGATGAACATGTGTATTTTTAATATAGGTAACGTAAAAAGTAGTGTATTACGGATGGTATTGTAAATGAAAGTGCATGTGTCTACTACTATTACTGTATTACGGAATTTGTCCAAGAAATGATACATATGCACATGTGCATGGATAATTGTTACTCGAAATTTTTTTAGTAACGAAATATAACGAAATTTAAAAAAACATATTAAAATAAAACTTGTATGTTTTTTAGATTTTTTTAGGTATTTTTTTGTGTTCATATTGGTTCTCACAGTTCTCGCAATAAAAAAAACTTAAATCATTCTCTCTTAGGTCACCCCCAATCACTATCTAAAACTTGATGATATTTGACATGTAAGTGCCTAACATAACCAACCACGTTATTTTAACTGTCATATAAGGTAATATGTTTGGAAATTTGATAAAGCCGGTCCTTTCTATCAAATAATTAAAAAAATATTTTTTGTGTTAGTAAAGTGACTAGAAAACCTAAGTTCGTTCGAATTTACCAACATATAACAAAAAAAACCATCAAGACAAAAGGATCACACTTAGTTCCATTACAACCACTATGTGAACCCAAGCATGTCATACCCTACTAGTAGCAGAAGCGCGTGTATGTGACCAAAAGGCTCTTATTGCATTCGATAAAGTAAACATTATATATGATAAAATAAAGAGTAAATTACACAAAACATCCTTTATGTTTCTTCAAACTTGCAGATTTCAGCCTTAATGTTTAAAAGTTGCTAAAAACATCCTTTAAGTTTATTTTTGTTGCGGGTTCAATCCTTTACAGCTAACCACGTTATTTTCTTCAGTTAAGTTCCCTCACATGCATAACATGTGAGGGTATATTCATCATTTTGGTTGATCTTCCACCCACGTCAATTATAAGAAAAAAGAATATTTAAGGTTTAACCTATTTTAAAAAAATTCTAACCGCAGGGACTAATGTGCAATAAAACTAAACTTTTAAAAACCAAAACCCTCTTTACCGGTCTTCTTCTCCGGCGACTTCGTCGGATTCCGGCGAACCCGGAATTAAGATAGGAATCTTGTTAAGCTAGCCCACTAAGCTGTAAAGATTAACACAGATTTTGATCATGCCAATCAAACTCTTCAGAATTATCATCAGTTGGAAGAATCGGCGCCTTATTCGCATCAGACGGAAACGACAAACGACTCTTCAACCCTAGATACCTCTCACGGAACTCCGATGCCGTCAAATCAGAGAACTTCGTAACACCGTGTTCAGTAGTCGGATCCAGCAACTGGTGACGCTTAGGACGCCGCAAGTTAGACTTAAACACTATCAAACGGTAATCGTGCTCCTCTTTAGTCGCGTACGTTTATCAAACTCTGTTTAAACTAGGTTAAAACTTAAATATTCTTTTTTTTTATAATTGAAGTGGGTGGAAGATCAACCAAAATGACGAATATACCCTCACATGTTATGCATGTGAGGGAACTTAACTGAAGAAAATAACGTGGTTAGCTGTAAAGGATTGAACCCACAACAAAAATAAACTTAAAGGCTGTTTTTAGCAACTTTTAAACGTTAAGGCTGGAACCTGCAAGTTTGAAGAAACATAAAGGATGTTTTGTGCAATTTACTCTAAAATAAACCACCATGCCATTATCATATATTGTTCCAAATCACGTCACGAGAGTTAAAAGTATTGTTACAAAATGTAATGAGTTTACAAAATGACTTTTTAACAAAAAAAGTTTGAACATCAAGGAGCTTTGGCCCATATATTTCCGTACGAAGGCGGTACATAGGAGGCAAACCCTCCAAAATATGGCATCGTTCTTGGTTCTTGTTTTCTGACCACGCATAGCTTACTTTCCCATACATATTAAGTAAAGAGTCAACAATAATGTTGGTGAATTCATATGTTTTGTTTAAATGAATCTTGAAAACATTTGTTAAGCTTTGTATTGAAAACTGGTATGCATAGAGTCTATGAAATTCGTGGATCAATTAATGTTTTGCAATGACATTAACGCAGGTGCCGTCATAAGTTAACACCCCTGCCCCTCGTTATCACCAATATTGTCCGCTTGGCTTTGTTTTTTGGTTGCCCTGGTGGAGACTTCCCAGGAGGTGACTCATCCTAGTATACTCCCACTTGAGCACGCTTAACTGTGGAGTTCTCCTCTCATCCACTAGTATTAAGCCCAAAACGCGTTGGTGATTTTAGAGGTAGGGCATTACTTATGAACCAGGAATCTATCCTGTCCACGGACGATGTTGGGAGGTATGCCATTAGGTGTTATAATAATGATCTGTCACACCCCAACCGGTGGCGGAAATATCGGGATGAGACGAAAACGAGATTGCAAGAGATTTCATAACACTAATTTGACAAGTATTTAATAATTGCTTTTTACATTGCTTGAACTGGGAACACCACAAGTTTAAAATGAAGAATGTATAATATGTATTCAAATAAATAATTTCATTTCATTAAAATGATTTTTGTACAAGAACTGGAATCGAGATACAACAGGATTGAAAATAAATTACAATACAACGAACATTAAAATTTAAATGCGTTTCTAGGAAATCCTACTAGTTTCATCTGTCATAATCCTGCAACATGTAATAAAAGCATGGATCAGTACAAAAGCATTGGCAAGCATACAAGTTTGAATATAAGTATACATATAAAGTTTGTCTCAAATCCACATGACATTTTATATTCAAGATGAACGAGCATACATAAACAACTTACACATAGCAAATAGTATATAATTAAAATCCTTAACTAGCATGCATAACAATCTAAGCATAACAATATCATGAGATTACAAGTTGAAACTAACAAGCATAAACAACCTAAGCATAACAATGAACGTTCGGTGGTTTTGAGTATTTAATTATAAGTGATTGCGTAAAGTGGATTTTGTATGCATGTTGCACCAAAAATGCGTTAAAACGTAAAAGGGTCGAGTATGATCACAGTTTTTGCAAAGTTTCCTTTGGTGATTCCGTGAAGAGTGTCACACCCCGACCCGCAGCGGAATAAGAGTCGGGGCATAATTGGGTTATCACCAAAGCTCATGATGTTTATTAAAATGTTTCATATTTATTAAATTCAAATTACAACTTAAATGTTCAAATCAAATCCATACAATTACAAGGAAAATGAAACTAAGTAAAACAATCGAAAGCTTAAACTGATTTATTCTTCTAAGTCTTCCTATGTGTTTCTTGCCTCAACTGGATCACCTGTATCATGTGTAAAATGGGGGATATTTTGGGTCAACAAAAGTTGCCGAGTGAACCTTGATAAAACATTGTTATTAATTGCTTGTTGTATTTAATATTGAAAATTTGTGCAATAATCACATGTGAGCAAACATATATAAATAAACAATACACAAACCACATTGGATGAGTAAATGACATAAATGATGATGTATTTGAGATCAAGGCTCAATCAAACGGAGCCGATCGAATGACATGAATGATGATGATGTATGTGAGATCAAGGCTCAATCAAACGGAGCCGATCGAATGAGGCACCTGTACTCAACCCGTATCCCACGGGGAGCTGATGGGCCTAATGAAATGCATGTACTGAAAATGGTAACTTAAATCTAAGCATAATTCACACAACAATTGATACATATTGGATACACGTTTGATCACGGATATGATGGATGCACAAGTGATTAAATATAATAAGGAATTAAACGACACATGATACACCCCAAAATGTGATTAAAACGGGGAATTTGGTAGAGATTCACTCACATTGGGTGCGTTCTTTTGATGACGTTGGATGCGCACGAGTTTTGGGATTTGATCGACGAGGAAAACTAACCTAACATAATAACGAAATGGTTCGGTAAATAAATGGATTTTATTTGAGATTAATTCTTTTAATTCATAATCTTAATAAGATTTTTAGATTTATTTTTATGAGTTTAAGGACATTTTCTAACTTTAAAAATATTATTTTTAAGTATTTTTAAATAATTTTCTGATTAAATAAATAAATAAAAAATATAAAAATGTTGACTTTTTGACTTTGATCGTTGACCGTTGACCGTTGACCGGTCGGATTCAGTTTATTCATGCGCTGAGTGAGGTTCGAACCGAGACCTCTCGTATACGTGCACGCAGCTCTACCAACTGAGCTACGTGTCTAACCCGAAATATTTCTGATTTTAATTATATTTATATACTATTTAGATTATTCAGAATTCTATTTAATTAAAAAGGTTTTTAAAATCATTGAACCGGTGTGAGAGCCTGGACTCGAACCCGCGCCCATAGCCTTGTTATTGCACACAACCCGACCAACTGGGCTGTGTGACTAACCCGAATGATATGCGAGTTTAATTACATTTATATACTATCTGCGTCTTAATATATATCAGTATTAAAAATGGTTGGAAATTTGTAAGAATCGGGCAGCGTGTTAAGACTCGAACTCGGGACCATGATTTTAAATTTGCACACAGTCCACCACTGGACTGTGTGTCTAACCCGGTATAATATTCAGTTTTAATTAAACTTATACATATTTCGACTTCGTCTTCTTCATTTATAAAGACACAGAACAAAGATGACCGACTGTTTTTGTTTAATTCGATTATCGAAACTTATAATTGGTTGGAATGTATTAGATAATGAGATTAAAGAACAGAATTGTACCAAACAGTGCGTTTACTTCAGATGACCGGCAGGAGTCGTCGGCTCTGATTTGTGACTCTCGGCTGAGTGAAATGTTTGACAGTTTAGTTTCTTGTGTTATGAAATTAAGTTACTGAGTAAGAGATTGCAAGAGTTTTTAGACGATTATACCGTTCGACAGTGAGACTTTGATGTTTCAGTGGAATTCCGGCGAGTGTGAGATTTTCCGGCATCGTAGTCTGGGACAGATTCTGGTTCAAGGATTGAAGTTAATACTTGTCTAATAATGGATTGAAAACAAAAGAGTCGAGAATTTTACCGATTTGAAGTGAGTCTCGGTTTTCCTGCGAAAGTCCGGCGACTGTAAAATTTCTCCGGCGAGTGTTAAAGCTTCGAGAGTTTGTGCGATTTTGAGCGAAAAGATTACCAGAGGTTTGGGTGGGTATTTATAGGGAAGAAACAGCATGTATTGAATCCGAACTTGGTCTTGATTCGTGGTCAAAGTTTCTCCGGCGGTTACGACTGCAGCTGATTGATAGACGTCGGTTATAACCGATGTCGAAGTCGGTTATAACGTTATAGCCAAAAGGAATAATGGCTGAACTCGCGGATTGCCGGATTTTCAAGTGATTGCGAGTTCTGCCGCGCTGAAGGCCGGTTTTGAATTCGAGATTTCATCTTATGTATTATCTGTTTCGTAATATACACAAAGATGGCAAGTGGCGGAGTGGTATGTTGTTTGTTTGTTGAAACGGCTTACCCGGGTTCGAAACCCGGCAGCCTCCTTTATTTTTTTATTCTCTTATTTTGATTATTTATTAATTATGGTTTAAAATTCTAACAATGTTTATTAATTATGTATAGTTTAAAATTAAAATGAACAATAAATACGCAACGAAAATTATAACTGAAATATTCGATTAATAAACGAAGCGGGTTTTGGAAACCCGTTTTTCGACGGATGTTACAAAGAGTTGGAGGTTGGAGCTTCAAGCTTCCTTTAAAACACTCCGTGTTTTCTTTTAGAACTCTTAGAGTTCTCTTCCTTGCTTGGAAGATTTGAGAGAAGTAGAGAGGTTGAGAGAAGAATGGTTGGAACACTTAGTGTCCTTTTAGAATTCTTGATCTAGAGAGATTGAGAGAATTAGAGAGATGGAGAGAAGAATGATGTGAAGAAAATGGTAGAAGGAGGTTGGTATTTATAGGTAGAGAAGGTGGAAAAGAGTGAAACATGATTGGTTAAAGAAGGTGGAAGAGGATTGAAAAGATGATTGGTGAAGAAAGGAGGTGAAAAAGGGTGAAATATGATTGGTTAAAAAAAGTGGAAGAAGATTGATGAGGTGGAAAGATGATTGGTATATTTATTGGTATTTCTTGAGTATATATTATGTAATTGAGTATATAAAAAGTATAAAAGTATAATTCAAGTATTGAGGATGTGCGTATAAGTATTTATACGTATAATTGTGTCGGCTTACGTATAAATACGTATTTAAATGATCGGTTGTGTGAATAAAAAATATGTATAAAATATGAATTTTATTTTGATTAACGCCTCGAATTGTGAGATTGAAATTAAAATACGAATGTAAGGTTTCTAAAATTAGAATACGAATACGAACATTTTAAAATAGAAATATCGAAGATACGAGACGTTACACGAAATAACGATTAATAATACATAATATATATATAATATATATATATAATATATATATATATACATATATATATATATATATTATGTTTTAACGCCTCGAATTATGATACAAATATTTATTTTCTAAATAAGGATGCAAAAAAGCGAGGCGTTACAATAAGTAAGCAACCAAACCTAGACAATGTCTGTCGGTACCCGGCCACTAATTCTATAGTGATCCTCGACTTTGAGACACAAAAGCACTCCAAGAAGGTCTTACGGACTAGGAGTGGATCTCGCCAAGACTCAATAGATATACCTCTTTCGTTCCTCGGTCTATATGTATGATTGATGGTTACTCGTGTATTCTACTTATGCGCACATGATCTATGGTGATTTCATTCCCTAGCTTATCATACTATTTTGTAACACATATCCCCCCTAATTTTGGAAACAAAATATATTTAAAAAGGGGGACATGAACTCACAGTTTTGCATCCGTGCAAATAGTCTGCTAGCAACCTTTCGGGTTTTCTTGGTTTGTATTCCGATATACAAGTGTCCTAATTTGTTAAGGCACTTAGGTCATTATTTGTTCATGTACAAGTCTTTCATCATAAACCGTGTTAAGACTTGTCTTTGTTTTGTTTGTATGAAAACCCTTGTTTGTTTGTTTAGACGCATTGGTAGTTTGACTTTCCATATGATTTGTTAATAAAAAATCTGTATATATTAGTATCCTTGTTTGTGAAGAGACCGGGACCTAGCTTCCTTGTATGTCCTATGTCTCATATGATTGCTTCGTTGATGTAGACAATATATATTTTATCTCCCAAAATATATATTCTTGTTTCATGTAATCTTGTTCCAATGGATCTTTGATTATGTTTATGTACATATGTATATATATTTTTTTCTCAAATATAAATATATTTTTTCCAAGTTCGACACTTTGCTAAAAATAATAAATTTATAACATGTCTTTGTATATGTATATACATGTATGAGTACTTGTTTCCATACTTGACCAAGTCATGTATTTGTATGTATACGTGTACCTAAGTATATGTATACTGATTTCATAGTGACTTGTGTCATATTTGTACGTATACGTATGTACATATATATTACTTGTTTTCTTGTATTTTACTAAGTGTCTTATGATATACGTGTTATTATATATATATATATGTATGTATTTATTGGGATATTCCCACACTTAGTATTTTGTAGATTTTCCGGAATTATATTTCTTGTGAAATATATCTTTGTTGTTTCCTTAAAAATAATATATTTTTAAGATCGGTTTGTAATATATTTTTCTTACACTTGTTAAATATATATATTTTTGTTTTGTCTGTTGGACCTACAAAAGAACATATGATATCCAAAAGCCAAGACATGGCACAAAGATCAAGAAATAAACAATTGATGAAGCATTCTCTCTCCAAATATAGTGAATCTTGAACTAAATCAGAGCATATGTTGAAGACAAGTAAACATCTGATCAAAGCCTTAGAAGCACTTTTCAAGAAGAAATAAGCTCTGTTGAAGCCAAAGGTTTGATGAAGAAGAACAAACATCTGTCTGGCCAAACAGATGTTTGGATGAAAGTAACAGAGGATAGTCCAAACAGATGTTTCCCAATGTAAGAGTACTTGTTTTATAAGTGTTTAGCTTAGTTAGAACAAATCATACGCTCACTATTAATCAATAATCAAACATGTAAATAAGTTAATTCTTTCATGCCTATAACACATTTCTCAAACCGAGTTTTAACCATACAATTACATAATTAGGTATATGACACCCACCTACAAAAACACGATCATTGTGCATATGTCAAGACTCATACTTTCACATGTACTTTAGTTTTACGGGTCTAACATTACTTAAAAGCCTTAAAAACATCTTACGGGGTACCGGGACGGAACAAGGACCAGACAGATGCAAGAAACAACAACGATAAAAAATTTGGCAAAACCCGCTGTAAGCTACGACCTGCCTACCGTAGCTTACGTAGACACCTTCTGCCAAAAACATAGATCATATGCCGTAAGCTACGGCCAACTATCATAGCTTACGGCCAGCTGCTGCTATTTTTGTGTTTGGAGCTTCTTTTGACCTGTTTCGAGCTCCACTCGATCATGCCTATTCCTCGTTTAAAATTAAACATGCAACATCTAAACATGGTCGGGTTTCTCCTTACGCTACCATAGTCCCATTTTAACAATAATTTTAACATCTAATAAGCCCGAACATGCTTTAAATCTGTCATTTAAGCGATTAATCTTACTTCTTATATTTGACCCGGTTGTTTTTATCATACAACTTCCGATTTAATTGATCACTACCAACACAATACCATTAAACTTATCTTAGTACTTCCATTGATTTTACATTCCTACATGCTCTCAACAATAACATTAACGATCTCTAAAGATTAAAAGTGATTCGAAATCACTACTTTGCCCGTAAAAGTTTCACCATTCCATTGTTTGCCATTGTCTCCAAGCTTTGCCATTCCTAGCTTGGAAACAAGTTCATTCCTTTAATCATTAGACTATACTTGTGGTTATACAAGCCATTCAGATATATTGATAATAATCCACATACTTTTCTACTGGGTTAATGACTATATAGTCAACCCGTTCAACCCATTTAAGAAATACTTGCACAATCCATTTTCATGCATATAGACACTTTAAACACACCTTAACAATCCTAATCATTCATCCAAAACAAATTTAGTGTTTAGGCAACGGGTATATGGACAATCATTCATGTTAAGTTCATCATACACATTCTTTTCATTGTTGTACATTCTGTACAGCAGCTGTTCTCACCCCATTTTTGCCTCTATAACGATCTGAATTAGCTCAATATGTTCACATAAAATGTAATACGCTCTGATAGCTTTCCAACCATATATGATATGCCTTAAAACCGAGCTACGGTTGATTTTATATGAATTTTTCAAAACAGGTGCACAACAATAATTACTTCCCATCAGCTTTGCTAATCTTTGGAAGTATGAACCAAAACTCAACTTTAAATTATCAATTCATGTTCATAATTTATGCTAAGCATCATAAACATGTTAGAGATCATATGATACAATAATTCTCACAAATGTCTACATAGAACATGAACCACGTTGAAACTATACATGCTTAAATGTATGTGTGCATTAGTTAATAATTCAAGCATTTCATCAAACACTTGGTGTGCATACTAAGCACATAGTACTAGTATCCTATGCTCATTTTCCCTCTTCTTGTTTTAATTAACCAAATACAACTAATACTCAATTAAGCTTTGCAATCATGCCCAACAATATTATCATATCTAACAAATTCATACAACAATTTGGGGTTTCTCATCCTATGATCATAAGCCCATTTCATACTTTTCATGAACAATCATTCATACATAACATATGTTCATTATTTCATAAAATCAAAGACTCCACAAAGCAAGAACACTTCCATTGTTACTTAATTCACTATTTTTCTCATGATTTACCCATCAATTCATTACCTATAGATTTTCTTCAATTAGAAAACTTCACCAAATATAAAATTTCAACATACCTTGTGATCCTCTTGCTAGGAGATCACTAATTTCAATCCATGCATTAGATTCTAACATTCTTAGCCTTTGAATTTGATGATTATGAAGAATTAGGGCAAGGTGAGTTCTTCCCCTCTTTTTCTTTCTCTTGATCTACGCACACACACATACAAGTGTATGTTGTGTTTTATTTTTTTATTTAATATAATTAGTTTTCAAATTGTTTCTATTTAGGCCCCCTAGTTTGTCACTTGCTCACATTTGTCATCAACTTCACCCCTTATTTGTTTTGCTAAGCATTTAACTAGATTAAATAACCTGGTTATTACGTTTCTTCTACGAAGCATGGAAACATACTAGTGAATTTAATAATTGAGTTTTGGGGTGTTACAGAAAATCACCGATGTTTGACAAATCAAATTACAAAATCTAGCAATGTCAAATGGTGCATTATCTTGCTCAACAAACACAGGATTAGAGGCCTGTAATGTATGGACCACATATTCCAATGACACCTTGTGTCGAAAATCATGAATGTGAATGAGCCAAAGAAACTAGAAGATTACTCTATGTTATACTTCAAAAAGTTTAAGATAGATGCCAAAGCACTCATTATAATTGCAAAGGCTCTACCAAACGAGATCTATGTAGAACTATTACACTCTAATAGTGCTAATGAGTTGTGGGATGAGTTGAAAGATAAATTCAGTTACTCAGCAGATTGATAAAACAACTAGAAAATTCTCAACATACAAAATGTTGAGAGTATATCTAACCTAGTATAGACAATTGTTTGTGAAAAGGGGAACAATAATGTTGTAAAATCAATGATCCTACCGAAGATGAGAATAATCGTGAATGCGCATTCATGACCACCAAAATGGGAGTCTCTACATGTATAGATAGCCTATGGTATGTAGATAGTGGAGGATCCAGACATATGACTGGATGTAAAGCTCTACGACAAACTTCCATACTCATGGAGGTGGTGACACATCCTTTGGAAATAATTCTAAAGGAAAGGTGATGGGGTCAGGGACAGTTCAGGATGGTAAGCTAAAATTTGAAAATGTTAATCTAATAGACAATTTAAAATTTAATCTACTCAGTGTTTCACAGATGAGTGACAAAGGCTATGGCTCTTTTTTATAAGGACCACTTGTAAAATTGTTGAACCTGAGGTTGTTAAAAAGATGGATAAAATTAAAGCTGAAAGCACTGCACAACTTGTTTCTCATAGAAGTGCAAGTTTATGTAGTGGACATGTCAATGGAAAACCCAAAATCAAATGTATGTTTATTCTCTGTTGCCTCAACAAAAAAAATAGAGTTATTGCATAGAAGGTTGGACATGTTAATTTGAAAACAATTAACACTCTAAAAAAAGAAAAACTTGTCAGAGATCTGCCAACTAAACAATTAAAGTGTGATGAACATTGTGTTTCTTGTTTAAAAGGTAAACAACATAAATCATCATACAAACTCATTGAAGAGTCCAAAACAACCCAATGTTTACAACTGTTACATACATATTTGTTTGGTCGAGTGAAAATCATGAGCTTGAGAAAAAAAAGACATTGCCTAGTGATAGTTGATGATTTTTCTAGGTTTACATGGACTATTTTTACACTCAAAAGATGAGACTGCAGGTATTTTAAAAGAGTTCATCACAAAAGTTGAAAAAAAATATGATCTACTTGTAAAGTCTCTCAAGAATGACAATGACAATGAGACAGAGTTCAGAAATCATGAACTTGATGATTTCTGTATGTCAAATGGAATAGTGAGACAATTTAGTATTTCAAGAACATCAAATCAAAATGGGGTTGTTGAGATAAAAAAAAACAGAACCCTTATTGAGACTGCAAGAACTATGCTTGTATATTCTGGTCTTCCATTGTCCTTTTGGGTAGAGGCTGTGAATACTGCATGTTATGTTCAAAACAAGGTCTTAATAAATCATGGGAATCAAAAGACTGTCTGTGAAATTCTTTTCAAAATTAAACCATTGATATTATTTTTCAAAATCTTTAGTTGCCCATGCTTTATATTGAATCTCAAAGATTCAATCTCAAATTTGTAGCTAAAGTGGATTGTGGATATTTCTTGGGATATTCTTCTATAGCCAATGTCTATAAAGTGTTTAACACAAGGACCATGACTATAGAAGAAACCTTGAATGTAAAATTCAATGAATTATCATCTTTGAAAATCTCTAAAAATCCAGCAGAAAGTATTGATCTTGATAAATTCAATTTCAGAGAGTTAAGTGCAAAGGTTGAGGTTGATGCAGGTAAATCAAAAGCAGTACAACAGGATTACAGAGTTGACATTGAGATTGCATTTCAATATAAAGTCTATTCTGATCTAGGGTTGTCCAAAAAGCTCGCGGCTCGAAGCTCGCTTGGATTTAGCACGGAAAAAGCTCGCTTGATGTGGCTCAGTTTGAAAGTGAGATGAGCTGGCTCGGCTCGGTTAGAAAGTGAGTCTAGCTCGGCTCAGCTCGTAACGAGCCGAATTGGCTCGTTTGGCTTGCATACCAGCTCGGCTCTGATTAGCTCGGATTAACTTACTTTTAAAATATTATATATGTATTATAATATATCACAAAAAACTAATTATTATTACATGTAATTAGGAGTATAATTTGATATCTATAACATATTTGAAGGTTGATTACCATGCTAATGAACTTATATTATATTTCATAGAATTTAAGAACTTATTTTGTGTTGTTAAACTTGATTTTCGCTTGTAATGTATTAGGTTGGGCATATTTTAGATATGCTTTTTTTAAATTATTGAATAATATTTTAGTATACTGAATATTGAAAGCCATGTATTAGTATTTTTTTAAAATCAAGCCAAACCAAGCCGAGCCGAGCCAGCTCGGTTTAAACCAAGCCGAGCCCGAGCTTAGATTTCCAGCTCGGTTTCAAATCCGAGCCGAGCCGAGCTAGCTCGGTTTATAATCGAGCGGAGCCTGAGTTTTGCCTTGTCTCGGCTCGGTTTGTGAACAACCCTATTCTGATCCACAAAGTTCAACTGTAGAAAACAACAATCTGTCCACAAAAACTGGAACCGCTGTTGACCAAAGTCAACCTCAAACCACTGAGGTTGCATGTGATCAAAACAGTGATCCTTCTTACAAATGTGAAAACGTAGGTTCAAGTCCTTGCAAGTGCAAGATAAATGTGAAATTAAGATGTCGATAGATTTTCGTTAAAAAAAGGTTTCTTAAGTAACAAGGATTGAGTTCCTTATTAAAATCGTTGTGTGTATTTGTCTTGTTATATCTTGTTTTTTTTAATCATGTCTACATTCTCTAATGTTTGATTGTTCTTGAATCTCAAATAATATATACAAAATCAATAAAATGTTGTACTGTTTGTCTATAAACTTTTACAATCCAAGACGATTGATTACATATAATTGTATGTATATCATATATTTGGTTTGAGTGCATAGCATGTTATATAAAGCCAAAATCCATAGTAATTATAAATAAAAAAGTTTTATTGTTTTGAGTTCATTTCTTATTCCTTTAAACAAAGAAATACCATCAGGCAGAACAAATACAAAGAAATACAAAATGTGTAGAATACATGCGTTCTAGACTTTTAACACAGAGAAAGTTGATTATTGTAACCTATAAATGATACACGCTCATGGGTTTGCAACTCTTGTGCATTTTCTAAGATTATAGTAAGTTATGTGAGCAAAAGTACGGCTATACGCATGATTTTTCTCTGACGTGGATTTAACACACCCGTAAAATGGCTATTTTCTCTCTCTCTATATATATGTGTGTATGTGTGCGGGTGTAGCTGAATGTTCTTTTCAGAACCAATATAATGTTAAAAAGTGAGAAAAACATACAATGCACTTGTACCTTTTGTTTAAGGGTAATGCATAAGATGAGATGACATGTTTCGGAAAAAAGCGCTCGTTGTTACAATCTTGTTGTTGGAGGTTTAGCAATCACTCTAGCCTTCTATTGTATCCTATTCATCTACAAAACCATTAACATAAAAACCAATACTGCACCTGAAGCAAGTGGGGCATGGCCTATAATAGGCCACTTCAACCTTCTTAGCGGTTCATGTTATGTTCCCCATTTAGCCTTGGCATCCATGGCTGACCGATATGGACCAATATTCACCGTCTGCCTTGGCCTACGCCGAGTTTTGGTAGTTAGTAATTCGGAGATCGCTAAGGAGATCTTCACAACCCATGATCTTTTGGTAGTTAGTAATTGGGAGATCGCTAAGGAGATCTTCACAACCCATGATTTGATCGTTTCCAACCGTCCCAATTACCTCGCTGCTACAATTTTGGGAAACACTTCTTTCTCATTTTCTCCATACGGTCTGTATGGCTTGGAATTCGTATAATCATCTCCAAGGAACTGTTATCGAGTAGTAGGCTTGCGAAGCTTAAGTTTGTTCGAGTTTTCAAGCTAGAAAACTCTATCAACAACTTACTCGAGCTTTGGAAGTAAAAGAGAGATGGTGAAGGGAAATTGCTGGTGGAGATGAAAAATGGTTTTAGGAATTTTATCCATACTAATTAACATGTTTTGTAGAATGTTATTGTGAATAGTATAGATACAATCACAGTCATGCTAATTTGGGCGCTTTCGCTGCTACTGAACAACAGTGATGCTCTTATAAAAGCTCAAGAAGAGCTAGACGCGCATGTGGAAAATGGTAGACAAGTAAATGAATCAGATATAACAAATCTAGTCCACCTTGAAGCTGTAGTTAAAGAAGCATTGCGACTATACCCAGCCACATTCCTTGGTGGTCTAGGAGCCTTTTCGGAAGACTATACCGTAGTGGGTTACCATGTCCCGAAAGGCACATGGCTATTAATTAACATGTGGAAGCTCCACCGCAATCCAAACATATGGTTCGACCCATGTGACTTTAAACCAGAGAGGTTCTTAACCCCAAACCATAAGGATGTAGATGTTAAGGGAGCCGATTACAAGTTGATCCCTTTTGGTGCGGGGAGAAGGTCTTGTCCTGGATACGTCTGGCATTACAAATGTTACCCTTAGTTCTAGCCACTTTGCTACAGAACTTTGAGATGTCCACTGTAGATATGACCGCAATGGTTGGAATGACAAATATGAAGGCAAGTCCACTTGAAGTTCTAGTTTCCCCATGCTTTTAAGTGGCTATAGATGGCTCAACATCTGTGCCTAAGCAGAATCCTTGTTAGTTTCTAAGAAGTAATTGTAGTTAAAATGACTAGGCAGAAAACTGTAGCAGAAGCCTTTTGTAACACTACGTGTTTTTACGTCCAATAATATTCCGACACGTGTCCCGATAAATCTCGTACGCCGTGTGCTAAGACGAGAAGGAGCAAAGTTGTTGAAACATCTAATTATATCCACATAGTGGGGGTATTAGAAGTTGAGGGGCTAATGTTGTAAAAATGCCAAAACTTGAAATCTGGGAGGCGGTTACGGACCGCAAGCCTTTATGGTTACGGTCCGTAACCAGATCTAAAACCAGGGGCGCTTGAGGTCCTTACGACCACAACCATATCGGTCCTTGCGGACCGCAACCATATCTGGTTATGGTCCGCAAGGACCTGCCAGCGACAGAAAGGTGGCAGTAAGCTGCCCTGCCACATATGTCACGGTTTGCCACCTTCTTGCTAGTCTTGACACGTCCCTAAGACACTTGTTCTCATCCCATGACACTCCCTTACACCTGGCAACTCCTCCTAGATCCTCCACAACTATTTAAATGGGCATTTTGTGGGTTGCAACTTGCTCACCTTCACTCTTACTCCTCAAACTCACTTAGAGAAGTTCCAGGCCACTTTGGAGCATTCATCTGAGTTACTAGCAACCTCTAGACCTTGTGTAAGTGTTCCATTTCGTGCTAAGTCTTTTTCATTAGGCTTAAAGCCAAGGTCAAAGTCTTGTCGTAAAAACGCCTTGACTTTGAGCTAAGACCATGACGGTCCAGCCATTGATCGTAACGAACATGGCTACGTGATCGTAATTAGGTAGGTGTTAATCCCTCAAAAGGGCACCTCCTAATTACCACGAATTCCTGACCAATTGAAGGGTCAAAGTAAAAGTCAATAAAAGTCAAACAGGTCAGATTTTATAAAAATTCATAACTGATTATATAAGATTTTATAAAATACGTTTTGCCACTTAATTAACTTGGTAAAATTAGAACATGTATAAACTGATTCGACCCGTCAAGTCTCGGTCTAGAGTCGGTTTGTAACCGAAAGTCGCAAAGTTTGACTTCTATTTTGACTTTTGGTTCTGACCCGATTTAGCCACTTAGGCTACTGACTTTAGGTCATTTTAAGACCATGTTTAAGTATAGTATAACCTCCTAAAGTTATACCACATGGTTCCTTAGCAATCCGAGATTATATGCAAGTTATGTTAAAAATTACTTAAACTTTGCAAAAAGGTCCTTTTTGATATAAATCATGGTATTAATCATGAATCAATATAAAAATGAACCACATACTGATTTGTAAACTTATTTAAAATATATTGATGTCAGAATCTGACCATGAACCAAGTTTTGATAAAAAGATGTAATATATGCTTTTAAATGACTAAAATGCCCTTTCCGACATTTTAGAAAGGTGAAGTATGGTTTTATCACCAAGATGAAATACCTACTGATGTAATATGATATGTAGGATACATTGGGAGATTTATTCAAATTATAAACTAAATAAAGGCCTAAGATTCGTTAAATGCCAATAAAAGACCAAACTACCCTTTTACGTGTAAAGTGACTTAAACCAAACTTTTTATAACCAAATCTTTTGTTTACTGATGTAACATGTTAAATGACATATTTTGGTTATATAAAACAGGTCATAACCTCAGTTTACCTTAAATATCGAATTTAACGGCATTTATCGACTTTTACGCCTTTTTGGCGCATATTTTGGTTTAAAACCATAACTATGAGCTAAGACTTGTTACCTACAGAATTGTAAACTTATTTTCAACATTTTTATAGTAAGTACAAGTCCCGAACTCAGAATCCCAAATATGACTCAAAGCTATGTGTGAAATGACAAAATGCCCCTACGGGACATAGTTTGGTTTAAAACTATCAAGCACACATATAATTGATAACCTACTGATATAACATCATAAAATTTATATTTTTACAGAATTATTATGACCTTGACATCAAATTTACCATAAACATCTTTTATAAACTATAAAATGACCAAATTGCCCTTATGAGGCGTAAATTGAATTTAAAACCAGAACGGACAAACATATTGATATCTTATTGAAAGCATAACATAATTTAAACATATTAGGATATGGAACTTGTATGTGACTTCTTCGGTTACCCGGTTTCGCTTATACGCTTACGGTTAAGCATACGTGACTAGATTACGTATTCTAACCGAAACGGGTTTAACCTTGTCAATTTCTTATCAAAATCCATAATGTTGTTGATATACCCATATTATACAAGTATAGATACTTGTTGGGTCCAATTAACCTTCTATTCCGGTCACCGCTTAATCTAGCGTATCGTACCGTACTTGTTTTTACGTAAGACTAGTCGGTTCAAGTCTAAGACTTAACTAAGGACCCGTTAGCATTCTAATTTGGTTAATAATACCATCATTCCAGACTAAACTCCTTCCCGGTAAATTGTACCTGTGCTTGTCTTTGAATTGCGGCTGAGTTTGGATTTCTTGAAGACTTAAGCTCAGGTAAATACTCTTAACCTATTTTTCTATACGGGCTTGGTATACGGTAAACTATTACCGCTTGGTCGGGTATGGAATCATGTTTTGTCCAGTTGTGATAATTAACTAAATTACATAACCCAGTTTTAATCTGTTTTGTCTGAAACTCAAACATGGGGGGTGGGCTTGACCGTGTCTGGGATATCCTTGGCTCACTAAAGAGTTAGTTGCCACGACTTAAGCATTGGTGTAGGCATACATCGGTAACTGCTATTATTATTATCTGCTTTTTGTGTGAAAGTTTAGAAGTGGTGTGTCAGTCGATCATGTCTCAGTTTTTGTACTTGGCCCCATATGTAAAAGACAGACATGTAAAACTGTATACAAGGTAAATTGTATTGTCCCAAGTTATTTATAAAATGTGCCTAGTGCACCTAAAACCATTTCGAAGGGATTTTCAAAATGAGTCGGTTGATTGTATTTACCAGTGTAAACTAACGTATTTTCAAAAGATTAAGTTACAGGTACAAGTACGAAATAGGCCGAAAGTTGCGGGGCATTAATACTGAGGAGTTGTGACATTATAGTTGTGCCTGTAGAGTCTGTTATCCTTTTGTGTATATTTATTTCCGATCCGCCTGTGGATCTTATTACAAGCCTTATTTGTATATTTTGTGTTTCGAACTTTGGACACTATGGTTTGTAATAGTTTTATTTTACTTCAAGACTTCCGCTGTGTTGTTCTGTGTTTATCGGTTATGATTATATCAACTATACGTCACAATACTCCCCACCAGACCCACCGGGATACACGTGGAAATCGGGGTGTGACGCTTGCACAAAGTGTTTTGTTACAATAGAAAATAAACTGCACTTACTAGTTATAGTACTTTCTCTAGTTTTTCATGTGCAAAAAGTTTTCAAATTTAGCTATGCATTTTTTTGTATAAAAACATGTACCAAGTATCTTTACTCGTAAATGTTAATGTAAATAATGATTGACGGGCACGGCGACAGCTATGGCCATCTTTGACGACTTTGAAATGCCACCATCTACTAGAACGTCATCACTTCATCATGATTCTATTTGACCCACAATGTCATAAACCATTAAAACCGACGTCACCATTCAAACTGAAGTAAGTCAGTCTGTGACACCCGGCTAGTTAGGCTGTATCGTACAAATGTAACACGTGTCATGAATGAATAAAAGGCCGTATTTGATTATTTATGATGTTTATATATGGTACTTGATGTGTTGGTAAATCTAAAGTTTGATTAAAATTATGTTGGCAATATTAAGATAAACGCTTATCGCGTAACAGTTAAAATGCGAAACGAACGTCGGTGACCGCCGAATAATGTTAAAATCTTAAAAATAGTCCGTTATGAGTTAAATAATATATTTAATCATATCGTGAGGAAAAATAATTTAAAACGCTAAGAAACTCTATTTTTCAAGTTTAAGCGCGTACTACGCGATACTGCGCGTATCTGACAAAATACTGTCAACACAGCCAGTTCAGGGCAATCAATAATTATTATAGTAATAATTTAGCAAGTTTATTTTATAGAATATAAAAATAAATTAAAACGCTTAAATCCCTATTTTGCGGATTTAAGCGCGTACTGCCAATTACCGACAACGTAACTGGTCCTGGCAAATAAAATATTGATTAGTAATATTTTAGTGAGTTTATTTTTATAGAGCGTTGAAAATAATTTAAAACGCGTTAAAACGCAGTTAAAACGCTAGATAAAATACTCGGTATCCAGTAAAATACCAGTTTAAAGCCTATATATGTATTATATATATGTATGTATGCGTGAGGTGTGTGTGAGTGGAGGATGGTTGCAGCCATTTAGGGCCTCTCTCTCCTCTCTCTTGACACTTGGTGGAGTTAGGGACATGTATAATGATTAAAAGATATGAAGATCTTCCATATCTTAAAAATTCGAACACCAAAAATTCAAAATACTCCTCCACTCTCTCTCTCTAAGAACCGTACATGCATACACACACACCCATTTTAGAATTTCAAACATAATCTTGAAGATTAAAGTCATTCCAAGCAAGTTTCTAAGTTGTCTTGAAGATCCAAAGGTGTTTTAAGTGATTTCAAGGAAGAATAAGCTCCATATCATCAAAATACCATTAAAAACCCACTAACTTCTTGTGAGGTATAAACTTACTTTATAAAATTTATATTCTTGTTTCATGACGATGATGATGATGGAAAGTTTCTCAAGAATTTGGAGTTCTTCACAAACTTAAAAACAATAACAAGTGGGTTTTAAAGAAAATGAAAATGGATTAGTGTGTGTAAGTATGTAGGGCCATGGGTATGTATGTATGTACATATGAGATTGAGTTTTGATTTTGTTGAATGATTTATGTTGATGTGATTCATGGAAGTTGAATGCATGCATGATCAAAAAGAGTTTTTGTAAAAGTTCTAGTGATTAAAGAATGTTGTGAAAAGTGATATTTTGGAATTATATGTATGTGTACATATGGCGTGTATATATATATATATATATATATATATGTGCATGCATACAAATTTTTGATGATTAGTTCATAAAAGCATGAGAATGTTACATGCATTAATGCTATAAATGATTTGATGATGATTATATGAAGATGAGAATGTTCTTGGATATATGAACATGAAGTAAAGTTATGTCTAGATGCATATTAGTTCATACAAAATGATGAAGACATGATGTTAGTGCATTAAGTGCTTGTACATGGACACGCATGAGGGTGTATGTACATAGAAAGATGAATAAATGATGATATGATAAAAATGATTTTAGATCAGATTATAAAGCATAAAAATAATGTTATTTGAAGTGTAAAATGGTATGGAACTTTGACATAAAGTTTACTAGCTTTGCATGTTGTACTATGTGCTTAAAAGTGTTGTAAGATACAAGAAATCACATGATTTATGTGCCTTACACAAAAACTGCACTAATCTGATTATAACCATCATTTTAATCAGTATATAAATGTATTGTGTTAAAATATGAAGTCTTTTCGAGTTCGGATGGTTATGGTAACGTTTGACGCAAAACTATGCGGTAAAAACGGTAAAAACCGCCTTTTAAGAGGGTTTTTATGAAACTGTTTTAAATCAGTAAATAAACTGATATTTTTAGTATAAATATAAGTATATTAACTTATATTTAGCATTATTTGGTGTTTGGTTAGTCATACGTGACTTTTGGCACCCGAAAACGTAACGAATCACTAAAATACGCATTTTCAACATACACTAGAATGGGTTGTTAATGGTGAACCTTATGTGTTTAAATGTGTTATGTGATTTAAATATGTGAATATGATAATATGTTAAGTGTTGACATGATAGCGGGAATTAAGACTATGCATGTACGCTTGTATATTAAAAAAAATGGTAGAATCGGTGAAATCGCGTTAAAATGTGTAACTTATTTGTCGAGCATGAAAATTTATACATAGGTTAACTTAGTGAGTTATTTCATGTATACATGCTTTAAAAATGATAAAGTGAATAAGTTAATGAGTTTTCGCGTGTTATGATATGGTGAATATGTGCACGTTTATGTATATATATTACGACGCGCAAATCGTAGATATATAGTATTTATAAACGGGAGTGTAACGGATAAAACATTAAGGTCACTAATAAAATTGTTCAAGTCACAAAATCTTAAAATATATAAACTCATATATATATATTTAATATGCCAACATAATAAAATAATAACTTTTCGAGAAAATCTCAAAGTTATGTAAAATTCTAAGTATTGGAGAAACTTAGTAATTTTGTAATATATTGATTATTAAATCGTGCCTACGTATGTTAGGACGTGTAGAATCAAATTGTGGGATTGCGCTAATTTAATTACGCACCCAAAGGTGAGTGTCACTAAACCCCCTCTTTTTACTGTTTTTGTATATGTTTTGGGGGAAGAACACGCCTTAAAAGGATAAGTATACGTTTTCGTATAAAATATGCCTTTGATAAAACTATAAATATATTTTCGTGGAAAATATAATTTGGAATTATGTGATATGCTTTGTGAGAAAAACATGGTTTTGGATATAAATATGTTTCGGATAAAACGGATTTTGGAATAATGATATATGCGTTTCGGGGATGAAACGGGGATTTTACGGCGTTATGGGATAGAACGACCGTGTGGATTTAAAATATTTAAATCTAAAGTTGTAACGAATTCGCCCGGTCTCAAGAGAGTAAGTATCGGGATTAGGCTTACGTTTCGGTGGGGACATCGGGGATTCGTACAATGTGTTATATTAAATTTTATCATTTTAGTAGGATATATATTGTTCATAAGGTTGGCACCTTGGGTGACCCATTGCGGGCACTTTGTGCGAACTTAGCCATTTAATCATTAATATGGATTGCGTGGAATTGTTGATAGATCTATCGGGTTGACAACCCCGTCGCGACTGTAGCTCAATGTCATGTCAAGCGACGAATTTATATTCTATTATTGTCTAGCGTTGATTATACCCTTAATGTTAATATATAGTTCTTATTGTCTTGCAAACATATGAGTCTAAACATTTGATGCAATAAATTTAATATGTGAAACTTGAGGAAGATGCTTAGTTCGGAGGTTTCGGGGAAGCGCTTGCGACGGTTGACTCATGGATTTTATTAAGGAAATAAATTAACTTTCAAAAATATTATTTGGATGTTTTAATAATAAACACATATTAGAAAGTTTTCCTTGTTTTAAATTTGAATATGTGAGCTCACCCTCCTTTGTGTTGACACTTGATTTTAACGTGTTCTTCAGGTACTTGAGCATGGCTTCAGGAATTATGGTGTATCTTGTGGTTGATGATGCATGGTTGTTTAAGAATGTTTTGGACAAACTTTTAAAACTTTGGGACCTATGTAATAAGATCCATAAGGATAAAAAAACAACTTAACAGTGGTGTGGTTGTGATGTACGTTAAACCTTATGTTTTAAAAACTATGTTTTAATTAAGTTGAATGTCCAACATTAACAATGCATCGATCGACAAGATATTTATGGGCACCAACTTCCGTCACCATTACGTTTGTATTTCCGCTGCGACGTTTTTGGGGTGTTACACAGTCGGTACCTCCAGTTCAAGTGTTAGGTGCTTTAGTTTTGGGTTTAAGGATCCAACTGAATGTCTGGACCATGTAATTGATCATATAAACCGAATCAACTATTTAAGTGGAGTGGGGTGATGCAGCAGAGAGATAAACAATTGGAATTCCTCTTGTTGAAAAGTAAGGAAAGAATATTGCATTCTACAACAATGTATGTAGTATAGAGACGTAGAGGTTATATGGGTGGGTTGAGTAACCGGTCAAGACAGTTTGGTTTTATTTGAAACACTCTTTGACTACGAGTTTAAAACTTCTCATAAAGAATTAATCTTTCCTATATGATCATAGAAACTATATATTTTAAAAATAATCTACTTTTTATTTTAAAGGTTTATGCATTAATATACACCTCCTTGACTTTTGACTTATTTCCTTGTTAGCTAATTTTAAATTTACCCCTTAAAGATAAAACACAACCTGAATCGAGCCGATATAAGTAGATGGGCCAAAGTTCCCACCTCTAATACAAGATACGCTTGCAGCATCCGGTTTCCAACTCAACTGCAAGAGGAGCAGGATGATCGATATGAACTTGTGAAAACATAATGATTTGTTCACATTTATATAGCTTGAATTCCAAAAGCAAAAGCCCTAGCACAAGATTTATACAATCACAATTTTACAACATGTCCACTTCCATATCTTAAATAAATTTTACTAAGCATCTTACAACAGAATTTCACACAATCCACAATACAGTTATATCTTCTTTTTAAAAAAGAAAAAAATGGTAACAAGATTCACTTTTCTGAACCTGGACAGCCAGTGCCATGAACACATGGAAGTGGCTGACAAACAAAGATCCTCAATCACAAATCTCAAGCAGTTATATAACCCCTTTTGACATTATATGTTATAGAAAATTGTACTTTTTTTTGAACGGCAAACAAACCAATTCTAAACTCCAAATAATCTTTAAACAAACCTGCAAAAAGTTAAATACAATAAATTCTCCTAAAGAATACTTTCATATAAAGCCCAATTGGATGAAATGAAAAAAAGTTGAGGATCTTATAGACATTCGACACTCAGTGCCAGTTGAGCTAGTTGCATCTAGTTTGATGGTATAGTCAATAATCTGATGATAAAATAAAAAACCTCTGTCTACTCTTTATATCTATTGGGCATGAGACATCTTATCATGGTTATTCAAATGGTAGCTGCATTACATATACAAGTTACGCTTTCAAGCCATACGTATTCCTAGACTTCAAGTGCAAGATGTTAATTAGATGGTAATGACAAGCAAACATTACTTTATATACTTTAACTCTTAATCCATATAAATACTTTGAACTTCTATTGGATAAAAACCCTTCGATAATGTTAAAGACACCAAACAGATCCTTTACAGACCAAATTTTTGTAGAAACATGTACGTCTCATAATCGTTAGAATCGAGTGCATATCTCAAACTTTCTAGTCTTTCTGTAAAATAATTTCCTTCACTTTAATGCACCTCAGAAGTTTGATGACTGCGTAAAACTCCAAATGTTACACTAGGTTAACAAAAGTTTTAATGTAAAATGCAATCTGAAAGATATACAATCTTTTTAAACTCCTCCTGGACTCCTAGAGATCTCAAGTTCTTTGCATAAGCTTAATTAGGCACATCCCATGACTAAACAACACCTCCCTTTCAAAACCCATTATCATTTTCCATAAAAAAATCATATGATATCTCTAGCTTATCACTACATTCACCATAGATATTATTGAAAGTATGTATGTTGTTCATAAACTTAATAGCATTTCTCACAAGATTACAAACAACACACTTCTACTTTGATGTAGGTGTGTTTGCAAAACAGACTTACTATGAAAATCAATAATAATTGTGTTACTGAATTCGTCATTAACTTGGACAGAACAAATGAACAAAACTCGAATTGGTTTTATATCTGAAAAGAAGTTATCATCAGCAATGGTAATCATCGACATCAAGTAGTCTGCCCCATGTTCAACATATCACACTCACTTATAAATATAACATTTCTAACTCAGAAGTTTTTGTCAAGTTATCAAGCCTATAAATCATTGCCTATCATCCACATTGTTACAGTTACAACTAAACTATACACTTAATGTACAAAAGATATAATGTACATTATTGTACGGGTGTGCCGGACTCGTTTCAATCAATTTCAACCCATGCATAATTTAAAAATATCAAGCTAAGACTAGGCAATACCAAAACATGTATGAACCTAAGGTCATCCGGAAAGCCATACCTAGTTATTACGATCTAATAAGTACATGTAGTGTTAACATAATAACTTTTACACATAAACTAAATTTAGAACGACGCAACCTTAGGGGATAAGAATTTTGGCCGTGATGAATTTCAAAGACCTCCTATCCTCGATACGGGTCAACGATGTAGGAATGATTAAACACATTCATGACCTACGACTTCAATGGCATTGTAGTTCATCAACTCGCCCACTATATATACATATGGAGTACCATTGTTAAAAACATTTGAAACACCTTATCTAGACGTACACAACTAACACATGCTATATGGTCGTTAGGGAAAAAACGTCCAGATAAATGATATTTAGACTCCGCAAGATTACAATTTAATCTATAATAAATTCTAATAAATCAAACCATCTTAGCACTGTCAATCATTTAAGTATTAAATTGCCACTTGCATTGTTATAATCATTATTATTTTGTTTTAGGAGGGAAAACACAAGCTTTTTGTGTTCACTTATCTTTGTCACAAATTTTAAAGAAATCGAACGTGTCTTTTTGTGCAGACTGTTCCTTTTAAACAAATTACTTGAAGAAATATTATGGATTTGTCCTCTTTTAAGGTATATCTACTATCCTTTGTCATCTTTATAATAGTATTTTATTTCATAAAAAATATTGCGAATCCTGCAATGATTAATTATTTACACCGATTTTTTACTAGGTATTTGTTGATCCGATAAATTTCTTAATATTTAATTACTTTAACATTTCCAATAAAAACTTTGATGCTTTTTTAAAGGTTCAGTTGTATCCTTTGATTTATTTACATATAATCATATTCTTTCCATTCAATATATATCTGTCAATAGTTTATTCAAGATTATATTAATTTATTTTTTTTATCAAACTTTCTATAATAAATCCTAATCAATTAATGATTGCATACGTATTTTTATATTAAATAATTAAAATATTTTTTATTATTTTGATGTATCATTAAAATTTTAGTTACATTCCTTTTTAAGATCAATCAAATCATTTTTTATGTTTATGAGATTTTTACTTGTGTTCTCCTTTATATAAAGTTCTTTCTGTAACTAAATTGTAAATGCAATTTCGTTATAATTGTCATATTTTTTTTTCCTGTAACTAAATTGTAAATGCAATTTTGTTATAACTGTCATATTTTTTTTTCTTTTTGAAGTCGTCATTCTTAAAACACTCAATAAAATACAATGACCTTTTAAAATATAATCTCTAATTGTACCTGAAATTATAATTGACTTTTACATATTATAATATATTTAACACATTCAAGTTATAAAACAATTAAAGTTTTTAATTATGTTTAAGAATGGTAATAGTTTAAATTGACTTCTTTTTTGTTTAAATGAATTAATATAATAATTATTACCTTTTGTGTATTAGTTATTATTATTTTTTAATGAAATCTTGAATGATAATTACAAATCATTTCTATTTAAAATGTTTGCATAACTTATAAATAAACAACAACCTAATGTTTGGTCAATGATTATTAATAAAAGTAAAACATAATCACTATTAAAGGTTTTTGTACTTAAAAGAATTATTTTCTTTTTCTCATGAGCAGTGACACTATAAAGAATAAAAATAAGACACAAAGTTAAGTTAGTAATATGATACAAATAAGACGACAAATGTGGGGTATAAAAAATATTTAGAGATTTATAGATTGCTTATATGTTTATTACTTATATATTGTAATTACCAAAGACGTTGGTGATCAATGGACAGAGGTAAAAGCATTTTGGTACACTTAGATTTGAAGGTCTTAGGTTCAAGACTTCAAATCACACATAAAACAGAAATAAAGAACAAAAAACTAGTATATTGTAATTTAACCTTTTCCATATTTAATGATCATTTCATATTATTATAAAATGACTTATACTATATATTAAATAAGTAAAATATATTATATAAAATGACCTGTGATTTTTTTTATTTATTTGTTAATGAGAAGTCACTTCGTGTTAAAGGGTGGGGTATTAATGTATGTTAATAATCATAACACGGGAACCAATTGTGAGTATAGTAAAATCTACATCTATGTGTAATTTGTTAAAGTTTAGATTTAAAAAAAGTATTTTCTATATACCGGCCATGTAACACACAGGATCTTAAACTAGTGTTTACTATTTCAATAACTGATCTAATAAGTCCAGTGTTGTGTAACATTTTTAACTTGTAGCACCATAAACAGATTAGGGTGTTGTTTGTTTTTTAAGAGGTAAAATGTCTGCAGTCCGCGAACCACATCTGCAGACATCTGTAGAAGAGGATGTGGACTAAACCTCTGCAGTCTGCAAAAAGATGAGTGTTTGTTTTTTTAACGTATGTAGACTTCTAAAATAAACTGGTGGTGGTGGTGGACGGTGGTGTTGGACGATGGTGCTAGAGAGTTGTGCTGGGTGGTGGACGTGGACGGTGGTGGTGGGTGGTGGATGTTGACAGTGGGTGGTGGGTGGTGGACGTGGACGGTGGGTGGTAGTGGTGGATGGTGGTGGTGGTGGTGGACGGTAGTGATGGGTAGTGTTTAGACCTCTGCAGACCTTAGAAGATCTTAGAAGTGGATGAGCCAAGTCTGCACCAAGAAGAGTTCGCACATACATTTTTTAATGAAACGTCTTTGGCAAAAGAAATAATCTGCAGATGGCAATGTCTGTGCGGTGTAGATAGAAGAGCCTACGCAGATCATTTTAGAAAAACAAACACCACCTAAAACTTAGGGAGATAAACATTTGTGCTCCTGATGAAATATCAAAGAACTCATAATCCTCGATATCGATGGGAGTGCATAGTAATGATAAACACGTCCATGTCTTGACTTCAAAGACATGGTCTTATATGCATTGTAGTCCATCAACCAATTAAAACCATAATGAAATACCTTATTCCAGACCTGCACAACCAACACATCATATATTTGCATCCGAACAAGAAAAAAAAATTCAAATCAAGAATCAAAGAAGCCCAGAAGCAAGATGGAAAATTATGGGAAATCTCACAAACTCTGGAGATAGGTAAGCAATCCGAGTTTCGTATTGACAAACAAGGTGTCATTTAGTGTAGGAAAGGATTATTTGTTCCTCGATGGCGGATCTAGAAGAAAAGTTCAGGAGTATCCCCAAATATGTTTTAGATCTAGGGTATCCTAATATTTTGCTTAGGGGTATCTCCAATACAAAAATCGCAGAGAAAATATACTTTTTTGCACTACTTTTACACCCCGCCAACAAAGTTGACCCCTAATGTCTTCATACATCCACCCCTGGTGTTCCTATTGACTCCTTCCGTCATGAATAATTACTATCAAAGGCTCATAATTCGCCTTTTGTCTATTCATCCGGGATCAACAATGATGTACCGTGACTTGAAGCAAATTTTTTTGTGAAACGAAATGAAAGAAGACGTTGCCTAGTTTGTGGCAAAATGCCTGACTTGCTAACAAGTGAAAATCAAACATCAAAGGGCTAGTGGTTTATTGCAGCCTCTTAATATCCTTGTTTGGAAGTGGGATAAAATTTCTATAGATTTCGTGATAGGCCTACCAAAGACCTTTAGAAAGAATGATGAGTTTTTTTTACCAAACTAGTGTTTATGGAAAAAGTATCTACTAAAATGGTGTTGTTTCAAAAGTATTTACTGAAATAGTGTTTTATCTGAGTTTATTAACTTCTTGCTCCTAATCTTATTGGATAACTTCATTTCATAAAACAATCAATGACTTAGTTATTTTTTTATCTAAGAAAATTGATGTTTAATATTAAAAAGTTGTTAACCTCACATATGTAAATAAACTATTTTATGTCTTGCTTGCGTTGTTGCGCGCTAAACCGAATATTTCCTAGTTTGATAACATCTACATTTGTGTTTCGGCTACTTGTACATACTACTCGTTACATGATCTTAAAAAATGACATCGAGACATAGATAGAAATACGCTCGCCATAGAAATTTTTTTTAATGAAGTTTAGGAACTATAGAGTAACTTTGTTAAAGTTCAAGAGTAGCAGTGTATACTAACCTATGAAAAAGATAACAAAAAATTGGTAAAGTTCTGGTAATTTTTATTGTATAATCTTCAATAAAAGGAAAAAAATTGGCACTAGTCGGGTTTTGAACCCGGGTGCTTCATTTTGCTTGATCAAAGCTGCCAGCATTGAAACCACTCAACCGCATGCCCTACGCTTTCAGTGATATATAAACAACGTTGGAGAATGTAACAATATATATATATATATAGGGTAAGGTTCATGCGAGAACCATCTTTATTGTGAGAACCGCGAGAACCAATGTGAACACAAAAATAACCAACTAACCTAACCCCCCAAACCTAAATGCTAAAAACTAAAAGCCCCAAAAAAAAACCTTAAAAAATCTAAAAATCTAAAAAACATACAAAATTTTTTCATTTTTTTTACCAAAAAATCGCTAATTTTCGTCACAATTGTTTTATTTGGTGACGAAAATTAGCGATTTTTTGGTAAAAAAACACTTTTTTGGGTGTTTTTTTTAGATTTTTTAGGTATTTTTGGTTGTGTTTTCATTAGTTCTCGTGGTTCTCGCAATAAATTGTGATTTCTAACGGATCTTTCTCCTATATATATATATATATATATATATATATATATAAGGGATGTATCATGAGAAAGCTAGTTTAAATGAGAAACCCAAAAAACTAACTAAAAAAAGCAAAAAAAACATATCAAAAATTTTATTTTTATTTTTTATGAAAAATCGCTCAAAATAATATATATAAAATAATTGTACTGCGCATGTGCACTAATACGAAAAAGCTAAACCACCTGACCCACCCCCCACCGACACCCCCAAAAAACCTAAACCCCCCCCCCCCACCCCCCAAAAAACCTGAAACTAAACCGTAAACATAAACCCCAAAAAATCTAAACCCCCAGCCCACACCCCTAAAAAAACCTAACCCCTCCCCCCCACCCGCACCCCCCAAAAACCTAAACCCCTCCTCCCCTCACGCCCAAAAACCTAATGCTAATCCTAAATCTCCAAAAAACCTAACCCTAAGAGCTAAACTAAACTGAAAAGCTAACTTTAAGCATATAATGCACATGTGCAACATATACATATAATGCACATGTGCAGTACAAGTTTCTTTGTTTTTTTTAAAAAAAAATTATATATATAAAAACTAGCGATTTTTTATATAAAAAAATTGTTACAAAAAAATTGTATGTTTTTTAGGCTTTTTTAGTTAGTTTTTTAGTTTTCTCATTTATATCTAGTTTTCTCATGATACTCTCCCTATATATATATATATATATATATAGGATTGAGATCAAGGGAAAACCTCTCCGAGTTATGAGAACTTAGAGAACTCGACATTCTCGTGCGAGTTTTGCCCCTAGTTTTTTTACAACCCTAGATTAAAGTGTTAGAAAACACTGCCGTAAAAAAGTTTTTAAAAAAAATCGAAGTGGTGTTTTTCGGCCCTTAACGGTAGGTGTAAAATGATGATGACATAAGCATGACATCACCTTTTACAACATTTACGGCTGCCGTAAAAAAATAAGTTTTTTTTTTTGAAAAGTTGATTTTTTTAGGATATTTGATAAAAAAAATTTTTTGAAAAAACATTTCGTAAGGTCGAGTTCTCTAAGTTCCCACAACTCGTATAGGTTTTCATTTTACCCTAACCCTATATATATATATATATATAGGGTAGGGTTCATGCGAGAACCACCATTATTGTGAAAACCGCGAGAACCAATGTGAACACAAAAGTAACTCACTACATCACACCTATAACCTAAAAAAACCTAATCCCCTCACACCCCCCCCCCCTCCCCCCCCCCCCCACCACCACCCCGGAAAAAAAACCTAACCCCCTGTAACACCTCGTAAATTTGTGTCCGATGATATGCTGACACGTGTCCATACTCTCGTGTGTGCCTAATGTTTGCCGAGAGGGACCATTTTTGCCGTTTAATGAAAATATAATTATAAAAGGACTAAAGGTGTCAACATGCCATTTTAATGGCCTCTGATTGACCCTTAACGGACCACAAGCCTTTGTGCTTACGGACAATAAGAATTATAAAATTTTGTTGATGGGAGACGGTTACGGACTGTAAGACATGATGTCTTACGAACCGTAAGGAGTTCAAAACAGTGGGCGCTAGAGTGGCTTACGACCGTAAGCCATCACCCCTTACGGTCCGTAAGGGACTGCCAGTGGCAGTTTTATTTGGGAGCCAAGGCATCCTGCCCTTGTGCCACCTATCTCGCATGTAGCCACCCTTGTGCAGCTCATGCCACCTCCTTTAACACTTGGAATGATCCTAGATCATGTCCTAACACCTAGAACAATCTTGGAGCTCATTTCTTAGTATAAATAGAGCCATTATTCAACCCTCTTCATTGCTCATTCTTCAATCATTTTCTCATCTGCTCTATTGTAGGTTCCTGATCCTTAGGAGCTTCATAATCAAGTTCGTTTGCATCTAAGGATTACTTGTAAGTATTCCTTTCAACTGCATTTGTGTTTTATAGACTTTTAAAGACAAAAGTTAAGCAATTTCGATAATTTCTTTGACTTTCGGTTTAGACCTTTATGGTCCATCCATTGTTCAAGATGAACATGGCTATGTGATCGTAATTAGTTAGGTGTTAATCCCTCAAAAGGGGCACCTCCTAAAGATCACATTTACTAGGCCAATTGAAGGGTCAAAGTTAATGCTTTAAAAAGTCAGACGGGTCAGATTTTCTAAATATTATAATATGAGTTTATATATGTTATAAAACATATTTTGACACTTAAACAAGTTGGTAATAATTATTTGAACATGTAAGAACATGTTCAACCCGTCATTTCCAGTCTTAGTGTCGGTTCCCAACTGAAAGTCGCAAAGTTTGACTTCTGCTTTGACTTTCGATTCTGTATAGATATCACCATCTACATCCAGAAAGCCGTATGCTTTGGAAGAAGCTTGTACAGTTTGGGAAGGGGTTTTGATTGATAAAAAAGAAGAATCTACTTCAACCGATATGCCCTTAGGCACGGCCATACATAACATAGAAATCACACTTGGAAAGGGTGGACAATTAGCTAGAGCAGCGGGTGCTGTAGCGAAACTGATTGCAAAAGAAGGGAAATCGGCCACATTAAAATTACCTTCTGGGGAGGTCCGTTTGATATCCAAAAACTGCTCAGCAACAGTCGGACAAGTGGGGAATGTTGGGGTGAACCAGAAAAATTTGGGTAGGGCCGGATCTAAGCGTTGGCTAGGTAAGCGCCCTGTAGTAAGGGGAGTAGTTATGAACCCTGTAGACCATCCACATGGGGGTGGTGAAGGGAGGGCCCCAATTGGTAGAAAAAAACCCACAACCCCTTGGGGTTATCCTGCACTTGGAAAAAGAAGTAGAAAAAGGAATAAATATAGTGATAATTTGATTCTTCGTCGCCGTAGTAAATAGGAGAGAAAATAGAATTTCTTTCTTCGTCTTTACAAAAAAAAATAGGAGGAAGCTGTGACACGTTCACTCAAAAAAAATCCTTTTGTAGCGAATCATTTATTAAAAAAAATAAATAAGCTTAACACAAAAGAAGAAAAAGAAATCATAATAACATGGTCCCGGGCATCTACCATTATACCCATAATGGTCGGCCATACTATTGCTATCCATAATGGAAAGGAACATTTACCTATTTATATAACAGATCGTATGGTAGGACACAAATTGGGAGAATTTGCGCCTACTTTAAATTTCCGAGGACATGCAAAAAGCGATAATAGATCTCGTCGTTAAAAAACGTTTGTTTATGTTTATGTATAATAATATATATAGATATTTATCATTGATTAGTAGGAGGCGAACTTTATGTTAAATAAGAGAACAACAGAAGTATACGCTTTAGGTCAACATATATCTATGTCTGCTCACAAAGCGCGAAGAGTAATTGATCAAATTCGTGGGCGTTCCTACGAAGAAACACTTATGATATTAGAACTCATGCCTTATCGAGCATGTTATCCCATTTTTAAATTAGTTTATTCTGCAGCAGCAAATGCTAGTTCCAATATGGGTTCGAATGAAGCAAATTTAGTGATTAGTAAAGCCGAAGTAATAAAAATAATAAGGAAGACAGAATCAATGAAGTTTTGCTTGATTTTCACTGAAAACTTGAGTAAGGAGTAGATCTTTTTGGAGTTTTCTAGAATCTGAAAGCGAGAACTCCTTTCTTTTTCTTTTTTTCTTTATTTGACCTACTTTAGCCGGATGAAAAGAAACTTTCACGTCCGATTTTTAGGGGGGGGGATCCTATCCCAATTTTTATTTTGCTAGGCCCATAGATAAAAAACCCACTTTTTTACGATTACGGGGTTTATTGGAATATGAAATTCAACCCTGGAAATACAGGATCCCAATTTTTTTTACTACCCGGAGCTTCGATACATTTCGAAATCGAGAGATGTCTACCGGAGGAGGTTCTATCAGACAACAATTAGCCAATCTAGATTTACGAATGATTATAGATTATTCATTGGTAGAATGGAAAGAATTGGAGGAAGAGGAATCCACAGGGAATGAATGGGAAGATCGAAAAGTTGGAAGAAGAAAAGATTTTTTGCTTAGACGCATGGAATTGGCTAAGCATTTTATTCGAACAAATATAGAACCAAAATGGATGGTTTTGTGTCTATTACCAGTTCTTCCTCCTGAGTTGAGACCAATCTATCATATAGATGAGGATAAACTAGTGACCTCGGATATTAATGAAATCTATAGAAGAATTATCTATCGGAATAATACTCTTACAGATCTATTAACAACAAGTATAGCTACACCAGAAGAATTAATAATATCTCAGGAAAAATTGCTACAAGAAGCCGTGGATGCACTTCTTGATAATGGAATCTGCGGACAACCAATGAGGGATGATCATAATAGAATTTACAAGTCGCTTTCAGATGTAATTGAAGGCAAAGAAGGAAGGGTTCGCGGGCAATTTGGCGAAGAAAAGACTACTCGGATAAAGGGCAGAATTAAGACAGATCAAACTAAAGATATTAAGCATAACAGACATTTTTTTTTCGTCGATATAATTGCATTTTGATTGAGTTATTGATATAAGGAAAAATGAAGAAAGTAAGGTAGACAAAAAAATCCTTCTTTTTCCACTCAATCAAAAACCCTCCAATTCTCAAAGGAGAATAGAAAAAATCATACTTTCATACAATATCTTAATTGAATTATATGTAATGATCAATAAATTCAGTTGAATTCTAGATATACACATGTCAAAATTCTAGCAACGAATCTATAATAAATTCTATAAAGGAGAAAGATTTTCTATAGATAGTTGGACTGGAATTGACGAACACTTAATACCAATATTATTCTTTATTAGTATTAGTGTCCAATAAAAATAGAAATGGGGCGTAGCCAAGCGGTAAGGCAACGGGTTTTGGTCCCGCTATTCGGAGGTTCGAATCCTTCCGTCCCAGAGCATATCCCTTGTATCCGAATACTTCTTTTTTGTTCAACAAGGTTCTGTTTTGAACAAATAATATTTCTTTTTTTCTTCGACCTTTGTATTGTAAAAAACAGAAAAAAAAATGATATGATTCAACCTCAGACCCATTTGAATTAGAGTTCTATTAAGATCATAATACAATGTAGGATAACCCCCTAACGTTATACTACATGATCATAATCAGATTCTGAGTTTTTGTACAAGTTCTTACATTATGCCATTCTTTGACTAAAATGCCATTTTTACAAGAAATAAGGCTTTAAATAAGAATAAACTTGCAAATGGTTTACCTACTGATATGTTAATATAATTAACATATTATAATGTTATTAAAGTGATCATAAACTGAGTTTCTATATAAGATCGTAAATTATGTTTAAAAATGACCAAAGTACCCTTTCGGCACCTAAAATTAACATAATTTATCCTATAAAACTCATTACCTACTGATATTATAACTTATTTAAAATATTTTCACAGTAAGTACATGGTCATAACTCAGATTTTCAAATAAGTCCACAAATTATGTGAGAAATGACCAAAATGCCTCTACAGTGCTAATTTGGTCTTAAAATCATATAACACACACATGCTTGATTACCTAATGATATTATATCATAAATATAATATTTTTACAGAATGATCATGTACATAACATTAGTTTATACACAAGTTCTTTTAATACGTCGTATAATGACTAAAACGCCTTTACGAGACATAGTTTTATTTTAAAACCTTAAAGGACATATAAGTGGATATCCTACTGATATTACAACTTATTTAAAGTATATTGGCATATAGAACTTGTTCATGACTCCTCTAGTTATCCAGTATGTAAGTTTATCGAAACGGGTCAAACTTTATCATTTTTATCTTAAATTCCAGAATGTACATTGTTTACCCATATTATACAAGTCATAGTACTTGTTGGATTTAAACTACATTCCATTCATGTCATTGCTTAATCTAGCGTATCGTACCGTTTTGATTAATTTAAGTTAACCGGTCCAAGTCTATTACTTGAATAGGACCCGTTGACCATCTAATTGGTTATTAATACCATTCATTCCAGACTAGGGCCTTCCAGCAAATTGCAAACCGAGCTAGTTAATTGGATACGACTGTGCTTATTGTATTTTCTTATTTATTAAGACTTGCTAAGGCAGTTAAATACTCTTAACCTGTTTCCCTATACGGGCTTGGGATACGGTATATTATTACCGCTTGGTCGGGCATGGGATCAAATGTCGAATTGTGACTAGAAAATACGCATAACCCGTTTTAATTTGTTTTGTCTGGTAACTTAAACATTTGGGGGTTAATTCGACCATGTCTTGGATATTCACGGCTCATTAAATTGCTAATGGCCACGACTTATGCACGAGGTGTAGGCATACATCTGACAGATGCTTATGCTATATAAAATATTTTTCTTACCCATATTGGGGATACCCCTTCGTGGGTTAAAGTGGCGTGTGGTTAATCATGTTATTCGGTTTCTGCACCGGACCCCATATGTATTGAAAGACTTGTAAAACTGTATACAAGATCATTTTGAATTGTCCCAAGTTATTTATGAAAATCATGTGCCTGGTGCACTTAAAACAATTTTGAAATATTTTCAAAATGTGTCGGTTATTTGTATTTACTAGTGAAAACTAACGTATTTTCAAAAGACTAGGTTATAGGTTGCAAAGATACGTAAATAGGCTGGAAGCTGTCTGGTAGTGCTTTAAAAGGAATTTGCAACTCCTTTGCACGTAGTTGAATAGTATGTTGAACTCGCCTTGTATATTTTATCCGATCCGCCTGTGGATCTTTATTACAAACGTCTGTAATTATTATTTTAAACATTTGAACATTTACGTTTGTAATGATATTTTAAATCCAAGACTTCCGCTGTGCTGTTTGTGTTTGTTGACTATGACGACACCAATCTTACGTCACGAAATTCCCTATCCGGGCCCACGGGATTTGCTTGGAAATTCGGGGTGTGACACCCACCCAAGCTAAATTCTAAAAACTAAACTATAAAGCTAAACCCCAAAAAAAAACTTAAAAAATCTAAAAAACATACAAAAAAAAATTTTTGAAAAAAAAACGCTAGTTTTCGTCAGCAGCAAAAAATAATATTTTTTTTGGTGACGAAAAATAGCGTTTTTTCAAAAAAAATGTTAAAAAAATTTGTATGTTTTTAGATATTTTTGGTTGTGTTCACATTGGTTCTGCCGTTCTCGCAATAAAGGGTGGTTCCTAACAGATCCTTACCATATATATATATATATATATATATATATAATATATATATATAAGGGATGGATCATGAGAAAACTAGTTTAAATGAGAAACCCAAAAAACTAACTAAAAAAAGCCAAAAAAACATATCAAAAATTTTATTTTATTTTTTTATTAAAAATCGATTATAGGTGATATGTTAAAATTCTTTAGATGGGAGGAGTTCTTATGGTTTTCATAACTGGTAGTGGTTCTTCCTTGAACCGAATCTTATATATATATATATATAAAGAAACCTAGTCAATATTTGGCCGTCCATATTAACCAATAAAAACAGAAATTGTTTCCCTTCATGGAAAACGTAGATAAAATATCATATTATATTTTTCTTTAGTTAACATAAAAAAAGTTCTGTTACCTCACAGATGTAAGTAAATACCTAATTCTATTTTTTTCCAATGTAGAGAGATTAATATGTTATCATCCATGTTATATCTTTCAAATATATAAACAAAAAGTAATGGTAAATAAAGAATCTATATATTTAATAAATGAAACCACTAAGGAGATATGTGATCGAATGACTTCACACAAATAGAAAAACCTTTTTAATTAAAACACAAAATTTTAACACGTTTACAATTGACCCAAGACCAGTTTACTTGATCCATGACCCGATTTATTTTCAACTTTCCTAAACAAAAATTGTATACCTCTCTCACTCTTTAGAAAACCCTAGAACAACCTCTTAATCTCTATGAATACTCTGCGACATCGAACAATCGATTGAAGCCGCCTCAATATTCTCATAAACTCCTTTCAAATATCGATCTCCTGTTGATTGATGAAACAACATTGAAGACGCCACAAGATCGTCGATTATGTGAGATATCATATCTCCATTCGAAGTGTTGTATACGAAAACACAAAGACGCGGCCGTTCTTGGCAAGTTTTTTTTAATTTTTTTTCTACATGAAGTAGATTATTGTATGGTTGTTTGGCTAATTCTAGGGTTTCAGGATTGATGGGTTTTTAAATTTTCATCTACAGAACAATGATGTTCATGAGAATTGAGAATTGTATTTTGGCGGAAATTAGCCTTCCTATTATCAGATTTCCTTCTTCCTCTTAACCCTATTTTGATTTCACTTTGCCTCTGTTCACATGGTTCCCCTGTTATCTAGATCTATGTTACCCATCGATCAAGATTGTCGTTTTTCAGCCCAATTCCAAGCACAACCAGGTATATCGAGGTCTTTGTTTATCTCACAGTTTGTTTTCGTTTGTTACTCATCGATTTCTAGGGTTTTTGGCATAAATCTATTTGGGGAAAACGGTTACAAAAATATTTTTCAAAATTAATTTCTAGGGTTTTTGACATAAACTATTTGGAAAAAATGGCTGATTGATGTCTAGGGTTTTTGACATAAAACTATTTGGGGAAAATGGTTAAAAACGATGTAATACAACTTATCTAAAACGGGTGAAACAAAAAAATGTCACTAAAGGGGGAAGCTCTCAAATATATTAGTTAATTATAATCTACAAAAAGAAAAAAAAAGATTCTTTCATTAGCAGAAACCTTAGCTATACAATGGAGATTAAACCTTTTAAACTGAAAGTTTGGTTTTATGAATTTGGCTGTTGGTTGTTGAAATTTGAGTTATATTGTTATCTGCAATCTTATCCCTAAAGGGTTTATTATTTTTCTTTTCCTTAGATATTGACTTCAACAACTGCATCTTTCACGGTACTCATTCTAATTGTTAGGAATCTATTATGTAAGTTATATTGAATATTCAAATAACATAAAAAAGATAGTTATATATTTATTGTATCCTATTAGATACATTGCGCTTAAGTTTATTTATTTAGCAATGTAGCTTCTTAAGAAGAATGCATGGGTCATTAATATATTTCTACAATTAAGGTAATCTCAACATATTTACTTATAAATGGGTTGATTCAAGTTATGTTTATCTTTGATGAGTCAAAGTGGTAAAAAGGTAAAACAAAACATTGGTTTAGAGGAAACAGGTCAAATGAGTGAACCATTTTAAAAGTTGACATGCTATTTTGATGCATATCACCTCTTAATTATGTTATTAAAGCACTTCAATTTTATTAAAGTGGTATAGTTTTTGATATACAGGAAACACTTTTTTCTATAAAAAAGAGTCTCGACGAAAAGTATTTCGGGTAGACCCAACCCGACGCGTTCCAACCCGGAGAAAGGTATTTATGTTATCCCTTTTTGTTCGAGGCTATGTAATATTCTTTGTTTTCAAGATCTTTAAGAGAGAAAAACTGTTATCTGCATATGTAGGATCCATACGTTCACACGTACACACTAATTTTTCGCATTGGTTTAATTGGTTTTCTAAGACACATACACACTAATTTTTCGCATTGGTTTTCTAGGGTACGGAATTAGGGGAACCTCGTGACAGAAATGATGGCAATGGCTAGGGTTGAAAAGGAGGACTTTAAGTTAACTTAAATGTTTAAGAAGCCAACTTGAAGTATTACGAGAAGACTCGTGATTATACTAATATTGAAGTAGTAAATGGTCACTTTGTAAGTATGAGCCTAAATTATATTTCTTGCCTGAAAAAGATTCGTAACATCCATGAATATAAAAAAAACAATTGCCCAATCAAACCCTGTAAAGTAACTTACTAGGTTTGGATTTAGAAGATTTGTAACACTTGTGTTGTTTTCTCTTTTTTGTATTATGCTAGGATGAAGCTCACCAAGTATTTTACACAATTTTTCGCTTGCATATTGTTGGTGGTAATTTGGTATATCGGCACAAAAAAGTGGCGGTAACTTACTAGGTTTGGATTTAGAAGATTTATAACACTTGTGTTGTTTTCTTTGTTTTGTATTATGCTAGGATGAAGCTCACCAAGTATTTGACATGATTTTTCGCTTGCAGATTGTTGGTGGTCGATTGCAACCTTTTTGACACCTATTCTTTTGCTCAAGCGAGGCTGTTAATGTGATTGAAGACCATTTCCCTTAAGCATTTAATAATTCAAGCCGGAACCATAAAAAGAGCCGCACACCAACACCCATAACTATCTATAAAACAACATGTGGTGTACAAGGAAGTTTTTCCCGGAATTTGAATAATTTTGTTTTTTTTCCCTTCCATTGTATGTGTTTTTACATAATATTAAATTTAAACATAGATAATTGGTTTTTTTGTTGAAGCCTGCGTTTTACGCGGGCATTAACCTAGTAAATTATATATGTATACATCGTGTCTTTTTTAGTAACAGTAAAAAAAGAAATTATATAACTTGGTGACTTTGACGGTCTAACATTAGGTTATGTTTCGCGGTATTGTGTTATATTTTGCAGATATTGTATAATTCCGTGACCTCGACATTTTGTTATATTTTACTTGACATGGTGTTACACTTTGTGATCTATTATGTCTTTGCACCCTTCTCATTTTTAGAAGATTTTGTAGGATAACTTTACGCGTGCATACATATATAAATTAAATAAAAACATACATATATTTTTAATAACAATAAAAAGATACTATGTAATGCGATTTTGAATAATGGGGTCGGTTCCGAATTCATAGGTTGAGTTCGATTCAAAGTCAAATTCGGAATTCTGTATGGATGATCAACCGTTGTACTTTTTTTGTGTTACCCAGCTAATTTAAAAAAAAAATTTGTCAACCAACTTGTTACAATAAATCTTCTTATTTCATATTTTAAAGTTTATTTCGGATGATTTTTTTAGTTTATATTTTACTTGATTTGATTGAAACTTGAACTCTAATCCATTATTCGAATTTGATTCGGTTCATTCAAGTATGTTTCAAACTCTGATTTGAAGAATCCATGTGAAATAAAAACTAAAAGAACCATATGAAACAAATTAATAGCATGAAAAATAAGATAAGATTATAACAAGTTATTGAGAAAAGTGGAAGGTTTATAGTGACTTTGTTAATAAAAAAAATTAATTACCCGAACTAAATTCTGAATTTGACATGAATCACATTCAACCTATGAGTTTCGAAACGACCCATTATTTAAAATCGAATTAAATATTTTGTCTTTTCATATTAAAAATACATGTATATATTTATTTAGTTTATACAAATATATACATATTGTTGATCCCAGATAAAAATCTTAAACTAAAATGACAATTGATTTCAGTGAATAGAAAATAGTGTGCGGAAATAGAAATCAAACTTTCAAGAGACCAAAGTACATAATTTTCAAGTTTATATTACTTTGAAGATGTTACAAGGTGATTGAGTGGTTATTAGTTAGACAAAACGAATACTTAAGAATTCTATGTATGTGAAAGGGCAATGGAGTGTGTAGGATGTATTAAATGTTGTGCACGACTCATTTACTGTTTGATAATTTAATTCTCTATTTATAGAGATTGTTTGGTATGAATAAACATTTGTTTATTCATACAATTGTCTGTAAAAGTTTCGTTTTGGCATATCATTAAATCCATCGCTTTACTGGTTGTCTTGGAAGTTGTGAATATCTTATCAGGTATTGCAAGTGGGGTTATCAGAATTATGATGATTCATCATCAGATTAGATTTCTGATGACTTCTTCTAATCAGATCTGACGCTAATCATTAGATTGCTCAGATTCTTTTGATCTAGTATTCTTTACTTCTTTAGAAGACTTTCTGATCCTTTTCTGATGTCGATCCTTTCTTTTCTCATCCTTTGTCTATTATCTTAATCATGTTTGACGTGTTGGATTGTTTGGCATCATATCTTATCAGAGTGATCATATTCTTTATCATTTTTCTTCAACACTTACATTTACAGAATAAAAGTTTCCTAACAGTTTTCCTATAAGTGTTGTAATGAAAAGTCTTTAATTGGGTCTTTTTACTTAAATTCACCACACCGCTTGCCAATAACTTAACTATAATTCATCTCAGGTAGAGTCGAAAACCCAAAGCAACACTCACCGTGCTCTTGATATTCTCTATAATTTCTATTGCTTGCATTTATTTTTTGGTTTTAAATATAATTAAATAAACAAACAAACAAAAGATAATAGTTAACTTAGTTGGTAATTAGAAGTTGAGTCATAAAAGTCGTGTCCTTTGGGTTCCATATTTGGTTTTTACATAAACTTTACTACAAACGAAATCTATACTTGCCTATTGTGTGTGTTTAGTCTAAGTAATAATCATTTCTTATAAATTTAAAACTAGATAACGTGTTTCAAGTTATTAAGTTAACTCACGTAATCGTGCTAAAAGTTATTAGTAAACTAGACCAACACAAATATGTCGTCATATTTCAAGTACTATTACGTAAAGGGCAACCCCGACTTATTTAGAAAGATTGCGAAGGAAATGCTATATAATCGTGTACGCTTGGATTGAAGACACGCACAGCTGACACTGATTATTATCCTAACCAGCTAAGTCTTTTCCAACTCGTATTTTTATGTGTTTTTAGTTTTATTTTTTCTTTTTTGTAGTCTCATGTCCTACATTGAGGACAATGTGTGATTTAAGTAGGATTGTAAGCAAATCAAATAAACACGAACAAGGCCTTGTTCATGTTCATTCATTAAAGAATTAACTTGTTCATGAACTGTTCACAAACGTTTACCGAACGAGATTTCTTGTTCGTGTTCGTTCATTAAGGAAATGAACGTTTTCACGAACATTAACGAGCGTAAATGATCACAAGAACACAAACAAATGTTCATGAATATACATGAACACAAACGAACGTTCATGCATTTCTCGTCACAAAGATTACAAAGAATCCACCAAAATGAATAAGTATTTACCATAATTATCTAAACATTCTTGACATAATTGTTATAAACATAACTAACACAAAATAAGAAAGTTTCTCATGCTTTAGTACAAACTGAAATTGAAATGGTTAAATGAGAGATGTTGGTGGATGCATATAGTATAACTAGGGTTTCAAATTTTTAAAAGCTAAAACCAGTAAAATAAAATATAACATATAAAAGCTTTAATGAACAAACACAAATGAACATAAACGAGCGAACATAAATGAACACATTACCAAACATTCATGAACAAAAAAGAACGAACACATCCTCAGTTTATGTTCGTTCGTTTAGCTAAACGAACATAATTCTTGTTTGTGTGTCACACCCCGCTCGAAACCGAAGCGCGAGGTGTGAACTTAGATCTGTTCTAATTGCACTCCATAAAGTAAACACACTATATGATAAAAACCAAGATGCCATTACCATAGTTAGATTCAAATCACGACACACGGTTAAATGTAAAGTTTACAATTTCCAAATGTATAAAAGTTTCACAAAATATAATTCATCAAAAGGTAGTTTTCATAAACCAAGGTTTTGGTCACTTTATCTCTGCAAGGAGGCGGTATATAGTAGACAAACCCTTTAAAAGATGGTATCATTGTCACACCCCGATTCCCAACACATACCGGTGGCCCGGTGGGGAGTATCATGACGTAAGTTGATATGATCATAGACAAACAACACAGAATAGCACATCAGAAGTCTTGGAGTAAAATTACTATTACAAACGTGAATGTTCAAAGTTCAAAATAATAATATACAGACGTTTGTAATAAGATCACAGGCGGATCGTAAAATGTACAAAATGGAGTTCAACAGACTATATGCAGATCTAAGGACTTGCAAGATCCTCTTACATCAATACCGAGTAACTTCCAGCCTATTTTCGTATTGTACATGTAACTTAGTCTTTGAAAATACGTTAGTTTTCATTGTTAAATACAATTAACCGACTCGTTTTGAAAACGTTTAAAAATTTGATTTAGGTGCACAAGGCACGAAAAATCTTTTATAACTTGGGACAATTAAGAATTTTAATCTTGTATACAGTTTTACATGTTTGTCAATACATATGGGGCCCAGTATAGAAACCAAGACATGATTAACCGAACACACCACTTATAAACCCACAAAGGAGTTATCCCCAACTTGTGGGTAAAAATTATTTAGCATTCGCATCTGTCAGGTGTATGCCTACACCTCGTGCTTAAGGCATGGCCATTAGTAACTTAAATGAGCCGAGGATATCTAGGACACGTCGTGTTAACCCTCAATGTTTAAGTTATCAAACAATACACATCAAAACGGGTTATACGGATTTACAAGCCACAGTCCAGCATTAGATTGATCCGATACCCGACCAAGCGGTAATAATTTACCGTATCCCTAGCCCGTATAGGGAAAAAAAGTTAAAAGTATTTACCTGAGCTAATAACTTGATTTAAAAGCAAGATTAGATAACTCAGTTGTATTCAAAAATTACTAAGTGCAAGTAGCATTTACTGGAAGGCTCTTAGTCTGGAATGATGGTATAAATAACCAATTAGAATGCTAACGAGTCCTATTTAAGTCTTAGACTTGGACCGGCTAGCTTAAAGGATAATTAACGGTACTATACGCTAGATTAAGCGATGACCGGAATAGAATGTAGTTTAACCCAACAAGTACTAAGACTTGTATAATATGGGTAAACTATTTACATTTTGGAATTTGAAGTAATAATGATAAGATTAAACCCGTTACGGTTAAATTAAGTAAATGTGCTACATAAGTTTAACGTATGCGTATAAGAAATACTGGGTAACCGGATAAGTCATGAACAAGTTCTATATGCCATTATACTTTATACAAGTTATAATATCAGTAGGATATCAACTTGTATGCCCGATAAGGTTTAAAAAAGAAAACTATGCCTCACAAGGGCGTTTTAGTCATTTTGCGGCGTATAAAAAGGACTTGTGTACATTCTGATGTTATGATCATAAACATTCTGGAAAAATACACAATTTATGATATAATAACAGTATAATATCATTCACATGTGTGGTTAATAGTTTAAGACCAAACTATGCACCGTAGGGGCATTTTGGTCATTTCACACATAGTTAAAACAGCTTATTTGGGATTCTGAGTTTAATACATGTATTTATTGTAAAAATGTTTTAAATAAATTATAAACTCAGAGGTAACAAGTCTTGCTTGATAGTTATGGTTTAAAACCATACTATGTGCCGAAATGCGTTTAAGTCGCTAAATGACGATTTAAGCGATGTTTAACGAAATCTGATGTTATGATCAGGTTTGTATGACTAAGATATGTTATTTAGTATAAACATTAGTAGATAAAAAGTTTTATGTGGAAAGCTTGATTAAAACCGGTTTATGTGCCATAAGGGCATTTTCATCATTTATCGACATAATACAAGGGCTTGTTTTAAAATTCAGAATACAATTTGACTTGTTATCCCAGATAATCTATTTATGATATTATATCAGTAGGTTGTGAGTTTTATGAAGAAGTTATGCTTAAAACCGTTTTAGATGCCGAAAAGGCATTTTGGTCTTTTGAAAGCATGATTATTGTAAAACTCGGTTTATGATCAGAATGATAACATCATAATATGTTAATTACATTAACATATTAGTATATAACTTATTTACAAGTTCATTACATATTAAAACCTTGTTTTTAACAAAAAGGGGCATTTTAGTCAAGATGTGGCATAATGAAGAACTCGCGCATAAACTCATATTACTATTATGATCATGTAATATAACCTCAGAGGGTTATACTACATAATATATGATCATAAAGAAACCTTAGATAAGCAGCTAACTAATCAAAATCGGGTCAGAATCGAAAGTCAAAGCAGAAGTCAAACTTCGCAACTTTCGGTTGCGAACTGACCCTAGGACTGGCAATTGACTGAGCCGAACATGTTTACACATGTTCTAATAATTATTACCATGTTATTAAAGTGTCAAAACATGTTTTATAACTTCTACATTATCAAATTTGAATTATTTACAAAACTGACCCGTTTGACTTTTTAAAGCTTAAACTTTGACCCGTCAATTGGTCTAGTAAACGTGATCTTTAGGAGGTGCCCTTTTTAAGGGACTAACACCTACCTTATTACGATCACGTAGCCATGTTCATAATGAACAATGGTTGGACCATAATGGTCTTAACCGAAAGTCAAAGCGTTTTATCGAAAACGCTTGACTTTTGGCTATAAAAGCCTATAAATTGAAACAGAAAGGATGGAACACTTACAAGTGGTCCAAGAGAAATGTTATAACTCAGTTAGGATGCTCCTTTAGATCAGGAACTTCCAATAGAGTGATAGAGGAGAAGATGAGTGAATGAGCAAGTAAAAATGGAGCATGAACACTCCTATTTATACTTGAAGAAGTGTCATAGGATCAAGCCAGGTTTATGGCATGCTTTAAGATGTCTCCAGGTGTTTTTGAGGTGGCAAACAATGAGCAAGAGTGGCAAGATTGCGAGAGAGGTAGCAGGAGGGACAGAGTTTTTTGGCCTCCAAACAAAACTACCACTGGCAGTCCCTTACGGACCGTATGGCATAATGCTTACGGTCCGTAAGGACCTCTGGCTCCCGTGGTTTTTGAATTGGTTGCGGATCGTAAGGACATATATTTGCGGTCCGTAACCGCCCTTCAGTTAAAACAATTCTCATCGCTCACGGTCCGTAAGCCTCAAGGCTTACGGTCCGTAAAAGTCACTCAGAGACCATGATATTTGGCATGTTGACATGTTTAGTCCTTTTGAAAACTAACTTTCAATAAATTTCAAGAATAGTCCTTTGACTTTATCAAATATCGTTCAAAGGTCTTCAGAATGAGATAACGACACGATTAGTCCTTCGATTAAATTAATTGTCCTTCAGCGGTCATAAATGACATACCGACAAGATCAATCCCTCTCGTCCCACATGTGGCACATTCGAGAGTATGGACACGTGTCGGTATATTACTGGTCACGAAATTTGAGGTGTTACAATCATGCTTGGCTCCTTGTATTCTTGATTCTCCATGCTTGTGAGCTTACTTTCCTGAAATACATGTGTTTGAAAAGTCAATATAAAGTTGGTTTGTAGCAAATGAATCTTGAAAACATTTGTATAACTTGTATTGAAAACCCGATATGTAAAACGTCTATGAAATCCAGTGATCATTAATGTTTTGCAAGGACATTAATTTGTGTGTCAACATATGAAGCAACCAAACCTAGACGATGTATTTCAATTCTCCTCGACTTGGGACACAAAAGCTCTCCAACGGGGTCTCACGGACCTGGAGTGGAGCTCGCCAAAACTCAATAGATCTACCACTTTCGTTCCTCGGTCTATATTGTGATTAATGGCTACTTGTGTATTCTACCTATGTGCACATGATTTATAGTTATTTCATTCCTAACCTTCATACCATTAGTAACATGTATCTCCCTGGATTTGGAAACATAAAAATGTATTTGAAATAGGGGACATGAACTCACAGTTTGCTTTCCGTGCTATCAAGCTAGCAACCTCGCGTGGTTCCTCGTTCGTGTTCCGACCTACAAGTGTCCTAATTCGTTAAGGCACTTAAGTTCATAGTTTGATCATGTACAAGTCTTTCATCTTGGATTATTGTTAGGACTTGTCTCTGTTTTGTTCGTTCGGAACCTTATTTGTTTAGACACGTTGGTGACTGATTATCCATATGTTTGTTTGTATATGTATTCTTTATATATAAATATATGTATAAGTATATATTTGTATAGTTCGTGAAATGAACGGACCTAGCCCTTCATGTGTCCTTGTGTAAATATATTCTTCTTACCAAAAATATATTATTTTTTACTTGTATCATTATTCAAATGATTCTTGTTTTAGTCTCATGTTTGTATGGATATATTTATCCCTAAAATAAATATAATCTTCAAGTTCGATGTTTGAAAAGAATATCACATATTCTTAACTATGTCATTGTATGTATACTTGTCACATGTTATGTATTCTTGTATTTATAGATCTTTGACTAAGTTAAGGTATGTATACATATATATTTATTTCTCAATAAATATACATATATAATTAGATTTCAATACTTTGTTAAAATAATTTTTAATATTATTTGTGTACAAGTATAGATGTATAAATACGTGAAGTGTTGTATTTTCACTAAGTGTATACGTAGGCACGTATTTGTACGTTTAGGTATGCATATGTATTTATATGTATTTTTATACTTGATGAATACATTCATACTTTATGTTTTTTAGTATTTTTCCGGAATTATATATCTTGTAAAATATACCTTTGACGCTTCTTAAAAATAATATATTTTTAAGATCGGCTTGTAAAATATATTTCTTATACTTTGTAAAATATATATTTTGTTAAATGTAACATGTACACTTGCTAAGGTTTCTGAAAATTAGTGACCAAAATTCGTAAAAAGACCAACAATGAAATCAGACTGATTATTTAGACGGTTTTACAGTTATAAACCAAACCATAAACACCTCCACTCATCAATTCGGAGGCTTTGTGTCGATTCTTGTTTCAATCACATTCGTAGATTGAAAACTAATATACTCATAAAAAATCTTTTTTATTTTCAGAAAAAAAAATCAATTAATCAAAGCAAGAATATAGAGAATACGATGAAAAAAACAAACTGAAATACGGCACTTGTAGTAGGAATTAATTGTACATACATGTATCATGAAAAATCAAAGTAAAAAGAATAGAATTTAAGAGGTCGGGAGACGGCACAGATGTGAAGGGGAGGTTAATGATCCAATCAAATCATTAGTCATGTTGCCGCATAATCACACGTGTCATTATACCCTCCTTTCCACGTGGAGGCTCCCTTCACCATCAATTATGGTAGAACAATCTAGCACATCCAAGGCCCCAATCCTGTGCGGTAATCCCTAGGGTAACCCAAATCCCACTATATACCACCACCTCCCCTCCGCCATTGAATTCCATTTCTTCATCATATTTTTCAAGGAAGGGGAGAAGCAGAAAGAAACACAAGAAATACGGCATCTGATTTTCAGTTATTAATATTATTATTATAACAAATCAAAACTAAATTGTATTATTTTAGTCTCCTTTTTTTCCCTTGTTTTATTTTCCAATCTTCCTTCCTTGTTATATGATCTGTCTGGGAATCAAAGAATTCTTCATCGTTAATAATAATTTCAATAATCGGAGGGTGAATTTATCAAACCCTATATTTCAATCCAAGAACATCATCATCATCATCTTCGCGTGTATATTGTTGTTCAAATATAAGTTTACAATTACGATGGCGAAAAGTGACACCGCCGGAGAAATCATGCTAACATCCGGAGCAAGTGGGCGCGTAACGGCGCTCCTCTCCGTCCACGTGTTGAAGAGCTTGTTGATGCTCGTTAACGCATTTTTCCTGTTGCTATTTTTTCCATTTCGGGGGCGGAGGCGATGCCATTCTCCGGCGCCGGAGAAGGGTGTCAAGGAGGAGAAACAGGAGACTGGTGGTGTTAATAATCGGCCGGTGATGAGAGTGCCGGCGACGATTGTTCCGTGGAAGAGTAGCGCATCGGCTGCTGCGGTGGTGGTGGACCATGATGTGGCGGCGCGTAGGGCGCTTGCGATTCGGAAAGTGACGGACGGTGGGGAGTATTCCCGGCGGGATTATTCGCTTTTTGTGACGGCTAGAGGGGAGACCATGTTTACCCAATCGTGGACCCACATTCGGTTAAAACTAGGTGAGTAGGGCGCTTGCGATTCGGAAGTGACGGACGGTGGGGAGTATTCCGCGGATTATTCGCTTTTTGTGACGGCTAGAGGGAGACCATGTTTACCCAATCGTGGACCCCACATTCGGTTAAAACTAGGGAGTTTTGTTATCTAGTACCTGTTTTATTGTACTTGTTTCACTGTTTTATGTTTTATGTACTTGTTTCACTGTTTTATGTTTTATTGTACTTGTTTCACTGTTTTATGTTTTATTATACTTGTTTCACTTTTTATTGATGATGAATTTGTTTAATTTAAGGTTGAAATCATATTTATTGTCATTAATATAATTGGTGATCATAGTATAATCCGTTAGGCTCAACCTATCTAGGGTCTAAATAGAATTCTAAAATCATGGGCTATTTTCCTAGACGATATAGGGGCTATTGTTTTGTTCTTAACGAAGCTTTTAATGGTTCAGACTTATTACTGGTTCAGGGCTTTATGGTTCAGACTGTTTGTTTTGTTTCGTAAGCATTTACCTCTGAATGGTTAAGACCTCTGGTCTGAATTGGTTATACATTTGCCTCTGAACGGTTAAGCATTATACTGTCTCTTAACGCGCACAGGCGCACAAACGCATATGTAAAGTTTATAGAGCTGGAGTGAGTTTTATTGAAGATGTCAAAACATGAAAATTGAAAGAAGTTAAAACCCTATAAGTTGGGCTCAATGGTTGGTAAATGGTTGCTTGATGGTATCATTTTCTTTTCTAACGGTCAGTGTTTGTGTGCTGTTCATATGTTTCTATGAAATGGATAAGAATGTGCAGCCTCTATTGATTTTTTGTGAAATCAAGAGATTTAATAATGGTTGATTTAATATTTGTCATTGCTTTAATGGGTGATCATGAACTGAATATGATTTCAAAGTGGTTAGAAGATGGTTGATTGTTGTTCATTTTCTTTTATAATGGTCAATTCTTGTGTGCCGTTCGTAAGTTACTGATATTTGGATAAGAATGTGCAGACAGCCTTTATTGGACTTTTTTAAAATTTAATAGTTGTTGATTTAAGCACAAGGTAATCACAAAATTAGGAGAGGACAGATTATAATATCTGAATTACGGTATATTCGATGGATTGACTAGAATACAACGAGTAGTGGAATAAAGGATTTTATTCTAATCATTAATCGTTAAAGTCGATGTTATTGTGCGCCCAATATTGTTTTTTTAACCATCCGTTTCAAGTAATGGAATAAAGAGCATTTTAATTATCCTGTTTTTTAATTTAAAGTTATCATGTTTTAAAATATTTTTCCGATCATTACTTTTAATGTTATTTTGGAGTTTACTTATTGTAATTAAGTGACCAACAAATCGAATTTTGTACTTATATGACAAGAGGGACCTCAAGTTGGTGAGCTAACTAGTTACGTAACAAGTCAAAACAAGTTACTTTTGTTATGGGTCAAAATGGGCTGAATAGAGTTTGATTGACTAGAAATACTCTTTGCTTAAAGCGTTTGAACCGGGTGTAAATAATCGGTGTGTCAAACGTGATTATAAAGATTTTTGCCTATGTTTTAGACAGTTGGTTGGTATAGTTTGACTCAAGTCAATTAAACTTTGGTATTAGATCAATAATTTATTTTGTTTCCATTATAATTTGCAGGGCGCTGGTGGTACTATTGCACGGACTCAATGAACACAGGTAACATTTTGAACATTCTTTAAAAGAATATATTAACATGGTGATTTTATTAAACAATCTGTGGTAACAGTGGCAGGTATGATGAATTTGCAAAGCAGCTGAACACACATGGATATAAAGTTTACGGAATGGATTGGGTTGGTAAGTTTGAAACTTTTGCATCTTTTTAACGGAGTATTGCTTTGGATGCATATCATTAAATTGTGTTCCCTTTATTCTCTTGTGCTTCAAGTGTTGTATGGTAATTGGATCAATGGTCTCGGGTGGCAAGATGAATGGGTTTGATTGGTAGGGTAACAGATTAAAATGGGATGGTTAATATTTTGCTCGGCTAAATATGGACATTAGCTGATTTATGTTCCATTTTGACCCATTTGATCTATTTCTAGGTGGGCCAACCATGACCCATTATTTAAATAATGTTTGGTTTGGGTGACTTCTTTTTTTTTTTTTTTGCATACCAGTCCAATTGGGCCAAGTCAATTTATAAAATGGGTCACTTTTGGTCTACTAAATGGTACAACAGTTCACAACAAGCAAATCTTTTAAAACATGGTAACTCAAAACGAGTCTAAATGAGTAGCTCTGCTCGGCGCCACCAAATGGGTCAGCACTCATAACCTGAACCTGCTTCGATCTGTTACCTGACCCGGCCATTTTGCCAGGCTTATCCATTGGTAGAATTGTTCATACTTATATTACATTTCTACTAAATTAATAGACGAACCTTTTGCACTTACGTTTTTTTATTGATTAAAGCCTGTTAAACTTTTATTTTTAATCTTGATTTTTTTTTTTAAAAGTGTGTTTTTGTTGATTGTTTTAGTTTTTTGATATTAGCTTTTAGCGTATGTATTTGTGGTCTGTTGCATTCTGCGCACTAGTTAATGTTGTAGAAATATTAGTTATTTTCATGCTCCATACAGTTGGTCAAGTATATACGTATACTTTTTAAATTATAAACCAGAGTATTTGATATGAAACCAAAACGTTATTTGACGCTTTCTTTTGGGGCAGAAATAGTAAAGTTTTATAAATGGTCAACTAGCTGTAGAAGTTGTCGAACTATCCATCTATATTTGGATATTGCAGGGGTTGAAATATTTTGGATGCGCATTGGTGCAAAAGCTCATTCTGTTAAGTAAGCACATTCCATTTGGTCTTGTATGCGAAAATCGTAGATCAAATGTGCATTTTTCTTGAAATTTTTATACCATTATGCCCTTGGAGTACCGGTGCATCAAGTCCACCATTATGATGACAGAGGTGTCAAATATTTCTTTCTTGAAAATCAAAAACACGCTTTAACCTTTATATTGATGTTTTACAAAAAAAAATGGGACTGGTGCCGAATGGAAATTCATTTTTTAAGGGCAGAGGGATTGGTATTAGTTATCTTTTTCAGTTTTGGGGATCTGTTCTTGTCTGTCTGTTTGAATATGTTAATATGATTGGCGATTGAATATTATTTAGTGTTAACTTAAATTGATTGAAATAGAGTAACCCATATGATTTTTATGTGTTAATTTGTGTACATCTACGTTTATGTGTAGGACATGGTGGTAGTGATGGGCTTCATGCGTATGTGCACTCTCTTGATGATGCTGTCATTGATACGGTAACTTTCTCTTTTATGTATTAGTCGGTTTTGCACTTAACTAAGAGATCGGTTACTTGACATAAAAGTTTAAATTGAAGTCAAGATGACTTTTTTATCAAGTTAGTACGGTTACTCTAAATTTTAATTGAAGTCAAGGTGATCTTTTCATCAAGTTAACTGTTTACATGACTTCTAGTCCCATGTTGAACGCTCATGTTAGACGTGGTTGATATATGTTTTTTACTTGAATGTTACGCAGAAAGCATTTATACTGCACGTGTTGGCCGAAAATCCAGGGCTTCCCTGTTTTTGCTTTGGGCACTCTACCGGTGGAGCCATCATTCTTAAGGTATGCTGATAGAACATGCGTATTGTTATATCAAACAGGCCGCAAGGTCATGAAATAATCTACTTGAAATCTAAATATTTGACTTAAAATCCTTAACCTGTAGGCTGCACTTGACCCAAAAGTCGAGAAGTCAATAGCTGGTGTTGTGTTGACATCCCCTGCAGTTGGAGTCCAGCCATCTCATCCAATCTTTTTGGTAAGATGACCTCTTTACATCATCAATATTATAATATATATATATTATATATATATATATATATATATATATTGTGAAAAACTGTGTTTTGAAAATCTACTATTGATCCATCTACAGGTGCTTGCACCAGTTTTCTCCCTGTTGTTGCCAAAGTTCCAATTCAGTGCTGCAAACAAGAAGGGTGCCATAGTTTCTCGCGATCCAGCAGCGCTAGTAGAAAAATACTCCGATCCGTTGGTTTACACAGGATCAATCAGGGTCAGAACTGGTCACGAGATTCTAAAGATCACATCTTATTTGCAGCAAAACACCCGCAAAGTAAAAGTGCCATTTTTTGTTCTTCATGGGGCAGCGGACACCGTGACGACCCAGATGCATCTTTGAAGCTATACAAAGAAGCATCATCAGAAGACAAAAGCATTAAGCTAATCCCGGGGTGTCTGCATGATTTGCTGTTTGAACCTGAGCGGGAAGAGATTAAGCGGGATATTATAGAGTGGTTAGATAACAGAGTGTGTTGATGATCAGTTTGTGTGTTGTGCAACTGTAATAAGAAATGGGTGTAGTGATTAGAGACATTTGGGCTACAATTGATGTGCAATGAGTTGATGATTTCTGGGAAAAATGGTTCCATATGATTGTCATTTGACTGATTGTAGATGTATTTTGTACAGATTTAACTATGAATCAGTAACATTTCTGTTACTCATGCCACTTGTTTTAGTGGCTGAATGAAAGCAGTTGTTTGGATTCAAAAGCAAGACTATTTCTAGGTCGTCAGTCTATAATAAGTGGTGATAAATTTAATCACAAACAAATCACGTTATGAAAAGGGGAAAGGGGCACCTATCACACTCATCATATCATCACGCTATCATAAGTCACAACCAATCATAAGGTGTCACCTTATTCCCTCTAATTCCATCGTACCCATCACCAAATCACCTACACAAAACCAACTAATCACTTAATGGTGGACCTAAGAATTTTTTTTTCTGGGGGTGCAGAAACTTTTAAAGATCTTGGACCCCTAGCTATATAAAAAAAATTCGTTTCATATCGGATCGGGCCGGGTCATGTAAAACAAGCAAACATAAGAAACAAAGTTTCATAGCGGGTCGGATCAGATCGGGTCAATTTTAAACCACCCTACTAAAGACTAGAACAACCCAAAACATACATAAAAAAACATAAAATTTTAAACCTTTTAAACAAGTATGTATATATATAGGGAGAGGTTAACGTACAATTGGGTATAACGTACGCTGGGTTTTGTCAACGTGCAATTTCGTGGTTTGTTATGCGATTTCATCAACAACAAAAGATCCCATGCGAAATTGCTATATCCATGCGAATTCGCCACATTGTACGATACACTTTTCTCTCTCTCTATATATATAATACATACATATATATATACATACATATATAGGGGAGGGTTTAAATGAGAACGCTAAATATCGCGAGAACCGTGAGAACGAATGAAAAAACCACGAAAACTTGGTCAAAAACAATTCAATTCAAAATTTCTTTTTACACTTATCCTTATTATTCGAATACAATGTTAGAAATTTAATTTACACGTTTTAATTTACGTGAGTTCGTAAATAATTTTTTTCTACACATCTGTAAATTTGTTATATTTACACATGTGTAAAAAATCTAATAAGAGTGATTTTGAGGGGAGAAATGAATTATTTGATGTTGTAAATTCTTATTTTGATGTTGTATTTTAATTACAATGGTTTGTATTAAAAAAAATTGATTTTGATTGGTTTTTTCATTTGTTCTTACGGTTCTCGCAATATTTAGTGTTCTCAAGATAACCCTCCCCTTATATTATATATATATATTTTTTGAAAAAACCCAATAAAACATCATTTTTTTTGTTTTGTTTACTTGTTTTAGTTAGTTGGGTTGGGCGTAATGCATACTTCATAAGTGGGCTTGTTGAGTAGTTGAGTTACAAGAATACAAGGTTTTTAAAGAGATTAGTCGGGCTAACTTGTTTACGAATTGGATTGGGTTTAAATCAGTGTTTACAATTTTTTTTATATAAATTCCTAACATTTTTTCTTAGGGTGCGGTCGAGATTTTCCAACGGGTGCGGTCGGGATTTACGGGAAAAATAACACTAAATTTTTTTCAAGGGATGCGCCCGCCCCCTGCCATGAAGGGTAGGTCCGCCCTTGTAATCACTACATGCCACCTCATTTCTCATTTACACCATTAAACAACCATCATTGTGATAAACATCACGTCCATCACTATCACTACCATGATCAGGGTAGGCCGATACTATACAGCTCAGAAGAGGATGCTCAAATCTCACCTCTTTTGAGGAAAAAGAAAAAGGATGAGAGACTTCTGAGGAAGGCATCGACAAACACGGTGAGATGTTGTGAGTGAAGCCTCAACATCAAAACTGTTGGATATTTTAGTGTAATCAGGATTGAGTTGGTGACCGAAGTAAATTGTAATACACATCATGCCAGTTAGGAGGTGCGGGAGTGCAGCTTGTTTGAGTTGTTATGGTTCTAAGTATTCGGACAAAACCCTAATCAATGGGGGTTCCAAGGGCAACACCCTCCTAGTGTGGTTCACGTGCCGCACCCTAAGGAGCAGGGTCCAAGGGCAAGAGCCCCTAGCTGGGGTTGTCAGCTTGGAGAAAAAATATTTTATTTGAAATTTCTTCATATAAAATGCATTAGAAAAATAATTTCTGGAAATTCTATTTACCTTTGAGATGAAAAATTAAGGCATTTTGAGGCAATATTTTATCTAAAATAAAATCTGCCTATAGGCAGTCTCGATTTCGAAATCAATTTAATTCACTCTGATTCTGGTTCGCGAATTTCACCCAAAATCACATACTAGTTTTTATTCTCAATCTAAGTTGTATTCAATTGGGTTTTTCGAGAGAATTACTGGAATAATTCGATCTAAAAATGACTACATGCCTCTCAAATCTGTTGCAATCTCTAAGTTCCTCATAATGAGAAGATTTTGTGGCTTGCTTCTTCTCTGTGAATGATGAACAGAGAAAGATACAATCAAGTACTCTCTACAAAGTACAAACCAAGTGCAGATGTCACCGATCTACTTCTACCCTATCTATCTTAAATGTCATTTAAATACAAAAAAAAATGAAGAGCCAAATTTTGATTCATAAGGTTCTAAACAAATTTTGAAGTCATGTTCGTACTTCTAAAATTTTCTTGTATCTTGTTCTTTTAATACTCAGGGGAGATTGTTAGGAAAAATCATTTGCAAACCCTAGTATTTGGGTCAAGTATTAAAGGAAAAGGGAAATTGGTTTGTAATAATCCGATGTTATTGGCCATGTTCCACTTTAAAATATTCCCCCTCCACTCCCATTTTTAAATATTCTCTCTGCCAGTCCAACTTTTCACATATTTTTCCTCTACCGGTCCCCCATTAAACAAACTTCAAGGAGTTAAGTTTTTTTCCGAATTACAAACAGATGTTTTAGGGCTTTTGATCAGAACGATGATAGGTCCATTTATGTAAAACTTACCTCGAAACGGTGCTCTAAACGACGACAACGGTGCTTCAATTCGATTTTTAAACTTCCAATTAACAAAAATCAAGTCGTTTGGAGCACCGTTTCAAGGTAAGTTTTACGTCAATCGACTCATATCGTCGTTCTGATCAAAAGCCCTAAAACATTTGTTAGTAATTCGGAAATAAACTTAACTCTGTTAAGTTTTTTTTTAATGGGAGACCGATGAAGGAAAAATAGGTGAAAGTTTAGACTGGCATGGGGAATATTAAAAAATATGACTGTAAATAGTTAATAATGTCCACCAGACAAATTTCCCTAAAAAAAAGCTTCAGAAAAGTTGTTTCCAAAAAAGTTCAAGACTTCTTAAGTTCATTTAAAAAAATTCTAAAGAATACTTTAACTCGGCAGTAGTGAATTAAGCTTCTGAACTTTCTAGTACACGTAGTCATCAGCTGAACTGCTGAAGTGGCTTAATTAATATGTGTCCAAAACATTATAGATATAACACAATAGTGGGCTTATTGCAACTAGAGAATTTCAAGAAAGATCAACTTGTCAGGCTATACGTACCACTAGAATTAGGCAAATTTAATTTTTTTTGTTTAATGTATCATGATGACCCCGTATCTTTAATCCTATTTGTATCGGCGTAATATGATATTATCAAAAATAACTTCATCAGTTATGTGGTAATGCAAGTTGAGGAAGCAATAAGTTCTATTTCACAATATATATCTTTGATCTGTTACATATATAATAATGATTAGAAATACGTCCCAAGATAAATCTTATTTTCCATTACAATTACCGTCACCACCACCACCACAGCTAGAACGACATCCTCCACAACTCGCACGACATCCGCCACCACCACCACATCCACCACCACAGCCTCCACTACCACTGCACGCCCCACCCTTTATGAAGTAGCCATTGTCATTGTGTTCAGACCTCGTAACCACAGGGTGCATTGGACTCGGTTGAGTCGTTGAGATAATGGACCCAAAGTAATAGGCAGACATATCTACGAGAGAGAAAACGTGACCATGAAATGTAAAAAAAAAAAAAAAACTTTTTGATAAATTTCTGTTGGAAAACATTACAACGCGATCATGCGTTTGAAGCTTCTAAACCCATACCTGTTTCAAACTTTAACCAAATTGGAGTGGCGAGTTTTGAGTCCAATGTGGATAATGATATCGAGCAAGTTCCTAACGATTTCGAAGAATCATTGAGATCAAGATCGAAGAGCAAAACACCTTTGGTTCACACTGGAATAGAATAGCTTGTGTTTCTTTGCTATTGGCACAAATGCTTAAATGTTGCTTGTCCTTAAGTAGCATGTCATGTTGTTTCTTAGCAATTGAAAGAACAAAGTTGCCTTTGTGTTTGGTTGATAAGCTCCTTATCTCTATGACCTCCACCATAATCTGAAATAGATTTATGAATAAATTTAGCAACCAAATTGGTCAAATAAAAAATTGTTGTGATGTATGACAAATATACAACTACAAAACTCTTGTTACAAAAGTTATTATTTATTAAAATAATAATTTAGTTATAAACCAATTTCCAATAACTTTTGTAGATTTATGTGTAGATTTTTACCAGTTATATTTTTATTGGTCCCAATTACCACTTCAGTTAAAATTTGTTGGAGACTATTATGGAAACGTGAAATAAGATTAAGTGTTTTAAGTCTAAATGTTATTTCTTTTTCTAAAGAAAAAAAAAAGAACAAGGGAATCGAGTTCCAACATGGATAAAATAATAGATTCTGCATTTGGGTATAAAACCAAATGTGATGGACTCGTGGTAACCACGAGGGCCACACCACCCCAATCCCTTGTGAAGTGCTGATTTTGGCCTTTGTTTGTGGTTGGGGTCACGCAAAGTATGATTTTACTACACTAGTCAATGGCTAGTGAGTGTTAGCCATTAATTTTTTTTTAATTCTAAAGCAAATGGTTTCACATGCCTCGTCACTCCTTTTTACCAAGTAGTTTGGTTAAGATGCGTTGCACCACATATGTCGAAAAAGACAAACCACATGCTATATAACTACACATGATCTAAGAATAAACAAAAGACGCTATCTATACTATATTACAATAAGAAAAAAAACTTCACATAACTTCAAAAGTTTAAATAATGACAAGTTTTAAAAATAATATGTATAATCCTTTAAAACATATTGTTGACTTTTAATCCAACTACCCCATAATTTTTAAACGGTCATAACTTTTTTTCATACGTTGATTTTAAAGAAAATAACATCATAAAAATTGAAAATTTTGTTCTCTTTGATCTGAGTATTGTATTGCTATATTTTATCCATTTGGTTTGTCACACATTATGGGTTTTCTAACCTTCTCATTATCGAACCCGGTTTCTTATATAAAACCGAACTTCGTATCCTTGTAAATCCAACCTAAATGATCATTTGACATGTTTATGAGGATTCTAAAAATATTACCTCCATGGACATGATCTCGAATAATTAACTTGGTTTAATGCAACGTTTTTGACTTTGGACCGGAGGCATGTACATGGCTCCTGCCCTCCAATACCTTGACAAAAACATCTCATTCCACTGATTTGTGGTCTTACTGAACCCATTGTCGAGTTTATGACCCTTGGTTCGATCAGAGTCTGTGTCATCATGGTCGAGAACATTTCCTAGTAGCCACATTGTATCGTTGCAATAAGAAAGTGGATGCAGTTGATGAGTGTGCCACATTAGGTCGATATCATAAGTTGGAACACAAAAGTTCTTTGATTTCGTCTCCATGTTCCTCCTAATCATGTGTAGAAATCCCTTGTATCTCTGAACTGCCCCCTCAAGAAAGATATCGTTTTCATAAACGATCTCGATACCTAACATTGATCATTTAAACGGTTGTGGTAAATGAAACACTAGTTAAGTCGATTAATTTTTATTTATTTAATTAATAAAGGATTAATTTCATATATGTCACACTCTTAAGGTACAAACGAACGATTAAGAAACCTAGGGTGTCTCACCTGGTAATAGAATGAACTTTGTCTTTCGACTGCAGACACTAGATCATATTTGGTGGTTAGTGAGCCCGCCAATCTGTTTCGAGTATCGTTGCTAAAGCAGTCATTGAAGTCAAGTTCATAGGGTTCTTCTGGATACATAGCATTCCATAAGGCTTCGGTTTCTTTCTTGCAAGACCCCTCAATTCATGATATAACCACACCACAAGGATCTAGGATTATGCCAAAAAGTTCCTTACAATCAGCCATGTACCGAACCTTGACAACCAAGAAACTGAGTTAGAATTTAGAAATATGGTATGTTCCAAGATATAAGGTGTCTAAATCTTGTTAGAACATATAATTACATCTCATGAGGTTATATCAAATTTAATGGTCACCGAAATACTTGTCAAAATGTATATGTATTTGACAATAAAACAAAAAAATATCAATCTCTCAACCCAGTATAAACAAATATATTAATACATAGGGATAGAAAAAAACATATATTAATTAAACAAAACTAATTAAGAAACTCAAACGAACAGACCTCCTTTTGCCACATGTTACACTTTTTTGTAGACTGTGTTACGTGTAACAATCAGAGGTTGCTACGTGTTACGTGTAACAGCTATTGCAGACTTTCAGTTTTTCTGAAAAGTAAAAGATGTTACATAACACGTGACAATCTCTGGTTGTTACACGTAACAAGTCTGCAAAAAAGTATAACACGTGGCAAAAGGAGGTTCATTTGGTTTCTTAGTTTTTCTTAACTAACATGGGATTTCTTCCTATAATTGCCCTACATAAATTATATGGTCACATATGAATGTCGTAGCATGTATCTGATACTTTGTTGTCTTTACATATTGATGCACAAGGTTTTCATGTGTCGTTAAAAAGCTTATTACCGGATTAAGCCTATGGCAATGCCAAATCCATTCACAGTCGAGTGGCACCACCAACCGCCATTCACTAATCTTGGACCGGCTAATATATTTTGCTAGTAAAGGAAGCCAACAGTATTTGTACCTGTAACCGATAAGTATCTAGTTACTGACGGGGTGTAAGCTATAGATAATTAGTTAATGAACAAAGAGGTTAAAAGAAGAAAAGTTAACCAAATTGTATTAGAAAGGGTTCACTCATGTCATAGTTTATCGATAACTCGGAGGTTTGCATCCCTAGCTACATGTACCTGAAAACAGCTCGTTCTAGTACACATCCGCTGTATAATTTCCCATTGTCATGAACGACTTTGAGAAACTTTAAATGTCTCTTCGTTGCAGTAACGAGGTCCGTTGTTATGACAATCTTTTGAGCCTCAACCCATTCTAGATCTTCACATTTCTCCATGGCACTGATCGTCCGGAAAGAACACGATTGAATTACAAAGGTGAAGCATAGCCTCTTATAATTCAACAAATCTTGCATTTGTTTTACGGTGTATCATTTCTTATGTGTTTTACCATTAAATAAGCACATCTCAAGGTAACATGTACTAGTCACGAATGTGGAGTTTGGGTTGTTTATTTCAGCAATTTGTGGTCATGCCTATTTCTTGGGTAGTTTAAGAATTCTTGAAAATGATTTAATAATGGAAAAACAAATTTTACAAGTTGTAAAACTTAACATTTCTTCAAGAATATATTTTGTCTACAATTCTTTTCTTTTTTTTCGAAAAGTATCTGTAATTAATAATTTGATTTAAAGATGATTTTCTTTAACTGCAAAGGTTACATAATACCTATTTATAAATTACATCAAATTTACCCTATAAAGAACTGAATCCTAGTCTCTCCCTAAATTGGCACAAAGCCTATGATTAATAGTTAAAACGAAGGTCAACCCATAGATGCTAAAAACAAGCAAAAATATAACATAAAACTGAGTTAAGTTTATCTAACATTTCCTAATCCTTGAATTTAAAAAAATCGTATTTTGTATAGGTTAAATATAAATACTTCAAAGTTGATGGTCAAGTATTTAAAGGCAAATGTTTTACATGTAAAGGTTTAATATCATATAAGAATAAGAATACAAAGTATAACATGTAAAGGTTTAATATCATATAATAATATAAGAATAAGAATACAAACTATAACGAGTATTGAAAAATATCTCAATAATCAAAAAGGAATGTGAACTTTAAATATAGAGTAAATTACTAATTTTTCTTCTATGTTGAGCTAGTTTAATCATTTCAGCTTAAAAATGAATTTTTTGACATATTAAACCCTAATTTATAATGGTTTGACCCCTAACATTAACTTTGTTATTTTTTATAGTTAAGTATGGGTTGGTTTTTATAATTACAAAGTTTTTTTTAATATTTAAAAGATTATTAATGCAAGTACTCAAGTTTTTTTATTAGTTCATTATTTTCACGATTATTATTTACCAAAATACATTTTACATATACAAATAAACTAGATTATCTACCCGTATGGTACACGAGTTAACAATTTACTTTTGATAAGAGATAAAATATAATAATAAATAACAAGATTAAAATGACATATTCCATTTAAATAAGGGAAAAGTTAATATTAGTAATTATATACTAGATGGAACCCCCGCCGCGTTGCGGCAGGGGTTACAATTTAAGGCGCAATGTATACAAACGCTAAATGAAGGTTAAATAACATCAAACATTTAACCATGTAAAGCTTTGACAACACAAAACTTAATCCGGTTTCACATATTAAAAATTCCAGGCCGTAAATTACATTCGGCTCTCCTAATTAAAGGCGTACATATTTGATAGTAGAGAAAATGCCATCACCCCAAGGTTTACCTCCACATGCTCCCAACGGTGCTGCATCCCGCAGCAATGTCATTCTAGACATACTACATCATAACTGTAGAGTAAGGAAATTAACCAGAAAGACATAAAAACGTTTTAATTTTGTAACAAAAATGCCAGCAAAGAAATTTAGAGAAGAAAGAATTAACCTCAATCTTGATTTTTCCTTCATATGTAGAAACTGGACGTCATGCAGATTATTTGGGTATCACATAAACCCCATTAGCATTGAGGTAATATGTGCTTGAACACCCACGGAATCCAACATTCAACTCGTCTTTGACATCATATGAGAAAGCAGTGCCATAATCGATTCCATAGGGCCATAAAGGTTCAACATTTGTCATAATGTATATTGACGTTACTACATCATATCCATCTACACTTAAAACACCAATTGTCCCACTTATTGACAACAAATATCCATTAGGGTAATCAAGGAAAATCTGCAAAATTAGAAACATATGTCGTTGACGCCAAAATATGTGTGAAACGACATCAAACAACAGTAATAGAGTATAACTTACCGTGTTTACTTGGCTTCTAGTCATGCAATCCATGTCACCAAGCAAAGGGCTTTGAGGTTGGCTTTCAGTGCAGTTGGTTTGAAATCAATAGAGTCAACATAGTTCCATGTTAAACAATTATCTTTTCAATTGAGCCTTGATCAGGCATATAAACCCTTTTTTCCCATGTCAACTACCCCATAGTCCATGAGTTATTAATCCTTTGAAATCGCTTGTACCTCCCTGCAACTCAAACCAAAGAATAGAAACATTATAGTTTAAACTTTAAACAACATAAAAAAGAGAGCAAAATATGGGTTATTAGAATTGTAAAATTACCATCTCACTTTGATTTTGATGGTTATAAATTGTAAATTCATCTCACTTTGATTGTTGATGGTTATTAGAATTGTAAAATTACCATCTAACTTTTGAATGTTGGTTTGTTGCCTACCAGCAACAATCAGCCTCAATTAGGATACAGAAATCGATCAGCTGTCATATCAAATACTAATCTCTTTCAATTCTCCACAATCTAAAACTAAATAGTTTAATTATCAATCTTTATCTCATAGCCGAAAGAAATTACTAAAGTTTGAATTAAGTACCGATGAACGACATTTGACATCTAATCGTCGTCGCCATGGTGACCTTCCTTCTTCTCTTTTTTGTCTATAAAAAGACACGTCGATCCACATGTAAATAATCATAATTCTTACATTATTTTAATACCATCATGTATACAAAACATAAATAAAACTAAAGAAAACTATTTATTCGAGCAAACCAAATAAAGCTTCGACAAATTTGATTTGGTCACAACCAAACAAATAATAGTAGTATTGTTACCTTACAACTTAAGTTTCCACTATCCCTCAAAATAATAATAAATCTATAAATGTAAGTTACATAAATTCAATACTTACTGTTTCGGACCCTAAACAATCCGAACACTACCTTTGATATTTGTAGGTCTTGATTCGGTGAAAAAACCACACCACTATTGTTGCTGGAAACTTGATCCACTTCTTTCACGCCTAACCATGAACATAAATTACTAATTAACGACGATAATTATTGTTACAATATGTAATCTAATAACCAACTTTTTACAATATGGATAATTACGAAGCAAACCTAATAGAATAAATAATTTAAAGTAAATGTAATTGAATCAAGAATAAACCTAAGGACAAACTACCATCATCATCCTACAAACGTGCTAAAATAGTCAAATCTATGCACTTTGTCTTTAACTGTATAATTTGTTCAAATATTGGGCATGTTTGGCTAAGCTTATTTAACTCAAAAAGGACTTTTTGTTAAAATGACTTTTAAGACTTATGACTATGATTTTGAAAAGTAGTTTTTTAAAAAAAAGTGTTTGGATTAGCTCATATGGTGAAAAAGCCAATAAGCCAAAAAGTTTTGAAAAGTCAGGATATCATAGTTTTTTAAAATGACTTTTCCACCTTAGCCAAAAAGTTACTTTGAAAAGTCTTTTTCCTTTATCCAAACATTATTTTGACTAATTGGTTTTTTGAAAAAACCATAAGTCAATAAGTTGTTTTAAAAAAGCTTAGCCAAACATGCCCATTGTTTAAAATTGTTGAAACAAAGCATACCGTATGAGATTCTTCATCAGTAGGGCTAGGCGTTTCCCAAGCAAGCATCATATCGAATGTAAAACGACTAAAATCTCTTACTTGTGATCAGACTTTGATTCACCGTCGTGCATCTTGTGGTCCGGTGCACAGTCGCCGTCGTTCTTCTTGTGGTCCGGTGCACAATCGCCGTCGTTCTTTTGGTCGTCGTGCTTTTAAGCGTCGCCGATGTGGTCGTCGTCGTCCCCGAGTTGAGTCACCCACTGCCTAAAGAAGCTAATATAGGCTGAAAGCCCTGAGTTGACATTCACCTCTCAAACACTCCTGATGTTAAGACCCACACACATCGTGCATCTAATAAGAAATGGCCTGTAATTTTTGGTTGATCAAAACTCCTAATTAATGACCAAACTGAACAAAATAGCAATTACAGAAACCATCAAAAGTCAACTAATAATTCTTCAATTTCCTAAAAATTCATTCGACTGCAATCATCATAGCTAAAAGCGAATCTGAGTAAATGGATAATTAAATATTGAATAACTTCATGAGATGCAAAAAATTAACGCACTTAGACGGACACCCTAACTCATAATTAAATCCAAAAAATGCAAAATCATGCTACACTCAAGACATGATCATCAAATCCACACAACACCAGGAGAAACTCATTCTGGGGTTTTGATTCGAATAACACATCAGGAGTTGGAAATGCTTACCATATTATCGATGATAATTCCAATAACACAACCATGAACAAAAAACTTCAGGACTGTGTTGACCGAGTCATCTCGGTTTACTTGGGTTCTTATTTCACCCAGATCGGTCACCGGAGCTTCACCAAAACCAAAAAAAGCTTCAACGAAAACAGCGTAAAACCATTTAACTGAAAAAGAAACATGCAAGGCTTACCGGAATTCTTGTCGGAGTTAGTTGGAGACTCGTACAACCCTAGCTAGCACGGCGCATCGTATTCTGTTCACAACCGTCTGAAAACACAACACCCTCCTCTCTCTCTCTCTCTCTTCACACAGACGATATCAACATCGGATTCACCGTCTTCTGTTCTGTACGTGGGGGTAGACCACGAGCCGTGAATGAGGGGCGCCACCACCGCTCCGTCATGGCTACGCCATCCAGAAGGTGGTTGCCCACTCTGCCTCTTGATTCCTCCAGGTATCTTTCTCAGAATCTGTATTTACACTTTCTTTGGGATTAATGGACAAAAGTTACAATAAAAGTAACCTATCGTACAACACCAAACTGCACAAAACACAAGTTAAACATAAAGTACAGCCCAAAGATATTACTAATTTATATTTATATTATGTAAATAACATCACAATTTTACATATCTTTCTTAATGATACCTTGAAATCTTAAGATCAACATAATGGTGACCACCATTCTCATGAGAATGACTTAATATAATCAGTAGCATGACATGTTTTTCGATATGACAAACATGCAACCTACTAAAACTCCCATCAGAAAAGTCTGAGATTGTCAGATTCTTTATTTTATTTTAATTGTTTAGCTAACATTGTTTTAATTTTACAAATACTGCAAAAATAGAGTAATTAAATACAAACACGTACATCTAATTTTTAAAATCCGATTTTTAACTCATACCCGATTAGGCTAAAAATGGTTTAACAGGTATCGGGTTGTCTAGTTAACTATATAATTTATAATTAAGTACGAGTATAAAAAAACATCATCAAGCTAATAACTCAACTTTTTATATGGGCAGAAGGGTTTTTTCACTTTCGAACGTGGATCCACAACAAATGCACTTTCATCGGCCATTAAGATTAAGCCACCAACACCCCATCATCTCTAGTTCTCTTCCGACCCAGTAATAAGAATTCAAAAATACTGAAATACCATCAACATCTCTAACTTAACAAGTAACAACAATTCAATGAGAAAGAGAAGAAAAATTACCGATGAAAATGAAACCGGAAGCATGATGAAGATGAGCCGCTAAAGATGGACAGAATGTCGTGGATGAGCAGGTAATGAACGTAAGAGATGAAGTAATGATGCTTTTGAATTTTGATCGTTTTTACGTCTATGGAAGCCAAAACGGTTTACGGTTAAAGTTGGGGATGGGCCATTAAAAAGGTTAAAAAACCAAAGTTCCAAACCCAAAAAATTACCTTAGGCCGGTACCGGTATCGTGGTTCAAACTGGTATACCAGGTTTTACCGCCGGTACAACTCTTATACCGTTTCACTAATTTAGCAGGGTGTTTCGTACAATATTTACATCCGAGACAGTAAAACCAGGCCGGTATTTACCGGCTTTTAAAACATTGGTACATCACATAATGAGTCCAAAATGAAATGAATTAAATACAATATCACAATCAAGTTAACAAAGTCAAATGCCCAAGATGCTCAAACCTACGAAAACACATCAACAGTCTATAAACGGCTACAAAACAGATGTGTCAACTTGCCTGCCTCTGTACATTGCACAAATTATACCACCTAAAACAACCAGTCCATAATAACAACTATTAATGTACCACAACACAGGTATCAATGACAAGTCGACAACTCCACCATACCATAACATTATCACAGAGGACCCCCGGGTTGCTCCACTCAACTCCTCCACCCTGTCGAGACCACCTTTTCTGAATCAAATATCATCAAGCAACGCAATCAGTTATCATAAATTTCATGTTATTCTACTTGAATCTTACAAGATAAGACAGTTTCCAATAGCATTCATAAATCATATCTTAATAAACTGTACACAGGCACTGGCTTAATCATATCCCTATAGTTTTGTGATTAACCAAGATGACAATAAAATTTAGAGAAAAAAAATTTTATTCATAAAAAAATGTGTAAAATTTTCCCAAGAGTAAATTGTCATTTCGTCCATAGGTTTGGACACATTTGCCATTTTCGTCCAAATGACACTTTGGTACCATTTTGCCCCCCACGTTTGTAACTTTTTGCCATTTTCGTCCAAATGCCTAACCTAGTTACTTTATAACGTTAGTGGGTTATTTTTGAAAGAGTAAATTGTCATTTTCGTCCCTGAGGTTTGGCACATTTGTCATTTTGTCCAAAATACACTTAACTCCGGGCACGTCCGGCACAAACTGCACTCGCATCATTCCGGCAACAATGCAAGTCCGGCACCGTCTCCGGCACAACCTGCAACTCCGGCGCCACTGCAACTCGGCAGTTGCAGGTTGGCCGGGTTACAGTGTGCCGGAGATGGTGCCGACTTGAGGTTGTGCCGGAGTTGCAGGTTTTGCCGACACGTTGCGAGTTACAAGTGTCATTTTGGACGAAAATGGCAAATGTGCCGAAACCTCAGGGACGAAATTGGCAATTTACTCTTTCAAAAATAACTCATCTAACGTTATAAAGTAACTAGGTTAGGCATTTGGACGAAAATGGCAAAAAGTTACAATCGTGGGAGGCAAAATGGTAACAAAGTGTCATTTTGGACGAAAATGACAAATGTGCCAAACCTCAATGACGAAAATGACAATTTACTCTTTTCCCAATAACTAAATTTAACCTTATAGAAGTTGAATTTTGACCTTAAGTTTCAACCTCAAAACACACCCGACAGTTTACCATTGATTTTGATCCAGAATATTTAGTTATTTTATAGTTGTATAATATCACATTTTAGATAATTAATAGTTACTCCGGACTCACCTACTCACCGGAATTAAACCGCTAGTCGCCCGAAAACCAAGCTCGTAGCCGGAGTAGTCGTGAGGCACTGAAACAGAACCCAAACGTCCTTGACGTTACCGATCTAAACAAAAATAGAATCATGAAACTGAAAAAACTTACCTAAGTACTCACCAGAATCCTAGCCTTGACCGGAATCTGATATCCCCGCCAAATCAGGCACATGTAATCCTGATCAGTGCCAGAATTCCACCTCTATCGAAAACACTTTCCATTGATGTAGATATGACCGTAGATGAGACATACAAACCTGTTCTAGAAGAACATCCAACCGGAGGTCACTAATGGAAACCCCATCCGTCTATGATTTGATTTCACTCTGAAATGAAGATGTAACGTCATGCATTTGTGTGTTCATGGTAAAATAATAGAGAGGGAGAAGGAGAGTTTTAGCTTTTAAGTTCATGGTAAGTAACAGAGAGAGAGAGAGAGAGTTTTAGTTTTTAAAATTTGAATTTTGAATTTTCGGAATGAATGAGATAGAGTTGTGGATTGCAGATTACTTTATGATTCCGGGATTTGCATAATAGTGTTGCAACAGGAAGTGATTTTGCAGATTCTAAGGACGTGTATATAAGCTATAGTAGTATAAATAAAAATGAAAAAACTAATAAAATTACATATAGGATTAATGGCCTAGAATTTTGACACATCATATTTATAAAGATTGCTTTATTATATAGAGAAATACGTATTTTATTTAACCTTTTGTTTTTTTATAAACGTCATTTTTAAATCATTTGTTTTTTAACCTTTTTTAAAAACTGCTTTTCGTTTTTAAAATTGTTTCTTTTTAAACCGTTTGTTTTTTTAAATTGTTCTTTTTAAAGTCAATTGCCTTTTAAAGTATTTTAAAACAATTTATTTTATACCGTTCTTTGTATAATCGTTTGTATTTTAAAAATTTTTAAACAATTCCTTTTTAAGACGTTCATTTTTAAATGTGTTTCTTATTAAACCGTTTCTTTTAAAACCATTTTTAAAATCGTTCATTTTTTAAACCCTGTAATAAATTTACTTATGGTCGGGTATCCCCTTTTCTTTCTTGCCACTATCTTTTAGGTGCGGGAATTTCGGATTACCATAGAATCATTTCAGCAGACATGATGGCACCAACTTCAATTGTTTCTAGAAATGTCTTAGGGGATTTGGATTTGATAAACACCCTCATTTCGGAGGGTCAACCCTAGATAAACCTATTGATCAATTGTTGCTTAGTTAGGGCTAAATAAGAAACCAATCGAGATATATCCTTGAAACGAGTAACATACTCTAGATATGTTTTATTTCCCATTTTGTAGTGGAAGAACTCCACTTCCAATTGTTCAATCTCGCTTGGAGGACAGAACTTAGCAAGAAACTTATGAACAAACTCTTCCCATTTCATCTCTTTAACTTTTTCTTTGCCCTATGTTCGAACTAAAATGTTCCACAAGTGAATGGCTTCAGTTTCAAACATATGTACGACCAACCGTACTTTGTTGTGATCGTTATACTCACATATGTCCAAAACTGACTCTATCTTGTTGAGCCACTCCTGGGCCTCTATTGCTCCTTTTCTTCCGTCGAAGGACTAAGGTTTACAGGACATGAAGTGTTGTTAAGTGCATTCCTGGGATTCAGTTTTCCTTTTTATTAGCATAGTTACACTAGTCTTTTTCTTTTCGCCCATTCTTTCCCTTTGTACTGGCGTGGAGGCAACCGAGCTTTCTTCGGGTCATTCTCCTGACTGGTTAACATTACCGATCTTTGCATTTGTCATTATCTTAGCCACTACCGCAACAATATTTTGTGAATATCTTCAGTATTTAAATGCATGCTCATACTAGACCAATATCTGACATTGTGAGAGGGAGTTCGGGCCCTATGAGAACCTTCCTCTCTTGTGCTGTTATTTTGTTCATGTCTAGACCCTTGTTCATGTCTAGATCCTTGTTCATCTCTATGTTCAGATATTGTCTCTTTCCTATAGGAATATGATTATACAGAGTTACTCGTATGTGTTATACAGTTTTATAATATAACAGTTATATATCACCCAAATATTTATATAGCACATAAAAAGGCACAACATAGGTTTTTTCTTCTTGAGTCACTCAAAGGATAATGCAAGTGCTTTTTCTAAGAGCTTGTTATTTGGCTAGCATGTCTCTGCTATTAACTCCATAGAGCTCTACTAGTTAAAGTTTAGGCATTCATGTATACCTAATTTGATACCAATTGTAACCCCCCCCCCCCCCAATAACTCGAGTGATTATGTACAATTGATACACTTACAGTGGAAGCAAACTGAACTTTCATTAAAACTTATAATTGTCAGCGTACAACACTTTATTTATTTTCAATATTCAATATTTAGAAATTTCTAGATCTTCAGATCTCAATTGTCTTCGCTTTATTCTTAAGAGTGTCTCACTGATAAGCCGTGACAAGTATATTCAAATGGCGTCAGCTAAATGCTGGTGAGCTCATGTAACAAAGTTTATAAAAACACAATTGACATGCATTTAACTTGGGCTATGATATTTTGAGCCAAGGGCAACCTTGTGCCATTCATGACCTTTTCACAACCACTAGCAATTGCCGCAAGAACGAAGGTGTGGTTTCTTTGCTTGGCTAGATCCCCCAATGTGTCGTGGTTGTGTTGAAATAATACCTGGGTTGCTGAGATCAAGAAATGAGGTTGAAGAAACTATTAGGGTTTTGCATAGTGAACTTAAAAGGAAGAAGAAACAACTAATTTTATGTTTTGTAGTTATACTATGTTTATCTGGGTTGTATATTGGTAATGTTTAAGTATAAAACTGCTATTAGTTGTAATGTGCTTTAAGAATATAAATGAAAATAGGTCTACTTGACCATATTTTGGTATTAATTGTCATTGTTCAAAATTGTGCAAATTGCAAGTGTATAGAATAAGTGCAGACTAATGACCAAATGACCAAAATGTGCAAGTGCAGACTAATGACCAAATGACCAAAATGTGTGTGAACAAATGACAAAAACTGTTTGCAGACTAGTATCCAAATAACCAAAATGTGTGTGAACAAATGACCAAAACTGACAAAATGTGTGCAGACCCTTAAAAATCTACAGACCCTTAAAACTGACTAAATGACCAAACACTGTCTAAATGACCTAAATAGCCATGCTAGTGTACAAATAACAAAAACACACTATGCATTAACACTGCAGCAATGTAACAATTCAAGACAAATCTTAATGACCAGGTTTCCATTCAAAACATTAACATAAAACAACCATAACCACAAATTCCAAAACATTAAACATGTTTCAATTCAAAACATTAAGATATAATAGGTTTCAATTCAAAACATCAACATAAAACAGGTTTGAATAAAAAATCAACATAAAAAACTTATTTAGAGTTTCCAACTGCCTTTCCCATTGACTTCACACTTGACTTTGCAGTTGACTTCCCTTTCGACTTTGCTGTTGACTTCCCTTTTTTACTTTGCTGATGTAGATGCTTCCCCACCCTGTCCCTTGCATGTTTTCTTGTTGTGACCCTTGTTTCCACACTTTCCACAAGTGACACTTTTACCCTTTCTGCTCAGTTTTCCACCACTCACCATGGCATCATCTTTTTCCAATGCATCATTCTTTCTCTGCTTTCTAGGCCTTCCAATAGGTTTATGATAGTAAGGCTCTCTTATTCTTATTGGGCAACTTGACCTTGGCCATAATGCCCTACCATTCAAGGGTCCAACTTTGTGTGAATAAACGTCTTGCCATGTTTCAAGTCTGTAACAGGGATGTACCCATGCTTCTAGGATTTCAACATGTGACAATATTATAGCAAAGTGTTAAATCAATACACATTTAACTAAGTTGAAAATTAGTTATACATGTTTTCCATTCTTAGCCATGCTCCAATTAGTGGCAACAGCATGCTTGCATGGAATCCCAGTTAACTCCCATGTCCTACATGAACACACTTTTGCAATAACATCTACCACACACTGATCCACAACCTTGTCTTCTACCCTATACCTTGTGACTTGATAAAATATGCCCCCATTCCATTGAACACTTAACTAGGCTGCTTCCTTTTTTATTTCCTCAAATATTTCACTTATTTTAGGAGTTAACAAACCCTCAGAATTATCAATGACTTGCATAACAGTTACTATCCTTCTCATCAGGTACTCTCTAACATACTCTAAAGAAGTTATAATTGGTTTATCTCTACCATCAACTAACCTTGCATTAAAACTTCACAAATGTTGTTCAACAACAAATCAGACCGGGCTCTTCCTATTAAACAAGTAAAAATTAAACATTAAACACATTACAGATAAATTATTGTAAAATAAAGTAAAACTTGTGATATACCTGTGAAATGACTTCTAGTCCAATGGAGGAATGGAATCAGTTGCAACCATTGGTAGGCATCCACATTTAACTTCATTAACTTCTTCCATTTTGTCATTGAATTCAGGTATGGCAGGGGTTGTTGCAATTACCCATAAGATGTCTTTATATGCCTTACCCTTCCATTGCGGTTTCATGTTTTGGTGTATGTGTCTAAGGCAATATCTATGTTCTGCCAATGGAAACACATTATGTAATGTTGGAATTAAGCCCGTCTTCCTGTTTGAAATGAATGTGAAAAGAGAATTCTAATCTAAATCTAGGTCATCCCCAAGATACTGTAAAAACCATTGCCATGAGTTTAGATTCTCAGCTTCTACAATAGCATATGCTATTGGATATATTCCATTATTTGGGTCCACTGTAACAGTAGTTAGAAGTTGATCAGGAAAGGGGCCCTTCATAAAAGCACCATCTAAACCAATTATTTGCCCTACATGCTTTAAAACCATGTTTTAGTGCACCTAGACAAACATAAATTCTCTTAAATACCCTAGTCTTAGCTGTAAGATTGCTTTCAGGTTCAACTTCTAGTTTAACAGTGGAATCTAGGTTTGTTCTTTGCAATTCTAATATGTAGTATCTCAAACTAGCATATTGATGGATGTAATCCCCTATTACCTCTTTTGTAGCACTAGATTTTGCCCTGAAAGCCTTCAGTTTTGAGACACCCATCTCATACTTTCTCTCCATTATTCTTGAACAGATTTTAGTGAGATACCAGGATTTGTCTCTATTTGAAACATCATTTGTTTTGATAACCAATCTGAAGTGAAAGCCCTAACATATCTACTCTTTAAACATTTATGTTGAGGATTGTAAGTTTTTACAACCCAGGTAGGCTCTTCCTCTAGCTTAGACACATACAAAACCCATGGACATTTCCTTTCATCCTGCATTGTCTTCCTTCCACCCTCTTTTTTATATGAGTCTTCCGTTGGGCCTTCACTTGGATCCACCACCTTTGTTTTCCTTTTTGATTTTCTTTTACCCTCTTGTTTTGGCTTCAAAATTAGGAATAGCACCCTTACAAACAACCCTATGCCTATACTGATCATTCCTGTAGAAGCCAATTTCTCTCCTTCGTGCTTCTTAATCAACTCTTTAACCATCTCCTTATTTGCAAATTCTTGTCCAACATAAAACAAGAGACTCTCAACTGATGCTTTTTTCCTAATCCTTCTAAGCTTTCTTTTCCTATCCTTTTCCATGTCTTCACCAGATGAAGAACTACCAAAAGAGTCTGTGTTTATTTCATCCTCTGCTTCTTCTACATGATTGCTTCTACAAAAGCAATCTTACTATTGTTGTATATCCTATCCGGAAATTGTGTAAACCATCCTCCATGGTGAACTTTTAGACAAAAAAGTTTTTCGTAGAGACCTAAAACACAACAAAGAAAGAATTTTTAATCAAAATCAATCGTTTTTAAAATCCTAAGTCATTATGATTGACATAACAAAACTGATCGAAACTTACGATAGACATCCAATTGATAATCATCGTCTTCATGTCTGATATGCCATTTGATTATCATCGTAATCGAAATCGTTATTTAACCTTAGAATTGTGGGGAATTTCAATCGTCTTCACCTTGTAAATTGAACAAGTGAAGTTTTTGATCAAAATGCTAAGGGTCATGGGATTTATTTTGAAGGTTCTGAGGTATTTAATAAGTGAATTAAATAAAAAGATGGAAATGCCATAAATGCCCTTACGTGATCAGCACGTGAGGGGCTTTTCTGTTAGTTTTTAACAGCCCTTAGGCTTAATACCTAAACATGTGACCAAATCTAAACCACGAAACCTAAACTTGTTAAAAAAAGTTAGTACCCAAAGGCGAAACTAGGTATAAACCACAGGGTCCATCTGTGTAATTAATTCTAAAATATATTAATCATTACCAAACCGTTTGTGTCTTTAATATGATAATAAATTAAATACAATGCAAACACCATATTACTTTCAATTTTAGATAGTGATTAACAAGTTTACAAATCAACTTTCAATTTTGTATACTAAATTAGTGGGATTACCCCGCGCTTCGCGGCAGGTATTCAATCGGTATCGGTTTGATTCATTACAGCACTGCCACTCTCTAGAGCAACTGTAATAAACAACCCAAAAAATTAATTCATATTATGCGCAAAGAACTTCGGCACATATTTTATATGGGTTGAAAACTATAGAAACCAAAAAAACATTATTGGTTCGACAATATCGATATTGATACCCTTGGCGTCTTTATCATCTTGATTAGTTTATTTTGGATATAATTATGATTGGTTGATCATAATTATGATTAGTTAATTAAATATTAACATTGGATCAAAGTGTAAAATTTAAGTTTGATTAACAAAAACTTTCGAATTAAAGTTATTTGTTTGGAAATAATTAATGTCATAAGATCAAATAAAAAATATGTTTATGTATATATTTTCAAACTAAATAATTTAATTAATGTATTCATAAAAAATATCTTTCGATGAATTATATTATTCATTTATTTTTGTAAGATGTTTTGATTTCAGCAACTTATTTAGAAATTATGCTTGCACTCACAAATTAGATTGAGTGGGGTAAATTCTAAGTAGTTGAATGGTTGTTGTGTAAAGAAAGTAAGCAATATGTAGCACTAATTAATTAGTACTGTTCACATTCTCAAATGTTAGTATATACAAAAGTATCTTAAAGGTTTTAAAACGTATTATTTATTATGCCTCGTGAAATTCACAGGAATTAGTAGTAGTATAAAACTTAATTACTCACTTAACTATCCCAAATTTCAAATAACCATTCTACTCATTACCTACTCGTTCAACAATATATGAAATACAAATTACATATTTCACACGTTTATAACCAATACATTAAGGTTCGGGTATTACAGACGGTTTTAAAAAAAGGTTAAAAAAACAAATGATTTTAAAAACAACGTTTATAAAAATAACTTTTTAATTTACATAACGAGATTAAAAAAACTATAATTAAATAAATAGTCTCTTAAATATGAAAAAAAAAACTTTGTAATTTACATAAACAACCCCTAAGGTGAAAAAGGACCAAGATACCATTACACTTAACTAGACAAAAGTAACAGAGTTAGTGTTTGAGGCCAAAATCGTTATACTATCCTCATTCACAACCCAACCTTTAATATAAAACTAATTTCTCTCTCTTCCACATACACAACTTAACCCAACTTAATTTTTGAGACACATTCACAACCTAACAAAACCTAAGTTTTAATAAAAGAAATATATATATGATTGTATTTTATTGTATTAAAAATAATAATATTAACAATATTCATTTTTATTTCAAAAATTTAAAAGGCATTTATTTTAAGAATAAAAATAAAGTGTATTTAAATCATTTATATTAATAAAGTGTATTTAAATCATATTTATGTTAAATAAATATTTTTTAAATGAACTCCGTTTTCAATAAAATTTATACCGGCATTTTCAAAAAAAGGGAATTAAGAAATCTAGTGCATTTAGTTTTATTTTTAATTTTAAACAAGAAAAGTTATTTGGGTAATTTATTCATTAGGGGAAGAAGTGGTTTAGATAATAAATGAAAAAGAAATAAAAAAAATAGTGGATCAACCAAAGTTTGACAAGTGGCAAAAAATATAAGCACATTTTGAAATTCTTGGTCATGACCTAGGTCGTTTGAATGAACAGTTGCCAACTTTGTTTTCTTTTTTATTTTGTTTATTATATTGAAATCAATACATTTTTGACATGTGGCAACCCAACTTATATTAGGTTGCCAATGGAAATAGTCTTACAAAATTCAATCTCGGGGTTTAATATATCAAAAGATTCTTTTTGGACTAAAATGGTTAAACTCGCTAAAACGTAGGGGTCAAAATAGTAATTTACTCTTATATATATATAGGATTAGGATCAAGGAAAAACCCCCACGAGTTATGAGAACTTAGAGAACTCGACATTCCCGTGCGAGTTTCGACCCCATTTTTTACACCCCTAGTTTAAGACGTTCCAAAGCCGACTGTAAAAATAATCGAAGTGTGTTTTTCGGCCCCTTACAGCAGCTGTAAAAAGTTGATGACATAGGCATGACATCACCATTTACAGCATTTACGCCTGCTGTAAATTAAAAAAAAACGATTTTTTTGAAAAATTGATATTTTCAGGATTTTTGGTAAAAAAAAGATTGAAAAAACATTTCGTAAGGCCGGGTTCTCTAAGTCCTCACAACTCGTATGAGTTTCATTTGGGTTCTAAAGTGAACATTAATGTATTTGCGAACTGAGTGAACAAATCCTAGCCATTGATCTACACACGTGTATGGCTAGGATTTCATCATCAAATCATAAAATACACTAGTGTATTTTATCATCAAATCTTGGCCATTGATCTACACAAGTGTAAGGCCAGGATTAGTTCGCACAGTTCGCAAATACACCAGTGTTCACTCTTGAACCTAATCATATATATATATATAGTGGAAGGTTCAAATGAGAATTAGTTTTTTGTAAAAATAAAAAAGAAAAAACCAATAAGAATACTTCATTTTACTTCATTTAATTTTTATATTTAATATTAGTGTAAGGGTATATTGGTAAACCTAGGTAGATCATAAATTGATGGTCTTCTTTTTTAATAGCTAACTACGCTAAATTTGTAACTTATTTTAAATAAAATATAATTTTTTTCAAAGAAGAAAAAAATCAATTTTAAAGTGTATGATAAATTACGAGGTGTGTAGAATGAATTACGATATGTGAAGGATAAATTTCAATATGTGGAGGAAAAATTTTAAAACGTGTAGTATAAATTTAATGTGTATAGATAAAAAAAATTTAGTATGGAGGATAATAGTCTTTATAATTAATTAATTAGTCAAAGATAATAATAAATGAGATGAGAGAAAATTATTTAATGCTTTACAGTTGTATCATTTGTTCTTTTTATTCTCAGTTTAATTTTCTTCTCAAATAAACCCCCATATATATATAGGGGCAGGATTTAGAGAAAACGCTGAAAAGTGTGAAAACGGTGAGAATTAGTCGTTTGATCAAAACAATCAGTGGATTAGATTGGCGTGGTGGTTGTCACACCCCAATCGATGGCGGAATCATCGGGGTAGTGGCACTAGACGAATCGGATTGATCAAGAGATTCCATAACAGCCATTTCAAAGATAATAATCAACATTCAATATCCCATACTATTAAACTCATAAACCTTCAAAATAACCATTACATTTCAACAAAATCTCTTAACATAAATCCAATTCGATCTCCCCTAGATTTTATTACAAACCATTCTAACAAACTATCAAAACAAACTAAACTACGCATGCAACATCCAAGGCATCCAAGCTAAATCCTCAACCTGTTACATTCGGTAAAATACAAGTCAATAAAATTAAGTAAAGGTGAGCATATAGGTTGAAGTACTACTAGCATAATCGAGAAAGCGTTCGCGAAATAATCTAACTACATATCATGATACACCAAAACCCATCATACAACATAGGCTCATTTCTCATGCTAACTACCGTGAGAAGGCTTGCGCGACCATCGGGTGTTAGCCAAACTATAGTACCATACTAGCTAAGGAGGCAAGTTAACGAAAATAAGTCCTAGTCACATGTTTCTAGTATCACGTATCGAGCATATACAATCAGATTATTCGCGTGTGATAAACAGTTTTGATTTGTGAAGTGTTTTTGATATATGAACGTATGTAACACCCAAAAAGTGCATTAAAGCGAAAATGGGTCAAGTATACTCACTATGGGTGCGTTTTAAGGAGAGTTCGGGATCTGCGAGGAGTTGAGAAGAGCGCCCGATCAGCCTGCATACGCGAACGGAAGTGCATCAGTCTCCGAAAAGCTGAAATGGTTAAGTTGGAGTTGGGCAGTAGGCAAGTTCGGGCGAACTTCTATGTAGACATACAAGTTCGAGCGAACTTGTAAGGTCTTGCAGAGTTGTGAATCAAGTTCGGGCGAACTTGCAAGTTTCTCAAGGAACCTTGGCAAGTTCGGGCGAACTTGAGAGATCTTGGTTAATGGTCTGACAAGTTCGGCCGAACTTGTGAAGCTTCCTGAGAGACTTCGCAAGTTCGAGCGAACTTGAGGGTTTCCTGCTGAGGTTTGGATGAGTTTCACTCAAGTTCGGCCGAGTTCGAGCGAACTTGACTAAAGTCCTGCACAAAAATCAGTTAAATCTCGAGAGAACTTGATGTTTTCGGGTCCAAAATCTTGCGTTTTCGCGTCGTTTGTTGAGGAAATCGGGTGTTCATCCCTCCAACCCTGCACTACTGAGCAAACTTAGGTCGGAGAGGTCTTTTAGAGCGGTTTTAGCCGTTTTACAAAAGCGTGGGCTAATGCGGGCGAACTCGGGGTTCGTTCGGATTAGTCCGGCTTGTGTAAACCAACATAAACGTCCTTGTGCTTCCAGATATGGGATCTTGAATGATAAATGCTTCGTTTCATATCAGAAATGAACAAAACATCATCAAAAGTCCGTATTTTGTGTCAAAATCAATGTTTAAGAGGTTTTACTCAGATCTAAGCATAAATCTGAGTGAAAAACAGAAGTTTTATGGAAAAAGATGTAGATTTTCATAAATAGAAGAGTTTGGATGAAAACGAAGGCTATGCCTTACTTAGAAATCAGAGGGTTTTGGGTTTCGGGGGCTCTGGGCGAGGTTGCAGAAAGTTCAAATGAGAGGAATGAGCTAGGTATTTATAGGAGAAGGCAAAATGGTGAGCTGGTGGGGCCAAGTTCGGTCGAACTTGTAGGGATTTTGGGAGTGGATAGCTAAGTTCGGCCGAACTTGTACATGTATGTACAAGTTCGAGCGAACTTGCAGGAAAACAGAAGATCCTTGTGTCTCAGGCAAGTTCGGGCGAACTTGGAGTAGTCAAGTTCGGCCGAACTTGGCCTGGTGACCAAGTTTCATTTGCCGATTTCGCGTTAAGAGTTCGTTTGGCTATTCGGTTCGTATTAGTTAGTTATATTAATCGTTATAATTGATATAATAGTGCGATTTAGCGATTCGAGAGTGCGAGAGCGATGCGATAGCGAGCGTAATCATAACCACAACACACATAACACATAAATAACATAAAACCACATAATTAACTGCGTTTTGCGATGCGATGAGATGAGATGAGCGATGCGATTTAATAAGCGATTAGATGCGATAATAACGTACAACACCATAAGTAATTAACATAAACTTTATTATTAACCGAATCTCAGGATTACAAACGATAGGTATATCGGAAAGACAAATGAAAAGATAACAACGAATTTTTGAGTTGTTACAGTCTCCCCTACTTTAGGGAATTTCGTCCCGAAATTCAAGTAGTAGCTGTAACAAATAGATGCGGGTACTTGGCCTTCATATCACTTTCCAATTCCCAAGTAAACTCGGCGCCGCGTTTACCCTCCCATCGGACTTTCACGATAGGGATGTGAGAGCGTCGTAGTTTCTTAGTCTCTTGGTCCATGATTTCCATAGGCTTTTCCACGAAATGGAGAGTCTCGTCGATTTGCAGATCTTCGAGAGGTACATGGAGATTTTCTTCGGCTAGGCACTTCTTGAGGTTAGACACGTGGAAAGTCGGATGCACGTTGTTAAATTCCTCAGGTAATTCGAGACGATATGCTACTTTACCGATTCTTTCTAGAATCTTAAAGGGTCCAACGTATCGAGGCGCTAGCTTTCGTTTCTTGCAGAAGCGGACCACTCCCTTCCAAGGAGCAACCTTTAGGATTACGTGATCTCCCACTTCGAACTGTAGGGGCTTGCGGCGTTTATCGGCATAACTCTTTTGACGACTCCGAGCTTTCAAGAGATTGTCTCTGATCTGGAGGATCTTGTCCGTCGTTTCTTGAATCAGCTCGGGACCGGTGATTTGTGCTTCTCCGATCTCGTGCCATACAATAGGCGATCGACATTTTCTTCCATACAGTGCCTCAAAAGGAGCCATTTGAATGCTGGTATGATAACTATTATTGTACGAGAATTCGATTAAAGGTAAATGTGTATCCCAGTTACCACCGAAATCTATGATGCACGCACGAAGCATGTCTTCGAGGGTGCGGATCGTGCGCTCAGTCTGACCGTCGGTTTGAGGGTGAAAAGCGGTACTGAGATTGAGAGTAGTACCGAGAGCGGATTGAAAAGTCTCCCAGAGACGCGAGGTAAAACGACCGTCGCGGTCAGAAATGATGTCACGAGGCGTCCCGTGTCGACATATAACTTCGTCGGTACAGATTCGGGCTAACCGGTCGACCTTAAAGTCTTCTCGTATAGCAATAAAGTGCGCATATTTAGTAATACGATCAACGATAACCCAAATGCTATCGTGACCGGATGTAGTGCGGGGAAGTTTGGTAACGAAGTCCATAGCTATACTCTCCCACTTCCACATCGGGATTTCGGGTTGCTCGAGTAAGCCAGAGGGCCTTTGATGCTCGGCTTTAACTTTCGAACAAGTTAAGCACTTTGAGATGTACAAGACGATATCCTTCTTCATGCCCGGCCACCAATACCTAGGATGAAGGTCCTCGAACTTGGTGTTACCAAGTTCGGCCGAACTTGACTTAAGTTGGTAGATTTTCTTTGTTTTTCGAATTAAGTGCTCGTTTGGTTATTCGGTTCGCATTAGATAGTTATATTAAGCATTAAATTAAAGCGTTAAGCGTTATAGTTGACATTATAGTGTGATTTAGCGATTCGAGAGTGCGAGAGCGATGCGATAGCGAGCGTAATCATAACCACAAACACACATAACACATAAATAACATAAAACCACATAAATAACTGCGATTTGCGATGTGATGAGATTAGCGATGCGACTTATTAAGCGATTAGATGCGATAATAACGTACAACACCATAATTAATTAACATAAACTTTATTATAAGTCGAATCTCGGAATTACAAAAGATAGGTAAACAGGAAAACAAAATGAAAAGATAACAATCGAATTTTCGAGTTGTTACAGTCTCCCCTACTTTAGGGAATTTCGTCCCGAAATTCAAGTAGTAGTTGTAACAAATAGATGCGGGTACTTGCCCTTCATATCACTTTCCAATTCCCAAGTAAACTCGGTGCCGCGTTTGCCCTCCCATTGGACCTTCACGATAGGGATGTGAGAGCGTCGTAGTTTCTTAGTCTCTCGGTCCATGATTTCCACAGGCTTTTCCACGAAATGGAGGGTCTCGTTGATTTGAGATCTTCGAGAGGGACATGCAGGTTTTCTTCGGCTAAGCACTTTTTGAGATTAGACACATGGAAAGTCGGATGTACGTTGTTAAGTTCCTCCGGTAATTCGAGACGATAGGCTACTTTACCGATCCTTTCCAGAATCTTAAAGGGACCAACGTATCGAGGCGCTAGCTTTCCTTTCTTGCCGAAGCAGACCACTCCCTTCCAAGGTGCAATCTTTAGGAGAACGTGATCTCCCACTTCGAACTGTAGGGGCTTGCGGCGTTTATCGGCATAACTCTTTTGATGACTCCGAGCTTTCAAGAGATTGTCTCTGATTTGGAGGATCTTGTCCGTCGTTTCTTGAATTAGCTTGGGACCGGTGATTTGTGCTTCTCCGATCTCGTGCCATGCAATAGGCGATCGACATTTTCTTCCATACAGTGCCTCAAAAGCAGCCATTTGAATGCTGGTATGATAACTATTATTGTACGAGAATTCGATTAAAGGTAAATGTGTATCCCAGTTCCCACCGAAATCTATGATGCACGCATAAAGCATGTCTTCGAGGGTGCGGATCGTTCGTTCAGTCTGACTGTCGGTTTGAGGGTGAAAAGCGGTACTTAGATTAAGCGTAGTACCGAGAGCGAATTGAAAGGTCTCCCAGAGACGCGAGGTAAAACGACCGTCGCGGTTAGAAATGATGTCACGAGGCGTCCCATGTCGACATATAACTTCGTCGGTATAGATTCGGGCTAACCGTTCGACCTAAAAGTCTTCTCGTATAGCAATAAAGTGCGCAAATTTGGTAAGACGATCAACGATAACCCAAATGCTATCATGACCAGATGAAGTGCGGGGAAGCTTGGTAACGAAGTCCATAGCTATACTCTCCCACTTCCACATCGGGATTTCGGGTTGCTCGAGTAAGCCAGAGGGCCTTTGATGTTCGGCTTTAACTTTCGAACAAGTTAAGCATTTAGAGACGTACAAGGCGATATCCTTTTTCATGCCCGGCCACCAATACTTAGGACGAAGGTCCTGGTACATCTTGTCGGCACCGGGGTGAATGAAAAATCGGGATTATGAGCTTCGGTCATTAGCAATTCATGAAGATTGTCACGAGCAGGAATCCAAATACGATCGAGATAGTAATAAATACCATCAGATTTAGATACAAGCTGAGTTTCGGCACCACATTTCATTTCGTCTTGAAGTGTATTCTCGTTAAAGCAGGCGAATTGAGCGGCACAGATGAGGGTTTCAAGTGTAGCACAAGCTTGAGAGTCACGAATACCATATACATAGCTTCGTCGACTTAGAGCATTGGTGACAACGTTTGCTTTGTCGGGATGGTAGCGTATCTCACAATCGTAGTCGTTGAGAAGTTCAACTCATCGACGTAAAGGTAGTGTCGCCATATCTTCAATGCAAAAACAATTGCACCGAGTTCGAGATCGTGGGTTGTGTAATTCTTCTCGTGGATCTTGAGTTGGCGAGATGCATACGCGATAACCTTGTCTCGGTGCATGAGAACACAACCAAGACCAAGGTTTGAGGCATCACAATAAACAATGAAATCGTCGTTTCCGTCGGGTAAAGCGAGAACGGGAGCGTTGCATAGCATACGCTTGAGAGTTTGAAACGCTTCATCTTGTTTGGAATCCCAAACAAAAGGTTTGTCTTTATGAGTTAAAGCGGTAAGCGGAACGGCGATTTTCGAAAAGTCGGCGATGAATCGACGGTAGTAACCCGCCAATCCAAGAAATGAACGGATTTCAGAGGCATTCTTCGGTGTAATCCAACTCTTGACGGCTTCAATCTTTGCAGGGCCGACATGAATTCCTTGACTATTAACGATGTGGCCGAGAAATTGGACTTCTTCGAGCCAAAATTCACATTTTGAGAACTTAGCGTAAAGACGATTTCCTTGAAGAAGTTCGAGGACTAAACGGAGATGAAGCGCGTGTTCGTCTCTCGACTTCGAATAGATGAGGATGCCATCAATAAACACAATGACGAAATGATCTAAGAAGGCTTTACACACACGGTTCATCAAATCCATGAAGACCGCAGGTGCATTGGTAAGACCGAAAGGCATGACCACGAATTCGAAATGGCCATAACGAGTACGAAAGGCGGTTTTCGGAATATCTTCTTCTAACACGCGTAACTGATGATAACCGGAACGAAGATCGATCTTAGAAAAACAAGTACCACCTTGAAGCTGATCAAATAAGTCGTCGATACGAGGAAGAGGGTAGCGGTTCTTTATCGTGAGTTTGTTAAGTTCATGATAATCGATGCACATTCGGAGCGATCCATCCTTCTTTTTCACGAAAAGGACGGGCGCGCCCCAAGGCGAAGTGCTCGGGCGTATGAAACCTTTATCAAGAAGCTCTTGAATTTGGCTTGATAGCTCGCGCATTTCGGATGGTGCGAGGCGTTAAGGAGCTTTAGCAACGGGAGTAGCTCCGGGAACTAAATCGATATGGAATTTAACATCTCGAGTAGGGTAAACCAGGTAAGTCGTCGGGAAAGACTTTGGGAAATTCACAAACCCCCTGAACATCTTTATAAGTCTTCTTTTCTTTCTCTGGATTCATGATATGGGCGAGGAAAGCAACACATCGCTTTTGCAAGCATTTGTGTGCTCGAGTACATGACAAAGGCATCAACTTCTTTGAGGGAGTTTCACCATAAACATGAAGTTGATCACCGCTCGGAAGAGGGAAACGAATCATTTTATCGAAGCATACAACTTCAGCATGATTCTCACGAAGAAAATCCATGCCTACTATGATATCGAAACTACCTAACTGCATAGGTATGAGAGTGATCGAGAAGACATGGTTGTTGAGATTGAGATTACAACCACGTAAGACGGAATTAACGGTAACGGTTCTTCCGGTGGCGACTTCCACATCGAAAGTCTTTGGGAGTTTAGCGCGCTTACATTTTAAAACCTTTTCAAATTCTAATGATACAAAACAGTTATCGGCACCAGTATCACATAAGCATGAAGCATAAATACCATTAACGAGAAACGTACCATTGACAACATTGTTGTCATTCTGAGCGTGGCGGTGATTGAGATTGAAGGCTCTGCCACGCGCAGCTTGTGGTTGCTGCTGCTGCTGCTGCGGTGGCTGAGGCTGCTACTGAGGCTGCGGTGCTGGCTGTTCTTGCTTGACAGGACGATTCAGACAGACATTGGCAAAATGATTCGGATCACCACACACATGGCACATCCGTGCTTTTGGAGCTTGCTGCTGATTGGCTTGAGGATGAGCGGGTAAAGTTGGAGCTGCTGGAGCCTGAGGAGCTGGCTGACGAGGACCTGACCTGCAACTCACAGTAAAATGGCCGTAGATACTGCAATTTGTGCAAAAACGGCAGTTGCCACCAACGGCATGATGATAAGTGTACTTAGGGCACAGTGTCCGGTATACGCACGCTTAGCTGGAGGTGCGTTTGGAGCGGCTGCGGGTTTGCTGGAGCGGCGAGAGCATAGTTCTTACTCGGGTTTCCTCTCTTGCGTCCCTGATGCTTTCCCTTCGGGTCAGTTGGTGGTTCGGTAGCAGCGGTTGGTTCAACGATAGCTTGATTGGCGACTTTAGCAGAGTTCTTGAAATAACCATCTTGGACTCGCTGATCGTTGATCTCAGCGGCGAGCATGAAGGTTTCCTCGATGGTTGTAGTACGAGCAACTTTCACAAAATTTGAAACACATTCAGGCAAACCACAGATGTACTTGTTGATAGCTTTCTCAGTCGTATCAATCTGGCTGGGACAGATGATGCTCAAAATCTTAAATCGAGCAGTGAATCCAGCATTGTCGGGGCCATCTTGTTTGTTTCCCCAAAACTCATTCTCGAGCTTTTGCATTTCGTGCGGAGGACAAAACTCCTTCAACATCACTTCCTTGAGTTCCTCCCAAGATAGACTGTAGGCTTCATCATTACCGCGCCTATTTCTTTCAGCTGTCCACCAGTCGAGAGCACGGGACTGGAAGACTCCGGTAGCGTTCACGGTGCGGAGGTCATCGGGGCATCCACTTTGCCTAAAAGTGACCTCAATAGTATCGAACCAGTGAAACATAGAAGTCGGTCCGTCATTGCCCGTGAAGGCGAGAGGTGCACAAGCCTTGAAGTTCTTGAAGCTGAAACGCGGCTTGGGATTCTCAGTTTTAGAGTCAACTGACGAGTTACTGCTCACAACATGGATTTCTGAGACGATTTGCGGGATGACTTTAGCCATTTCTTTAGCTACCATGGTGGCAATACGCGTGTCGGCGTTGCTGCGCTGGAGGTTCCTTCAGGTGTGCGATCCCATTGAAGACATCTACACGAAGGATTTAGATAGATGAGATTCGATTATAATAGAGTTATGTCTAAATATTTATTATTATTATTATTATTATTATTCATATAAGGCACAAAATCACATATACACATAGGCACGTAAACACGTAAGCACATAAGCACATATTTGTACGTATTCACCTTCTAATAGTAACAATGCGTAGCGCGATACGAGATGCGAGATATAAGCGAAATATAATAGCGAGATAAGCGAGATAATACCGCGTATGAGGCACACGTCCTCATAGGCGTAAGCGAGTTAAGCGATTAGTTTGGTTGGTGTATTAATTAGCGTTTTAGATTACGAGAGCTGTGCGAGTTGTGCATACATTCGATGGAGCGTAAATGCGATAAATCGAGAAACCAATGATATGATAAATCATCAAAGCGAGAAATCGAATAAAGCGAAAATTCTCAAAATTTTAAACACGTAAATAGTAATAAACTCGATGATGCTTAAATCAACGGCATAGGCTTAAATCAATTGGGAGTGTCCGGGGTTTTGAGATGTTGACTACCCAAAGTGATTCGACTACCCTTTGCATTCGGACCCACGCTTTGGCCTAATAGGTAAACGTTCTCACCGCAAGCGGCTAACGACGTTTACCCTTCCAGTTAATACGTGTTCCAAACCATTGGCATAACCGAGACTTTGGTGAGATTGAAAATCCAAAGGCGGAATTTGTTACTAAGATGCGGGTTTCACCCCTAACTTAGCAACTTTATTCCTAGATAGAAATGGAGATTTTCGTAGAGGTTTGGATGTCACTCCTAACTCAACGAAATTATCTCGTGCGAGAGAATGCGCGGAGTGAATGATCTCGTCGGTTTTACACCTATTCTCGACTTGATCACTCGTTTAGTGTGATGCAAGCGTTTCCAAGCGTGTATTATTGTATTAGCCTTATGAAAGGCACATTTAAGCATTTATGGCAAGTAGATTAGCATTTAATTCAAGGATAGGTCACTCGGGTACTTAAACATGCTACTAGGTCGAATCATGGCAATTCTACCTACTATCCTAAAGTTATGGTGCTCTGATACCAATCTGTCACACCCCAACCGATGGCGGAAACATCAGGGTTAGTGCACTAGGTGACCAGATTGATTTCACGAGATGTTCCATAACAATCATTTAACATATCACAACCTGCTTAATATCCCATACTATTAAACATAACATTTAAACAATTATTACAAAACGGAAATACATCAACAAACTAACTAAACAAAACAAACTAAAGTAAGCAACATCCAAGCATCCACGCTAGATCCTCAACATGTTACATACGTTAAAATACATGTCAATACAATTAAGTAAAGGTGAGCATACAGGTTTAAGTACTACTAGCATAATCGAGAAAGCGTTCGCGAATTAATCTAACTACATAGCATGATACCGAAACATTTTCACACAGATTAACATAGGCTTATTTCTCATGCTAACTACCGTGAGAAGGATTGCGCGTCCATCGTAACTAGACCCCGTCGGGTGTAAGCCACACTATAGTACCATACTAGCTAGGGAAGCAAGTTAACGAAAATAAGTCCTAGTCACATGTTTCTATTATCACGTATTGAGCATACACAATCAGATTATTCGCGTGTGATAAACAGTTTGAGTTGTGATGTGATTTTTAATATAGGAACGTATGTAACACCCAAAAAGTGCGTTAAAGCGAAAATGGGTCAAGTATACTCACTGTGGGGTGCGTTTAGGTAAGAGTTCGGGATCTGAGGAGAGTCGAGAAGAGCACCGGATCAGCCTGCAAACGCGAACAGAAGTGCGTCAGCCTCCAAAAAGCTGAAACGGCTAAGTCTTGGTTGGGCAGTAGCCAAGTTCGGGTGAACTTTGTGTTAAACATACAAGTTCGAGCGAACTTGCATGAATTTGGTGGGTTTATAGCCAAGTTTAGGCGAACTTGTAAGGATTTCTAACTGAGGAGACAAGTTCGGGCGAACTTGCATTGTTTCTTAAGAAACTAGACAACTTCGGTCGAACTTATAGGAGATTTGGTGAGATTAGCCCAAGTTCGGTCGAACTTGACCCATTTGGGTGCAAGTTCGGTCGAACTTGACCTGGTGAACCGGTGATTCTGAGCGAACTTGATGTTTTCGGGTCCAAAATCTTGCGCTTTCGCGTTGTTTGCTGAGGAAAATCGAGTGTTCATCCCTCCAACCCTGTGCTACTGAGCAAAGTTAGGTCGGAGAGGTCTTTTAGAGCTGTTTTAAGCCGTTTTACAAAAACGTGGGCTAATCCGGCCGAACTCGGGGTTCGTTCGGATTAGTCCGGCTTGTGTAAACCAACATAAACGTCCTTGTGCTTCCAGATCTGGTAACACCAAGTTCGAGCGAACTTGACTTAAGTTGGTAGATTTTCTTTGTTTTTCGCATTAAGTGTTCGTTTGGTTATTCGGTTCGCAATAGATAGTTATATTAAGCATTAAATTAAAGCGTTAAGCATTATAGTTGACATAATAGTGTGATTTAGCGATTCGAGAGTGCGAGAGTGATGCGATAGCGAGCGTAATCATAACCACAAACACACATAACACATAAATAACATAAAACCACATAAATAACTGCAATTTGCGATGCGATGAGATTAGCGATGCGACTTATTAAGCGATTAGATGCGATAATAACATACAACACCATAATTAATTAACATAAACTTTATTATAAGTCGAATCTCGGAATTAAAAAGATAGGTAAACAGGAAAACAAAATGAAAAGATAACAATCGAATTTTCGAGTTGTTACAACTATATTGCAGCTAACATGATATAATTTATATATATATATATATACGTATGTATATATATTATATATAGATATAATTTACAACAAATCTATGCATTATGGCTTGTACCATAATGCTTAGTAGGTTGTATTTACTAAAGACAAAGTTATATATTTGTATTTATATATATATATATATATATATATACCATTATGCTTAGTGGGTTGCAATGTTTTAAAAACCGGTTTAAACCGGCCGATTGTACCGGGTGAACCGTCCGGTACACCCAGTTTAAACTACCCGATACACCCGCGTAAACCTTTTTTGAGCCAATCCGGTACGAAAACATTGGTAGGTTGTATCCACTAAAGACAAACTTATATTTATATTTATATATTTATATATATTATATATAGATATATTTGCAACATATCTATGCATTATGGCTTGTACCATAATGCTTTGTAGTTTGTATTCACTAAAGACAAATTTATATATTTGTATTTATATATATACCATTATGCTTAGTGGGTTGCAATGTTTTAAAAACCGGTTTAAACCGGCCGATTGTACCGGTAGAACCGGTTGAACCGTCCGGTACACCCGGTTTAAACTGACCGATACACCTGATGAAACCATTTTTTAGCCAAATCCGGTACGAAAACATTGGTGGGTTGTATCCACTAAAGAAAAAATTGTATATTTATATTTATATATATAGTAGTATAATTTGCAACATCTAAATAGGGATGGGCTCGGTACCAACTAGTACCGAAAATCCCTAAAATTGGATACCAGTACCGAATATACCCGGTACGGTTCGGTACCGGTATGATAATGGTATTTGGGGGTAAAAAACGGTACCGAAAATGTTAAAAGTCGGTACTGAATCAGCACCGAAAATGTACTCGGTTCGGTAAATTCAGTACCGGTACCCGGTACCATTTGCTCATCCCTACATCTAAAGGCATAAGGATATTGTATACTTTACTTTAGTGTTTTTTCCTTAATAAATTTCTTGCATTATGGGTTTGATTTAATTGTAAGCATTAAAATAATGGCCACGTATTTGTTTCCTACCAGTATTTATATTTGTTTGATATTTGTTTCTTTGGCTCTTTAAAACCCAAACATCTCTTCCTTATCTCATTCTCTTAGATCCCTTTCTCTCTTTGAAACTCTCTCTGTTAGTTGCAGACACTTTTCAAAGAGTTTTTGTCTGACCATTTACGGACCTTGCATGGTCATATTTGTAGAGAGAGGAACATCAATGGAGTTTCTAGAGAGAGAAACAGAGCGAGATGGGTGTTGTCTTGATCTATAGCAAAAAGAAATTATGTAGTTAAACTTCACGTAATTAAAGTGCCTCTCGATGTGAGTCACCATATCTCAGCTTGGCATGCTTTTAGCCCCCGCCGCAACGCGGGGGAGCTTACATCTAGTTAATTATAATTTGTATCTGCCACGGTTTTACTCGAGTTTAAATTAGGACGTAACTTTTCATGATTTGCAAATATACCATCACATGTGTTTCTATCTACATTTTGACACAAGTGTTTATCTAGTTTTACTCGAATTTAATATACGACATAACGCACCGCCTCAACGCGCGACACATAAATTTAAAATCCATCATGAAAACAGTGTAGCGACTACAATATTTTTTTTAAGTTGTAAATTAACCCTTACACTATAAATAATATAATTCTTTAACCCAATAGTTTTTGTTTCTCTTGCCACTTTTGTTCGTTAGTTTTTTTTAGTAAGCTACCAAAATGATACCTGACGTTTGGTACTTTTGTCACTTTAGTCCAAAACTTAAACATTTGAATCTGGGTCCGTGTGGTTTCAGTTTTGCTGTCATTTTCATCCAAAATCAAAATCTAGTCAGGTTTTTCAGTTAACATACAACTTTTTATCTTTTTCCTCACTTTTAATGAAGGGCAGAATGGTCTTTTAACATTTTATTATAAAAAATTAAAAAAATCTAACCATTTTACTGTAACAACCCGATCTTTCGAATTGTTATCTGAATCCCGTTATTTCCATTTATTTTTGTTTCGAACCGTTTTGTACTCTGAGATTTATCGTAATGGTTAAACTATTTTGAAACACATTTTATATCGCTTATTTAACGCATTTAAAACGCTAAATACTCGCAACTCTCAACGCAAACTCATATCGCAGTTAATTACGCTACTTTATATTACTTATGTGTTATGTGTGCTTTATGTTTTATGGTTGAATTCGCTATCGCAACGCTCTCACTCACACAAATCGCTCAATCACATTATTTTATTAACGCAATGCTTAACACTTCGCCAAAACGTTTAACATAATTATCTAATACGAACAAATCACTGAACAAATAGCCAGCGAACGAATTTGGAAACAATTCCTAGCAAAATGGACAAGTTCGCACGAAGTAGACCCCTACTTCGTGCGAACTTGCACCCTTGCCACCCACTTCTCCCTCACCTATAAATACCCAACACCTCCACACACACTCCACTTGCTGCCACTTCGCACCATAACTCTCCAACCCGCATGCCTTTGATTTCCAAGTAAGAAACAACTTGTTTTATGCAAATTACAACGTTTTCCACTACGATTTTGCACAAGGTTACCTTCGATTTCATTAAAACTTCTTCTTTTACGAAATTCTTCATCTTTCTCCATAAAACTTCTTATTTCAAAATTAGATCTACACTTAAATGAGTATATTGGGCTTAGCCTTGGCTTCCCAAGCTAGGAATCTTGATAGTTTCAACTCACCAAGTGTTAGATCTGAGAAAACTGTTTAAAACATTGATTTTTACACCAAAACGGACAAACCGACGTGTGTTTCGTTCACTAGATAGTGGAACGAAGCATGGTCACAAAACATACTTGAAATGGATTCGAAAATACGTCTATTCCAAGTGGAAACTCAGTTCCGGAAGCACAAGGACGCAAAACAGTCAACTTTGCGAACTGGACTGTTTCGCATGAATTAGTCCTAGTTCGTACGAATCAGTCCAAGTTCTTAAAAGTGACTAAACTGCTCAAAAAGACCTTCCCAACTTTTGGTTTGCTCAGTAGCTCAAGGTTAGAAGGATGGACACTCGATTTCCCCAACAAACGACGTGAAAACACACGATTTTGGCACCAAGACAGCCCAACTTCGCACCAAAAAGGGCAACTTCGCACGAACTAGGAACCTAGTTCACACGAAGTGAACCTCTGGTGAACACCAGGTACAACTTCGCACGAAGTGCACCCTGGTGAGAACTTGGTGCTACTTCGCACAAAGTTCCACTTTGTGCGAACTAGCACAAGTTCGCACGAAGTATCCTGTTACCCTCCTGCACTTCGCTTTGACCGTTTCAGCACTTTGGAAGACTGATGCACTTTCGTTCTCGCTTACAGGCTGTTCCGACGCTCCCTTCAATCCATAGCAGATTGTGTTTACTTGCTAGGCACGAACTGTGAGTGTAGTTGAACCCTTTTTTGCTTTAACGCACTTTTGGGTGTTACATACGTTCCCTATATAAAAACACACTGCACACAACACTAAACTCTTTATACGCTAACTGCTCTCGCATGTTATACGTGAATCGCTGAATGTTTGTTTGCTATGTGTAAATGATAAGGACTTGCAGACCACCCTTAGCAACGATAGTACTATAGTTTGGACTCAACACCCGATTGGTTCGGCTCGCATATTAACTTTACGTGCGTGTTCGCTGTTGTGAACATGTATCGCGCATACTCCACCTCACAGTCGTGTTGGTTAACTTGTATCATTGTTGTTAGCATACTTAGATTCGCCTCTCTACGTGTCACATGCTGGTTATTCGTAAACGCTTTATCGCTATTATTATGTTATTAAACATGTGTACTCACCTTTATTTATTGTATTGACTTGTATTTTAACGTATGTAATAGGTTGATGGATTACGCTGCAATTGGACTTAGGATATCTCTATAAATTTGTAATAAAAACCTAGTTGTCGAATGGTATTGTTTGAGAATGATGTGATCCGTATGAATTTTGATGTGAATGTTTAGTTCGATTGTATGGGAAATTGGATGTTATTAAATATTGTCATATTAATAGTCGTTGTGGAAATTCTTGAGCAATCTGTTCGCTTAGTGCCGCGCCCCGATGATTCCGCCATCGGTTGGGGTGTGACAGATTGGTATCAGAGCCATAACTATAGGGAATTAGGTAGAATTGCCATGTTCGACCTAGTCTATAGTCTAAGTACCAAATTAGACCGCTCTTCTACTTAAATGCTTAAACTACTTGTCCTAAATGCTTACATGCCTTTCCTAAGGCTAAAACAATGTACACGCTTGAAAACGCCCGTATTACACAAACAAGTGATTATGTCGGGATTAGGTGTGAAAACCAAGAACTCTGATAAGATCACTCACTCCACGTACTATTTACTGCACGATATCTTTCATTAAGTTAGGAGTGACATCCATATATTGACGGAAATCTCCACCTCTATTTCAGTGGAACTCCCGACATGTTCGGTGAAAACCACAAACATGGAACGAAGTTGTTAAGTTAGGGGTGAAACCCGTATCTTAATAGCTAATTCCACTCCTCGATTTTCAAATCTAACCAAAGTCTCGATTATTTTGATGACTCGGGATACGTAGTAACCGGAAGTGTAATGGCGTTAGCCGTGAGGCGGTGAGAGCATTCACCTATTAGGCCAAAGCGTGTGCCCGAACTCAAGGAATGGTCGAATTACTTTGGCTAGTCGATGTCTTAATACCTAGGACTCTCTATCTGTTTTAAGCCTGCAATCGCCGATTTTACACATCATCGAGCTTTATTTTTATTTATGTGTTTAAATTTGTGAATTTTACGCTTCATCGATTTCTCGTTTTATCGTTTTACGAAAATACGCACAACTCTCACAGCTCTCGTAATCTAAAACGCTAATTAATCACAAACCAAACTAAAACGCTCGACCCTCTTAGGCGAATGTCCTCATACGCAGTGATTACTCGCTTATTATGCTTATACTACACTTATCTCATACGCGCTACGCATGATTTGATTGAAGGTGAATACGTGCAAAATATGTGCTTATGTGATTATGTGTCTACGTGATTATGTGCTTATGTGTTGTTGTGATTACGTGATTTTGTGCCTTATGTGAATAATAATAATAAGTATATGGTCTAAACGCAAACTTTTGAACAAAACCCATTATAATCGTATCTCGTCTAATTTCCCTATGTGCCATTCTACAGAATCTCACTTTCGCAAATGGCGTCCATGGGATCTCACACTCGCCGCACCGTCCAAAGGAACAACGCTGACAAGCGCATCGCTTCCCACGTGGCCAAGGAAAAGGCCAAAGTGATCCCTCAAATCGTCAGCGAGATCCAAGCCGTAAGCAACAGCTCGTCCGTGGACTCTAAGGGCGATGCCCCGAAATCTCGGTTCAGTTTCAAACAGTTTGAAGCCTGCGGTCCTGCAGAATTCACAGGCGAAGACGGACCAATCAAGATGTTTCACTGGTTCGACTCGATCGAAGTCACTTTCAGGCAAGCGGATGTCCTTAAAATCTCCGCACTGTCAACGCCACTAGAGTCTTTCAGTCAAGGGCACTTAACTGGTGGACTATCGAGCGCAACAGGCACGGTAATGATGAAGCTTATGCTCTCGCGTGGGAAGAACTTAAGGTGCTCATGATCAAGGAGTTCTGCCCACCGCACGAAATTCAAAAGCTGCAAAATGAGTTCTGGAATATCAAGCAAAAACCGGTGGTGACAACGCAGGTCTCACCGCCCGCTTCAAGCAGCTCAGTATCATCTGCCCAGGTTAAGTGGATACTACCGAGAAAGCTATCAAGAAGTATCTTCGCGCTCTCCCCGACTGTGTCGCCGACTTTGTTCACGCAGCAAGACCAACTACCATCGAAGAGACTTACCAACTCGTATCAATGACAAGCGAGTCTTGGCTGGAGCTTTCAAGGTCCCGACAAAGAATCTTAGCCAAGCTACTGTTGAGCCAAGCGCCGACGCCACACCATCTCAAGCCTCCAAGACAAATCATCAGAATCGCAAGCGAAAGGGCAACAACAAGAACTATGCAGTAGTCCCCGCTCCAAACTCCCAGTCTCGCCAAACTGCTACTCCCTCGCACCAGCTGCTAAGCGTGCGTACACTGGACCTCATCCTCTGTGCTCTAAGTGCACATATCATCATGTGGTTGGAGGAAACTGCCGCTTTTGTGCCAACTGCAACATCTATGGTCACTTCACGGCGCACTGCCGCACTGGTCCACGTCAGCAAACTCCTCCCGCTCTCGCAGCACCGCCAGCTCCTCTCAATGCTATTCCAGTCAATCAAGCTCCGCAAGCACCAGCAGTTCAGGCACGCGCTTGCTACACTTGTGGCGACCCGAATCATTTCAGCAATGTCTGCCCGAACCGTGTTGTGAAACAAGAGCCGCAGCGGCAGCAGCCTCAACAGCAACAACAACCACATGCTGTGCATGGAAGAGCTTTCAACATCAATCACTGCCAGACTCAGAATGACAACAATGTTGTCAATGGTACGTTCCTTATTAATGGTATTTATGCTTCTTGCTTATTTGATACTGGAGCCGATAACTGTTTTGTATCGCTTGAATTCGAAAGACTTTTAAAATGTAAACGCGCTAACCTCCGAAAGACCTTCGACGTCGAAATCGCCACCGGAAGAACCATTACCGTTAACTCCGTTCTACGTGATTGTACCCTCGAACTCAACAATCACAACTTCCTGATCGACCTCATACCTATGCAATTAGGTAGTTTTGATGTCATAGTAGGCATGGATTTCCTTAGTAAAAACCGTGCCGAAGTTGTCTGTCATGAGAAAATGATTCGTTTTCCCCTTCCAAACGGTGATCAGCTACATGTTTACGACGAAACACCCTCAAAGAAATTGATGCTTTTGTCATGTACCCAAGCGAACAAGTATTTGCGCAAGCAGTGCATCGCTTTCCTAGCCCATATCATGAACCCGGAGAAGGAAAAGCACACGTTGAAAGACGTACCTGTTGTTTGTGATTTTCCTAAAGTTTTCCCCAACGATTTACTAGGTTTACCCCCTACTCGTGATGTCGAGTTTTGTATCGATCTAATCCCCGGCGCTACACCTGTCGCTAAAGATCCCTATCGCCATGCACCATCCGAAATGCGCGAGCTATCTAGCCAACTTCAAGAACTTCTTGATAAAGGCTTTATACGCTCGAGCACATCACCTTGGGGCACGCTCGTCCTTTTTGTGCAAAAGAAGGATGGATCGTTCCGAATGTGCATCGACTATAGGAAACTTAACAAACTTACAATTAAGAACCTCTATCCTCTTCCCTGAATTGATGATTTATTTGACCAACTCCAAGGTGCTACTTGTTTTTCAAAGATCGATTTACGTTCCGGATATCACCAGCTGCGTGTACATGAGCAAGACATTCCGAAAACCGCCTTTCGTACTCGCTATTGCCTTTATGAATTCGTGGTCATGCCTTTTGGACTCACAAACGCGCCTGCGGTTTTCATGGATTTGATGAACCGTGTGTGCAAAACCTTTTTGGATCGTTTCGTCATTGTTTTTATCGATGGCATTCTTATTTACTCGAAGTCGAGAGCCTAACACGTGCGACATCTTTGTTTAGTTCTCGAACTTCTCCAAGAAAACCGTCTTTACGCTAAATTCCAAGTGTGAATTTTGGCTTAATGAAGTTCAGTTTCTCGGTCACGTCGTCAACGACCAAGGAATCCACGTCAATCCCGCCAAAATTGAAGCTGTAAGAGTTGGAATACTCCGAAGAATCCGTCTGAAATTCATTGTTTTCTCGGATTGGCAGGTTACTACCGCCGATTCATTGCCGACTTTTCGAAAATCGTTGTACCCCTCACCTCTTTGACTCATGAGGATAAACCTTTGTTTTGGGGTTCCGAACAGGAGGAAGCCTTTCAGAATCTCAAGCGTATAATTTGCGACGCTCCCATTCTTGCACTTCCCGACGGAGACGACGATTTCGTCATTTATTGCGATGCCTCTAACCTAGGTCTCGGTTGTGTTCTTATGCAACGAGATAAGGTTATCACGTATGCGTCTCGAAAACTCAAAATCCATGAGAAGAACTACACTACCCACGATCTCAAACTTGGTGCAGTTTTTTTGCGTTAAAAATATGGCGACACTACCGTTATGGTACGAAGTGTACGGTCTTCACCGACCATAAGAGCTTACAACACATCTTTAACCAGAAAGAACTAAACATGCGCCAACGCAGATGGGTTGAACTTCTCAACGACTATGATTGTGAGATACGTTACCATCCCGGCAAAGCAAACGTCGTAGCTGATGCTCTCAGTCGACGAAGCTATGCGTGTAGCATTCATGACGTTCAAGCCCAGAATAAACTCGAAACCCTGATTTGCGAAACCCAGCACGCATGTTTCATTAAGAATACCTTGTATGATGAAATGAAATGTGGTGCCGAAACCCATCTGGAGAATAAATCTAACGGAATCTATTATCTTCTGAATCGCAGTTGGATCCCTAACCGCAATAACCTTCGAGAGTTACTGATCATCGAAGCCCATAAGTCTCGATATTCCATTCACCCAGGTACCGACAAGATGTACCAGGACCTCCGTTCTAGGTATTGGTGGCCGGGCATGAAAGAGGATACCGCTCTGTATGTTTCGAAATGCTTAACTTGTGCGAAAGTTAAAGCCGAACATCAACGACCCTCTGGCTTGCTCGAGCAGCCCGATATCCCGATGTGGAAATGGGAGAGTATAGATATGGATTTTTTTACAAAACTCCCTCGCACCTCTTCTGGTCACGATAGCATTTGGGTTATCGTCGATCGCCTCACGAAATCTGCTCATTTCATTGCCATACGAGAAGACTATAAGATAGAACGATTAGCACGAATCTATACCGACGAAGTCATTTGTCGATACGAGACGCCTGGTGACATCATCTCAGATCGCGACGGTCGCTTTACGTCACGTCTCTGGGAGACTTTCCAATCTGCACTCGGTACTAAACTTAATCTTAATATAGCATTTCATCCTCAGAAGACTGAGCGCACGATTCGCACCCTCAAAGACATGTTTCGATCGTGTGTTATAGATTTCGGTGGTAATTGGGATATGCATTTACCTTTAATATAATTTTCGTACAGTAACAGTTATCATACTAGTATTCAAATGGCACCTTTTGAGGCATTATACGGCAGAAAATGTCGATCGCCTATCGTATGGCACGAGATCGGAGACGCTCAGATCACTGGTCCCGGGTTAATACAAGAAATGACAGACAAGATTCTCCAAATTAGATACAATCTTCTAAAAGCTCGTAGTCGTCAAACGAGTTATGCCGATAAACGCCGTAAGCCCTAAAATTCGAAGTTGGAGATCACGTTCTCTTAAAGGTTTCACCTTGGAAAGGAGTGATCCGATTTGGAAAGAATGGGAAACTAGGGACACGATACGTGGGCCCCTTTAAGATTCTGGAAAGAATTGGCAAAGTGGCCTACCGACTAGAATTATCAGAAGAACTCAGCAACTACATACGACTTTCCACGTCTCAAACCTCAAAAAGTGTTTAGCTGAAGGAAATCTTCATGTGCCACTTGAAGATTTGCAAATAAACGAAACGCTGCACTTCGTGGAAAAACCAATCGAAATCATGGATCAAGCGATCAAGAAACTCCGACGCTCTCTCATTCCTATTGTGAAGATCCGATGGGAAGGCAAACGCGGCGGCGAGTTCACTTGGGAACTCGAAGGTGATATGAAAACTAAATATCCTCATCTCTTCGTTACGGCCGCCACCTGAATTTCGGGACGAAATTCCCTAAAGGAGGGGAGACTGTAACAACCCGATCTTTCGGATTGTTATCAGAATCCCATTATTTCCGTTTATTTTTGTTTCGAACCCGTTTTGTACTATGAGATTTATCTTAATGGTTAAACTATTTTGAAACACATTTTATATCGCTTATTTAACGCATTTAAAACGCTTAATACTCGCAACTCTCAACGCAAACTCATATGCAGTTAATTATGCTACTTTATATTACTTATGTGTTATGTGTGCTTTATGTTTTATGGTTGAATTCGCTATCGCAACGCCCTCGCTCACACAAATCGCTCAATCACATTATTTTATTAACGCAACGCATAACACTTCACCAAAACGCTTAACATAATTATTTAATACGAACAAATCACTGAACAAATAGCCAACGAACGAATTTTGAAACAACTCCTAGCAAATGGGCAAGTTCGCATGAAGTAGACCCATACTTCGCACGAACTTAACCAAACCAGGGGATTGGCCAAGTTCGTGCGAAGTAGTGGCCTACTTCGTGCGAACTTACACCCTTGCCACCCACTTCTCCCTCACCTATAAAAACCCAGCACCTCCACACACACTCCACTTGTTGCCACTTCGCACCAGAACTCTACAACCCGCATGCCTCTGATTTCCAAGTAAGAAACAACTCGTTTTATGCAATCACAACGTTTTCCACTACCATTTTGCACAAGGTTACCTTCGATTTCATTAAAACTTCTTCTTTTACGAAATTCTTCATCTTTCTCCATAAAACTTCTTATTTCAAAATTAGATCTACACTTAAATGAGTATATTGGGCTTAGCCTTGGCTTCCCAAGCTAGGAATCTTGATAGTTTCAACTCACCAAGTGTTAGATTTGAGAAAACTGTTTAAAACATTGATTTTTACACCAAAACGGACAAACCGACGTGTGTTTCGTTCACTAGATAGTGGAACGAAGCATGGTCACAAAACATACTTGAAATGGATTCGAAAATACGTCTATTCCAAGTGGAAACTCAGTTCCGGAAGCACAAGGACGCAAAACAGTCAACTTTGTGAACTGGACTGTTTCGCATGAATTAGTCCTAGTTCGTACGAATCAGTCCAAGTTCTTAAAAGTGACTAAACTGCTCAAAAAGACCTTCCCAGCTTTTGGTTTGCTCAGTAGCTCAAGGTTAGAAGGATGGACACTCGATTTCCCCGACAAACGACACAAAAACACACGATTTTGGCACCAAGACAGCCCAACTTCGCACCAAAAAGGGCAACTTCGCACGAACTAGGCACCTAGTTCGCACGAAGTGAACCTCTGGTGAACACCAGGTAAAACTTCGCACGAAGTTCTACTTCGTGCGAACTAGCACAAGTTCGTACGAAGTAGCCTGTTACCCTCCTGCACTTCGCTTCGACCGTTTCAGCACTTCGGAAGACTGATGCACTTCTGTTCTCGCTTACAGACTGTTCCGGCGCTCCCTTCAATTCATAGCAGATTGTGTTTACTTGCTAAGCACGAACTGTGAGTTTACTTGAACCCTTTTTCGCTTTAATGCACTTTTGGGTGTTACATACATTCCTTATATAAAAACACGCTACACACAACGCTAAACTCTTTAAACGCTAACCGCTCTCGCATGTTATACGTGAATCGCTGAATGTTTGTTTGCTATGTGTAAAGATGAGGACTTGCAGACCACCCTTAGCAACGATAGTACTATAGTTTGGACTCAGCACCCGATTGGTTCGGGGGTTGTTAAGGCTCGCATATTAACTTTACGTGCGTGTTCGCTGTTGTGAACACGTATCGCGCATACTCCACCTCGCAGTCGTGCTGGTTAGCTTGTATCATTATTGTTAGCATACTTAGATTCGCTTCTCTACGTGTCACATGCTGGTTATGCGTAAACGCTTTATCGCTATTATTATGCTATTAAACTTGTGTACTCACCTTAATTATTGTATTGACATGTATTTTAACGTATGTAACAGGTTGATAGATTATGCTGCAATTGGACTTAAGATTATCTTTAGAAACTTGTAATAAAAATCTAGTTGTCGAATGGTATTGTTTGAGAATGATGTGATCCGTATGACTTTTGATGTGAATGTTTAGTTCGATTGTATGGGAAATTGGATGTTATTAAATATTGTCATATTAATAGTCGTTGGGAACTTCTTGAGCAATCTGTTCGCTTAGTGTCGCTCCCCGATGATTCCGCCATCGGTTGGGGTGTGACATTTACCCTTCATTATTAGGGAGGAAAAAGATAAAGATGTTATTAAATATTGTCATATTAATAGTCGTTGTGGAAATTCTTGAGCAATCTGTTCGCTTAGTGTCGCTCCCCGATGATTCAGCCATCGGTTAGGGTGTGACATTTACCCTTCATTATTAGGGAGGAAAAAGATAAAAAAAAAGTTGGATGTTAAGTGAAAAATCTGAGCAGATTTTGATTTTGTATGAAAATGACAATAAAATTGAAACCACATGAATCCAGATTCAAAAGGTTTGAGTTTTGGACTAAAGTGACCAAAACACAAGGACCATATTGGCAGTTTACTCGTTTTTTTATTACAAAAACAAAAGACGTTTCCATTTAAATTTTACTAAAAATCAGGTCGCCCTCGCCGCTATAATAAATAATACTAAAAAACAACTTCCTGATCAGCAAACCCTACCGGTCATAACCGCGAGTGGATGTTGTAGGTTGGTAATCTCCAGAGTGTCGGGTCAGAACACCACCTCACCATTTTTCTTCTATTTGTTACATTTTATTTCGTTTTTTGTTGTTATACACATTTATATTTTGCAATTTTTTACTGGTCTTTTTCCTTTGGTTCGTATGCGGTTCCTTGCCGCAACGCGTGATGGGGAAATCTTAGTTTTAATTATCTAATAAAATAAGTAAGGAGGTGTTTAGAGTTGCTTATTTAACTCAAAAAAGATTTTTTTGCCAAAAAAACTTATTGACTTGTGACTTATCTAAAAAGAGGTTTTAAAAAGTGTTTGGATGAGTTTATGAGGTGGAAAAAGGTAATGTTTTATGAAAAGTTAAAAATAGTTTCTAAAAATCAGAATTTCTTGTCTTTTCAAAGTAGTTTTTCCACCTTATATAATAAAAAAATAAAAAGTTATTTCAAAAAGTTCTTTTCACCTAAAAAATATAAAAAGTTATTTCAGAAAGTTTTTTTCACCTATACAACAAAAAGTTATTTTCACCTAAAAAAAATAAAAAGTTGTTTCAAAAGTTTTTTTCACCTGTACAAGTTGTTTCAAAAAGCTAAGCAAAACACAGTATTAAATAAAACATATATTTATCCTCTCAATTGTAGTCTAGTAGTAGGAGACTTGGGTTTTCCAATTGAGACTCAAGTTCAAATCTTACTTGTGTCATTTGGGGTGGATATTGAGAAATGATGGTGACAAACCCACCAAGGGGGTTCGATCCTGAGCCGAACCTCGGTTTTCATCCAGCTGTTACTTTAGCGATGCAACTCGTGTGGAAGCGGTACGGTTTCCTGGGGAACGTCGTAACCAAGTTTGGTCAACCTAGCACGGACCCGGTTAAGACAACGTAGTCTGGACAAAAATCGGCTAGGGCTGCCGTTTAGCGGTTTGACATTATATCAAGAAAGTCATCGTTCAAAAAAGAAAAAAAAAACGTATATTTGAAATCCAAGAAAAGAGAAATTGACTAATCAAGGGTTCCCTGCGTTATCCTCTTGTTCCGGTTCCATGGAAAGTGTTGTCCATGGCTTCTTCGTTTCACCAGCTGCTGCTGCTGCTGCTGACCACAAGCTTCGATCGCCACACTTGACTCCTAGACCATTACTCATTGCATATAAAACCCTACCATTCCCTTCACATTCGCTCTCCTTTTCTCACTCTAAAGGTAATAAATTCCATGTTTCATACTGTAATTTTGCAATATTGATGAAACCCCCCCAATCCAGAATAATTACTAGAATTATAACATGCTTTTGTTGCTTGATTGAAGGATTAGCTTGTTATTATATATGATCTGGAAGCTTCTATGTTCATTAATTCCTAAACATACATATATTAAATAGTTGTTTTGTATGGTTGCTCATTGTTGTTCTATTTGTTTGGCATTTGGAATTAGTTCAGTTTTGTCCGCAACACCAGATGCAGGGGTTACCAGTGAAACCGGCGTATGGGCAATGCAAGGTAATAGCTACAAGTAAACATTGATTTATGAACATTATGCAATTGGAATATAAAGCTAATTATTTATGATGATTTTGTTGAGTCGTTGACCCGTCAATGTCACATTTATGCTATTTTTCGCTACTTGTATCCACAATAATCATTTTTTGATGTTTGGATAAACAGTCAGTCACATAATAGTTCCATCCAAACACCCCTTGTATGTGTGTACAACATCAACATATTAATGGTTAAAGCATGGAAACAGATTTCTATACTTTAAGGAAGGAAGTTGAGGCAACCTCGAAGCGTGTTGAAGAAATTAGGGCTTCTGCTGGTCTGGAGCAATTAGGAGAAGAAGTTGCTAAGTTAGAGAAAGCAGCAGCAAGTGATTCTTTTTGGGACGATCGCTCATCCGCTCAACAAACACTTATGGCTCTCACGGATGTTAAAGACAAGATAAATCTTCTCAACGAGTTCCAAACCCAGGTTTGACTTTTATACGGGTCAAAATTGCCACCTCTACTTGATGCGTAAGAGGTCATGTTTAAGTTTGATTTGTTCAGGTTGATGATGTGGAAACTATAGTTAACCTAACAGAAGAGATGGAGTCAACTGATACCGCACTTCTTGAAGAGGCTGCCACCATTGTTAAAGAACTGAACAAGGCGTTGGATAAGTTTGAGCTGAGTCAGCTTCTATCAGGCCCTTATGACAAAGAAGTGCTGTTATCAATATAACTGCTGGTGCTGGAGGTACCGATGCACAGGTAATTAAGTAAAACTATAACATCTCTTATCATTTCATTCATATACCATCATCATCAATGGCCATGAATGATATCGCATTTTATGGAAGTTTACTTGATAATATTCAGTGCAGGACTGGGCTGATATGCTTCTAAGGATGTATGTAAGATGGGGAGAGAGACAAAGATACAAAACAAGAGTTGTTGAAAAGTCAATGGGAGAAGAAGCTGGGATCAAGTCAGCTACAATCGAGGTCGAAGGTCGATATGCGTTTGGGTATTTGTCTGGTGAAAAAGGAACACATCGAATTGTTAGACAATCTCCTTTTAACGCAAAAGGTCTTCGTCAGGTATTGACTTTTGCTGACTATTATTTACTCAGATGTCTAAACTCTAAACTACCCTCCAATAAGTTCGGAGTTTGTGTTTATTGACGCAGACAAGCTTTTCTGGCGTTGAAGTGATGCCTCTTCTTCCAGATGATTCACTAAATGTGGAAATACCAGAGGAAGACCTGCAAATAGGGTTCTCGAGAGCCGGTGGGAGCGGTGGTCAGAATGTTAATAAAGTTGAAACCGCTGTTCGGATAACCCATATTCCAACCGGAGTAACCGTCCGTTGTACAGGTGCTGCTTTCTCTCTTCATTTGACTTGTTTTCTTTGTTAAATCCTTATACTTAAGCCATTTTATTCTTTCGGATAAAAATATCTCAAATCATTATTGACTTGTGTTGGGGAATTTCGTAAACCATGGAATCAAATTAATTCGGTGGTTCTCCCAAATAATTCAATCGGATACAACTCAGATTGAGAAATCGAACTTTTAGTATGTGTATATGTGAATTCGTAATAAACTAGAAAGTGACCAAGAACCCTAATTTTGAATTTGGGGGTGAAATTGGTAACTGCCTCAAGGCAGTTATTTTATTTTAAAATTAAAATTGCCGCCGAAAATGCCTTTAATTTTTATCTAAAAAATATGACGATTTTTTAGAAAAATAATTTTCTAAGGCATTTCCAGCCCCTTGGAACCAACCCCCTTTGCTTAGGGGCTTCGCCCGAAACACTAAGAATTATAACACTTGGTCACCAAGTCAATCCCGAATACGCTAAAATATCTGACAACCGGTTTGGTAAAAGGGTGTAATTAAGATATTGGTTCAACTTTTGAGGTCAAGTTAAAATAACATATCTTTTTGGAAAGCTTAAATGTTAAAAGTTGTCTAGTTGTCTATTATGGTCGTTATTATTGTTACAACATTTGACACACTACTTATTTATGAAACTGTAAAAATAGAATTGGTCAAAAAAGTAAGTGTTTCCAGGTTGACCCAACTGGACCCAACCCGACATGTACATAAGCTTGCTCATCTCTTGTATATTGTTTATCTTTTAAATTTTGATTTGTGCAGAAGAAAGGTCTCAGCTAGCAAACAAGATCAAAGCTTTAAGTCGTTTGAAAGCAAAATTAATGGTGATCGCAGTAGAACAACGTGCCTCGGAAATTAAGCAGATACGAGGAGATACAGTGAAGGCAGATTGGGGGCAGCAAATTAGAAACTACGTATTCCACCCTTACAAGCTTGTGAAAGATGTAAGAACAGGATACGAGACGACAGATATAGTATCAGTAATGGATGGTGAGTTAGATCCCTTCATCAAAGCCTACCTCCGCTTCAAGTACGCTCAATCTATGTAATGTAACCCCAATAACTTTTCTTACAATTTTTAGAGTAGGGATCATGTTGCTTGAATATTTCCCTCAGTAACACATCAAACGTGACATCTTCCCGAAATATTAAAAAAAAAACAGCATACGTTGGATTTACACAACTTCACTTGGAACCTATGAATCTAATGAAAACTTTCTATAAACTTTTACACATGCTTAACAAAGCAAGGTCTTTCTTCTTCATAATAATCTATGGATGCCTTTTTGATGCTCCAGTTGTTTACCCTTGCTACTAGGGATCGTATACTCTTTTTTGCATGCTAAAACTTGTTAGCTTACGTGGCGGTGAGTCAAAAACAAAAAAAATGTTCCTTTACAGAGTATCGAGTTATAGTTTACACATTATCATTTGCTAGGTCACCTTATCGTGTCTTTTCTATAATTGGAACACTTTGATGTGTTCTCTAACACTTAATGATATAGCTTAGGGACCAATTGGTTCTGGGTTCGATTATAGCCTAGTGGCATCCTGGGGTGTGATAAGGCTTAGGGACCAATTGGTCCTGTGTTTGATTCCCACAAAGGGGTTTTTCCAATATTTATTGGGTTTCTGTTACAATACCAAGTAAATCTCAAGTATTAAAAACTTATTCTAGAAGAAAGAGGAAGCGGATGGAGACAGCTGTGAACAACAAGCAATTCAGTGCTATTTTTGGCAGTCAGTTTAATCCATTCGGTTATATTTAGCAATGACTTCAACCGGGATCAATTATCATGATTCTAGGATCAATTACACCATAATTCTAGGATCAGCTACTATGCAAATTATCAGCATAAATAGGCAGACTAGTTCATTGTTATGATCATCTTATTATTGGTTTTTCACTATCATTTTGTAATTGGAGACCTTGCCCCTCTCGAATCGGGCCTTATCTTTTCCCACTGAAATAAAAAACTAGTCTGCTATTCTCTTGTTTTTATCATTGGTTCCATTGCCGGGAAACAACGAGAATAAACCACAATGGTTCAGACCTGAGGCAGTTCAGGAGATGCTAACCCACCACCAGATTCCCTAGCTGCACAGTTAGCCGAAATCGCAGCAAGGTTGGAGTGTGTAGAATCCATGAAAGAAGACTTGGCAGCACTAAAAGCAGAAGATAATTCAAAAGGAAGCCAAAATGAAGGAGAAAGCCATTGGAGGAATAAGCAACATTTCCGTCCTTACAACAAAATCGATTTTCCTACTTTTAGCGGGGGAGATCCACGCGGGTGGTTACTAAAGGCGGAAAAATACTTCAGGTACTATCATATTTCTGATGAAGAGAAAGTAGAAGTAGCCTCAATGCATTTGGAAGGAGATGCTCTAGATCTCTATTCTTGGTTTGCCAATGACCAACCCATAACCTTTTGGGAAGAATTATCCCAAATTTTTACAAAGAATTTTGGACCAGCCGAGTTTCAAAATCCAGACGAGTATCTTTGTAGCATTAAGCAAACGGGTACGGTTAATGAATATGGGCAAGAATTCGCTAAACGTTCTTCCCGAGTTTCAAATTGGTCGGACCATTGTTTATTGGGGGTGTTTCTAAATGGGCTTAAAGATGAACAAAAATATGATGTAAGGATACATAAGCCTAGAACCGTTTACAACGCAATGAGTTTAGCTTTGGAGTTTGAATCTAAACTGACTCATTCGCGGTCCGTCAGGAACCCAACCATGTCTACCAAAACTTCATATTCTGAATCCCGAACAACTACCCCTTCGAATATTAATCCTACTACCATCCCAACCCGAAACGACCGTATACCTGACACCGAGAAACAACAGAGATATTTAAAAGGTGAATGTTTTAGGTGTGGAGATAAGTATGGTCCTGGGCATAGGTGTAAAATCGGGACACTCAAGGTGTTGGAGGCAGAATAAGAGGGGGAAGAAACTTGCGGAAATGAAAACGGGGCTGACTCAGACCAGGATGATACCGCTGAGATCAGTCTGCATGCGATCTTGGGCAAAACCCACCCTACGACGATGAAAATCAAAGGTATGTTACAGTCAACCGAGGTATTGATTTTGGTAGATGGGGGTTCTACCCATAACTTCATTTATGATATTCTCATTAATGAGCTCCATTTGGCGACTCAACCGGTTGCACCATTTGGTGTATAAATTGGGAATGGAGATATCATCCGTTGCAGTAAGATATGCAAAGGTTTGAAAATAGAGGTAGATGACCTTAAAATTGTCCAAGATTTTCACCCGTTTCATTGGGAGGGGCGGATTTGGTTTTGGGGATCCAATGGTTAGCCACTCTAAATACGATACAAGCTAATTGGAATGAATTATTTATGGTTTTCACGATTGAAGGGAAAAAATATAAGTTGCGCGGCATTGAATCAGGCCCAAAAAAATCTTCCAGTTTTCAACATTTAGCTATTGAACCCAGCTCTACCACTGCCATACACTCCCATTTTCAGTCTATTGTTGACCAGTACCGGGCTGTTTTCGAAGAACCTACACAACTGCCACCCACCCGTTCCCAAACTCATTCCATTTCCTTGCGACCTAACACCAGCCCACCCAACATCAGACCCTACAGGTACCCGTATTCTCAAAAAAATGAAATCGAACAACAGGTGACTCAACTCTTGACCGATGGCTTCATACAACCAAGCACAAGCCCTTTTTCTAGCCCCGTGTTGTTAGTGAGGAAAAAGGATAATTCATGGAGGATGTGTGGATTATAGGGCTCTTAACAAAGCTACCATTGCCGATAAATATCCGATCCCAAATATTGATGAATTATTAGATGAGCTACATGGCGCAACTATCTTTTCAAAGCTGGATTTGAGATCTGGTTATTACCAGATTAGAATGACACCCAAAGACATTGAGAAAACAGCTTTTTGAACTCATTCCGGGCATTATGAGTTCAAAGTTATGCCTTTTGGCCTAACGAACGCCCTCTCAACTTTTCAGGCTGTTATGAATGACTTATTTCGACCATTTTTGCGCCGTTTTATCCTTGTTTTCTTTGATGATATTTTAATTTACAGTGCCAACATTGAACAACATCAAGGACACTTAGCTCAGGCATTGAAGTTATTGCAAGACAACAAATTCTTTGCCAAAATGTCTAAATGTTGTTTTGGTCAAGACCAAGTTATTTTTTTGGGCCACGTCATCAATAAACATGGGGTAGGAGTGGAAGAAGAAAAGATAGCAGCGGTTCGTTCTAGGCCTATACCCACAAATGTCAAACAAGTGAGAGGATTTTTAGGATTGACCGGATACTATAGGCGGTTTGTCAAGAATTATGGTGTCATAGCCCGTCCACTTACGGCTTTGACCAAGAAAGATGGTTTTGTTTGGTCGGATGCAGCATTAGCAGCTTTTGAGGCTTTGAAACAGGCTTTAATGTCCACACCTGTCCTGCTTCTTCAGATGGTATAGGTGCTATTTTGTCTCAAAACGATCACCCGGTGGCATATTTCAGCAAAGGTTTTTCACCTTCAAACAAGTTCAAGTCGGCCTACAATCGTGAATTGTTGGCTCTAGTAATGGCAGTCCAAAAATGGAGCCATTACTTGTTGGGGCGCCACTTTATTATTCGAACCGACCACTACACGTTGAAATTTTTGTTGGAACAGCGGATTACCACCACTGAACAACAAAGATTGTTGCTAAAACTAATGCCTTTTGATTTTTCTATTGCTCACAAAGCAGGGAAAGAAAACAAAGGAGCTGACGCATTGTCAAGACGACCACATTCAGGCGAGTTTTTAGCACTTATAACTCCCTATTGTGTTGAAATTGAAGAGATCAAAACAGGCTTACACATTGATCCGGTGACCAGCAGTTGGATCCGAAAGTTATAGGAGGATCCGGATAATAACACTGAATTTACCTTGGTCAATCAACTCCTATTCTACCAAGGTAAATTAGTGATACCCGAAATTCCAGCCATACGGCTCAAACTGTTGCAAGAGGCGCATGATACCTTGAGTGGTGGACATGGGGGATTCATAAAAACTTACAAGCGGCTGTCCGCACGGTATTACTGGCCGAAAATGAAATATGATATCCGTCTATTTGTACAACAATGTGTGGTGTGCCAACAGCAAAAGTATCAAACCCTATCTCCAGCGGGTCTTCTTCAACCATTGCCCATTCCCGAACGGATATGGGAAGATGTGTCAATGGACTTCATTGTCGATTTACCCCCTTCTAACCGAGCTGATACCATCCTGGTTGTGGTGGACCGTATGAGTAAATATGCACATTTTATGTGCTTATCTCATCCGTACACAGCCAAACATGTAGCTGCTGTTTTTTGCAAAGAAGTTATTCGATTACATGGGTTCCCTAGATCTATCGATTCGGATCGTGATGTGATCTTCCTCAGTCATTTCTGGCAGGAACTCTTTCGTTTGAGTCAAACAAAACTCAAACTAAGCACAAGTTACCATCCACAAACGGACGGTCAAATGGAAGTCGTGAACCGTTGTTTGGAGGCATATTTACGTTGTTTTGCCAGTGAACAGCCGAAGAGATGGGGAGAGTATTTAGCTTGGGCAGAATATTCTTATAACACTGGATATCATACATCAGCGGCACAACTCCTTTTGTAGTGGTGTACGGGCGGGAACCTCCTCCTTTGATACCTTACATGCTGGGAGAAACTCCAAATGCTGATTTGGAACAACAACTGATCGATCGGGACCACATGTTGAAGCTCCTTCGAGATAATCTGCTAAAAGCCCAAAGTTGCATGAAAAACCAGGCCAATACGAAGAGAAGAGACGTTTCTTTCCAAGTTGGGGATTTTGTTTTCTTGAAATTACAACCATATCGACAGAAAACACTTGCTAAGCGGAAATATGAGAAGCTCTCGCCCAGATTTTTTGGCCCATACCGCATCAAAAAAGTTAATGGTCCGGTTTCCTATGAGTTGGAACTTCCCTCTGATGCACGAATTCATCCAATTTTTCATGTCTCAATGCTTAAATTGGCGCATGGTGACTTCCCTTCCACACCAACTTCCCCATTACCTATCACCAATGATTGAGAGTTACATGTACAATCAGCTTCCATTTTGGATCATCGTTGGAACAGCGAAGCAGGTAAGACTGTTTTGGAAGTCTTGGTTTCTTGGAAATTTCGTCCAATTGAGGAATCCACTTGGGAACCATATGATTTGTTAGCAGAGCAATTCCCTGATTTCAGCCTTGAGAACAAGGCAAATTACCAGGAGGGAAGTAATGTTACAATACCAAGTAAATCTCAAGTATTAAAAACTTATTCTAGAAGAAAGAGGAAGCAGATGGAGACAGCTGTGAACAACCAGCAATTCAGTGCTATTTTTGGCAGTCAGTTTAATCCATTCGGTTATATTTAGCAATGACTTCAACCGGGATCAATTATCATGATTCTAGGATCAATTACACCATAATTCTTGGATCAGCTACTATGCAAATTATCAGCATAATAGGCAGACTAGTTCATTGTTATGAATTGTTATTTTTTCACTATCATTTTGTAATTGGAGACCTTGCCCCTCTCGAATCGGGCCTTATCTTTTCCCACTGAAATAAAAAAATAGTCTGCTATTCTCTTGTTTTTATCAGTTTCCTCATGAATTGGTGTATAGGCATTATTGCCCGGAGAGATGGATGTGATCGGGTGGTTCTGCTGGTGGCACGATAATACTCCAGAGGTCCGTCAGTGATCCAAATTTGTCGTTAAAAAAAATTGTTTATAGGCAAAATAAGATTTTATAAGAAACCCAAAACTGTCTATAGTCTATCTGATATTTTCTTTAATGTTAATCTGAGCTTTCTTCACACTCCAAGCACTTTGCTTAGAGATCAGCACACCTTATGTTCCATTGTTAAATGCAAACAAACAGGCTTCGCCTCTAATGGCTAATGTTGGGTAAACCCTATGTTCTTCCTTCTCCGACAAAGGCTCTCGAGTGATCTATCTGCGTCCTTCCCAAACAAAACTACATTAGAGCATAGATTCAAAAATAAAAAGTCTACCCAATACCAATTACCCACCAAGGTTCTGGGTGAAATTTCAAGTTGGTGAGGATGTGTCAACGAATGCTCCATATGTCAAGTCCATTCTTGTTGAAGACCTGGAATATGTGAGGTTTTAGACACAATAATTGGTTAGCGTTTGAATCATACAATGAAGACAATTCTTTTCATAAGACCTTGTCAAGCAAGACTCTCGGGTCCCACCCTATGGTACCAACTTGGTAGGTGACACCTATGCTGGAGGGAATCAGACATGTACCACCCCTTAAACGTTATGTGAAGATTATTGAGTTAAAAAATTAGTGACCTGCTTTGATCACTGCGCATTAGCACAATGTATCGTCCGTTATTTTGGAATAGCTTAAAGAATATGCATTTTGTTTGGTCAATAATTCACACCTAATTTCCTTGTTTGTGAATCTTCAAGTTTGGTTGTTGAGTTATGAGATTGCTGGTAGATTCATGAAGAATAAGGAGGGTATGTTCTTTCTAATGACAGGCACGGTTGTGCCTCATCAAAGCATGAGTGTGCCGACTTTGTTTCGTAAAGCACACCTCCGGGCACAATCCTGTGTGCAATATTGGGGATCAAAGAGGCCGGGCATTGACTAGGTACGATCCCTCCTATGCCCGTGCCCGCATGAGCACAACCGTATTCATGCCCGTGACCAAACCTTTGACGTAGTTTGATAAATAGTGCACTACATTTGTTGTAGTGCCAAAACCACCGGTTGTGCCTAGCAAGGACACATTGTCGTTTCTCCCACCAAGCACGATCGTGCTAGCATCTTCCACCCCACCCCACCTCACCCCACACTACTCTATACACTATATACTACTATATACTACACTAAACTATACTACATTAAATGTATAGTATAGTATACTATACTATATTACATTAAATGTATATTATATTACATAAAGAGGGGAAGAGACGCTCTGTGATGGAGGAAGGACCACGCGTGGAAGGCCGTGATACACCACTGCCACTGGATTCCACAACGCGTGGATCCGATCACATGTGGCCACTGTCACGCGTGAAAAGTTGGGGGAAATTGTTGGGTTGTGAGGGAAATCGTTGGATGTGGTGAGTGATGGACATTTCCACTAAAATCCATCACTAGTGATGGAATAAAGCTCGGTAACGTGGCGTATGATGATTGGATGTTGTGAGTGATGAATGGGTGGTAAGTGATGGACGCTCCTACCCCCTTAGAATTACACCATCATCCATTTAGAATTACCTTTAGAAATAGGATGAACGACACAATCCAATGATTGATTGAATTAGAGGTGCATGACTCACTTTATATGCCCCTAAGGTACTACGTTCGAGACTCTTTTTGCTCAACTTTATTTCACAATTCTTTAAAAACCTAAAAATGCTCATGTTTCCTAAATTTTATTCCATAAAACTTTTAAAGCATAAACATGCTCAAAGCTTACTTTCATGATTTAAACAAATCATAAACACTTAAAACATGAATCGACCAGACATTATATTATACGTTGTTGAGAATCCTATTCCCGGGCATCCAGGCAGTGGTGGCCGTCATTATATTATATAATACTATATTTTGTATCATAACTATGCTTATGGTAGTTGTACTCTATGCATAAGCTTTCTTTTGTGCTATTGTGTGTTGTATCTTGGGTAATATTATTTGTACATTGCTATTGCTATTTGGAAAGTTTGTACATTATGTATCACATGGTTGTATAGTAGTTTCATGCTTTGTGTCTTGGTTGTGCTTCATGAGTTGTATATAGTGCTTAAAGATTTGTTTCAAGTTTTGTAGGGTCGTGGCTCTACAAATCCTTCCCTGGAGAGAGAAAGTCACACACTCAACACTCTTTGGCCCCCTAGAAAAAGAGACCTATAGAGAGAGAGAGAGCCATTTCCGGCCGAGAGAAAAAAGCCATCGCTTACTCGATGATGGTGGTTTTTCTCCGCCGATGTTTTTTTCTTTTTTTGGTTTCTCATGTCTTCTGGTCGTAAGATGTGTCGATCTGTTTGTTTTGGTTTTTGTGTTTTATGACTTGGATCTGATTTTGATAGGTCGATGATGGTGGACGTATGTTCATCTGATTAAATGCCGCCGATGTTTTTGCTTAGATTCATTGCCATGTTGTTCAATGATGGTGTGGTTATTTTTGTTTGGGTTTACATGTTTTACCACTGAGAGTTGATTTTCATAGGTCAGTGTTGGTGGACGTTTGTTCATCTGAGATCTGAGTGTGGTATTTATGCTATTTTTGATGGATTAAATGTTGATGGTGGTTTTTTCGGTACCGAATCGGTACTCACTTTTTGGCGTTTTCGGTATCGGTACTCTTAGTAACGGTATGGTACCGGTATTTACCGAATTTTACCCTTGAATACCGGTATCCATATTTGGCAAAATTCGATAGCGATAGCGGTACCGAGCTCATCCCTAATGGTGGTTGTGTGCTCTAAATAGATGCCATTTGTTACTGTTGATAATCTTTTATAGTTAATTGCAAACTCTATGATGAATCTGAGAGTTGTTTTCAACGTTTGGTTCCGAGTGTTAGCTTCTCCCCCTAAAGTTTCATGCTTATGCGTTTTCATCGCTACATCATCTATTTTTTTTTTGCCGGATTTAATCTGATTTCAAAGGTTGGATGGCTTTGATAAATTAAAAATAAATCTGTTATGGCGTGGTAAGCCGGATGTTTTTTTTCCATGATTTTATGGAATAAATAAACACTTGAACCATTCATTGTTTTTTTCATTTCTATTTCTCCTAAGCTTCAACCCAAAACGTGCAATTTTTTCATCTTGAAAATATTCCCAATAGAACCCTACCCTCAAAGCTTCTATAGAAACATACGACAATTTTGTATGTATAAATATGCATATCTTTTTATGTGTAAATACATATATAGTAAGGACATGCTTAAATATCCAAGTGTGAGCATTAAAGGAGTATGACTTCCAAGACCAAAGACACTAATAGTTTGTGACACCAATGCTAATAGATATGGTTTTAAGCCCCCGTCGCAACACGACTGATGAATTTTCTAGTTATTATATATCTTAGATCATTATTAAATTATATGTTATTTTTTACTCATTATATTATATATAATATAAAGAAGAGAAGATAAATAGTGTTGTACAAGTTCTAATGCATGTTTTACAAGTTTATCATTTTTTATCCTTTATTCTATTAGTTGTATTTTTTAATTCTATTTCGTCATTTAGTTGTATTTTTTTCTTTTACTTTAACCAAATTAATTTTCTACTCCTAAATAGTTTTTAACGAACACATTAATACCGCTTTAGACCTATTTTTTAATTTTTCTTTTTCTTTGCTATAACGAGTGTGGCAAGAGGGTTTTTTTTGTTTAATATTTTTAATGAACACGCCATACTCTTTTAACATATTTTAAAAAAAAATTCTTTGTTATAACGAGCGCGCCGAAACCGACCAAGTTTCCATCGTTTTCTTTTTCGCTTACCTTATTTTTACCTTTGTTATTTCCTATATTGTATTATCTTTTGTTATTATTTTGATGTTCAGAGGCGAGTTACGACGCAAATAGCATAACCCATTTATATATCATTTTAATTATTTTTACAAATTTATTTATCGGTTGTCATTGTGTGCTATACGTTCTGAATTCCAACTGTGTCCATGCGCAACGCGCGGGTAACTACGACCCTAGTTTTAATAATTGTAGTATTCAAATATTTATAGGATTTCACACATGTTCAGGTTTTTCTCTCATAATTTTTAAAATATAATATTTTTCTTACAATTCGGTATGCTTCTGTGAGATTTCTATTTTTATATATGTTTTGGTAAAAAATATTCATAACGAGTTAGCCTACGTTTCAACGTAAATTTTATTCAGGACAGGTCCTCCAATTAGGTATGATGTGTTTTTTTACCTTTTTTAACATGCTTTCGTATGTGTAAACTCTCATTTTTATTACACCTTAACTTTTTGTTGATTTGATATTCATAATCGAGCTGATGCAATTTCATACGCTTCTCTTTACGTACTTAGTCACGTCACTGTCACCGTCATAACGATCGACAAGTTTGAAAAGTTAAACTTGAGTAGGTCGTGGTTTTCCACGTTTTCTAGAGTTAATTGCCCGGATGGTCCCTGTGCTTTGTCATTTTTTGACCTTTAGTCCTCATCTTTTCAAAATAGCTTGTTTGTTCCATGTAGTTGGCTCACTTGTTAATCGGGTGGTCCCTAAAATGGATGGGCACTAGTTTTCTTAGTTAAGTGTATATAAAATGACTAAAATAGCCTTGTATATTATGAAAGAAAATTAAAAATATACTTAATTGTAAAACAATTAAATTTATTAAGTTATAAAACTTAACCCCACCCCCACAGGCCACAACCCCCCCCCTAACCACCGCCTGAAATCGTCCTCCAGTGTAAATTATGTGTCTTGAATTACACATATTTTTCGTATCAAATTCCCTACGTTTTAAGTGTTTTGTGTATGGTTTTCCCGCGATTTGGATACTTAATTGGTTAACTGGTGTGTTTGTAGGAATCGGGGATTAAACCTGCAGGTGGGCAGCAAAAACGAGGAAATATGGGTACTACGGAAGAAGCGTGGAGAGACGTGTCGAAAGAGGAGTTTAAAAGATGAAATTCAAGTTTCCAGGCCTTGATGCGGACCGCATCCACACTGCTATACGGTCCGCATCCATCGTTTTTAATCCGCGTGTTTCCCACCTGATGCGGACCGCATCAGCACCCCCATGCGGTCCGCATGGGGGTCGGTTTTCGCAAAATTGTTTTAAAACCCTTACAGCCGCTAGGGTTTGGGGATTATCGAAGAGCAGGCGACTTGGGAGCATTTGTGGACGATCATAGAGCATTGTGAAGCTGTTGAAAGGTCTAGCGAGCTTTTGGTTCGAGTTTTGGTCGTCTAGGCTTCATTTAACATTCGTTTTTGGTATCTTTTCAATTTAAACAATGACTTCAGTTGTTTTCAGACTTATTTTAGTTGTTTCATTGAATATTATGAGTAGCTAAATTGTTTTACTACTTAGGTTGAGATGAACTAGTTGATTGTAATGCGATTTTGACACGATTTTGGCTATTTGATGTGATTTACGTAACCTAGCTTTGATTGTGATCTTGGTATTGCACGTTGGTGTGTTTGGTTTGGTTTTTGGTTGATGAATTCATAGGTTTGGGCACATAGAAATATCCCCTAGACTTGGAGTTTATTTTGAATCGTTAATCTTAGGGTTTTCGATTTGATTATTGAGTCGAGAAATTGACCAATTCAACTAATCATTAAAATCAATGAACTAAAATGTGCATCCTCATTTGATGACTCGAGAGACGATTTGAATGAGCTAGGTTATTAGCTAATCATTGGTGGGTAGAATGGGTGGCCGATATGTAACATTTATGAAAAACGGGTTCAAAATCCGCTTCGTTTAATAATCAAACATTCGGTTAAAAGTTCGTTAGCGTATTGATTGTGTCGACTATTTTAAACATCTCATAATTAATAAATATTATAGAATTTAAAAACCATAATTAATAAATAATAATAATAAGTAAAATAAACTCAAAAATAATAAATAGAGTCGCCGGGTCTCGAACCCGGGTCTCCCGGACTCACACACACTCATAACACCACTACGCCACACCCACTTTAGCGTATTAAAACCAAAACTAATAACATTTAAAAGGGTCAAACACCAAACCTGCAAAATCAAGTCGCACATTTGAAACCATCGGCGAAGCAAAAATCTCGGAATCAGTCTCTATATTCGTTCAAATAAAAACGTTGTAACCGACTAGTAACCGATGATGTTTAATTCGATAAATCAAAACCGAATTCAATTATTGTTTTGAAAACCGATTTCAATCAATTCCTTTGAAACCGAAACAATACTCCTATCGTGGCTATATAAACAGACTGAACACCTGACACTTCATCTGTTTGAACATTTCTCAAAACTTTTAACGTTGGCAAATAAAGAACCTCGGATATTCAGTCGCCGGAAAGTTCCACCGGAAAACCGAAAGCAACCGTAGTGGGTAATTTTCTCTAAATTCTTTGTTTATACCTCATTCATTTACTGTACTAAATCATATCAGAAAAGTATAACTGTTATAATTCATGTATGAAAAGTTCTTGATTTGGGTATCATTCTGTGCTCAAACTGTCGAAGAAGATGAAGCCTAAGTTGTATACTAATGTAATTAAAATCGGGTATTTAATCGGGTTAGACACACAGTCCAGCGGTGGACTGTGTGCAAATACAAAACACACGTCCCGGGTTCGAATCACACATGTTTCCGACTTTCTGAAATAAAACCAACATTTTTAAATTTATTCAGATCAATTCACAGCATATATATATAATTAATATAATCCAGTGTTTATACAGATTAGACACATAGCCCAACTGGTTGGGCTGTGTGCACTCGAACCGAAGGTCCCGAGTTCGATTCCGGGTTCTGTAACCGGTTTCGGCCATATTAAATCATTTTTAATAAAAACTAAATAAGGTTAAAGCTAGTTAGTATATATATATATATATAATTAAAACAGAGAATATTTCGGGTTAGACACGTAGCTCAGTTGGTAGAGCTGCGTGCACGTAACGAGAGGTCCCGAGTTCGAACCTCACTCGCCGCCTGAAAATTTATGCTGTCCGACCGGTCAGACCCGGTCAAACCTGACAAAGTCAACCCTTTTTTTATTTTTGTTTTCTTATTTTCTTTTTATTAAATTGAAAAATTATTTAAAAATACTTAAAAATAAAGATTTTGAAGGTTAAAAATTTGCATTAAACCCACAAAAATAAATCTAAAAATCTCATTAAGAGCACTAATTAAAAATATTAATCTCAAATAAAATCTATTTATTTATCGAATTATTTCGTTGTTATTTAGGTTAGTTTTACCTCGTCGGTTGAATCATAAAATTCGTGCGCATTCATCGTCATCAAGAAACGCATCCACTGTGAGTGAACCTCTACCAATTCCCCGTTTTAATCATGTTTTGGGGTGTATCATGTGTCGTACTCTTCTTTTATTTTATTTAAACACTTGTGCATACATCATATCCGTGATCGAATGTGTATTGATTGTTGTGTGAATTATATGTAGATCGAATTTATCATTTCAGTGCACGCATTTCATTAGGCCCATCAGTTCCCCGTGGGATACGGGTTGAGCATCAGGAGCCTCATTAGATCGGCTCCGTTTGATTGAGCCTTGATCTCAAATACATCATCATTCATGTCATATACTCATCCAAAGTGGTTTGTGATTGTTTATATATATACATGTTTGCTCACATGTGATTAATGCACGAATTTTCTTTAATAAATAAAACAAGAAATTAGTTAAAATGTTTTATCAAGGTTCACTCGCCAACTTTTGTTGACCCAAAATCTCCCCCGTTTTACACATGATACAGGTGATCCAGTCGAGACAGGAAACACTTAGGATGGCCTAGAAGAATAAACAAGTTCATGCTTTGGAATAAATCTATAGTTTCATTTTCCTTTGTAATTGTATGAATTTTGTTTTTGGATATTTAAGTTTGTAATTTGAATTTAATAAATATGAAACATCTTAGTAAATATCATGAGCTTTGGTGATAACCCAATTATGCCCCGACTTTTATTCCGCTGCGGGTCGGGGTGTGACAGATTGGTATCAGAGCTTGTGACTATAGGGATATAGGATAGGTTATTAGACCCTTAGAGCCTATACTATAGTTGATTAAATTTTAATTGTTTATGCGTTACATGCAAAATTCATGATGTTTAAATGTTTCATGTTTATTTTCACACCCAATGTTACGCAAGCACGCTCACAAATACATGTTATTATGCAATGCTCATCATAAATCATATCCTCATAACATATCATATCCATGAGAGCACACACCTCACGATTTTCATGATTTTTGCAATGATTTTTGTATTTTTTTTCAAATCACATCAAAGTGAGTTCTCATGACGGGCATGTGGTAACTGGAAGGGTACGAGTACCGGTAGTCGGAACGTCCTGTGTAGGCTTGGCATTCGTATAAATCCAAAATAAAGGACCAGTTTGCCTACCTGGGGACTAACGATGAGAGTACGAAGGACCTATTAGGCCAAAGCATGCTATAACAAACGTCGTGTGAGCTAACCCCACTTTGAGTTGTGATTGTGTCTACACCTGGACACCCTCTTATCATACATCTCGCAATCATATTTTACGATTTTCATTCGGTTGGTGCGAGTGTTAACCCGCCGACACCAATGTGAATCCTACCAAGCCCAATAGTCATGGGGGCCCACATGACTATACAGGCAATGGTATGGGGGACATTTGGAGGCCCAAACATGAGCAAACCCAAGACATCCTATGGATGTAGTTAAATTATTGTCAGTTATGTTGTTTTTCATTCTTTTTACGACACATGACACCTAGAAAATTCTTAAACTCACAATCTTCCTATATATGTTCCTGTAGATGTCGGCTAGGCAACTACGTGGAGGTAGAAAGTTAGGAAAGTCAAGCGAACGCTTGGCCACACAAATTGCTAAACAAATGGCCGCAGTACTCCCTGACATCGTGCTTCAAGTCCAACAAGCTCTCACCGCTAATCCCATCAACCCTCCCAACCAAGAAGACCAGAGCGTCGCCAACCCTCCTTCCAAAACCCCCAAGTGCACCTACAAACACTTCAAATCCTGCGATCCCCCAAAATATGAAGGGACCGAAGGTGTTACCGCCATCCTTCACTGGTTTGAAGAAATGGAAAACACTTTCCTAAATTGCGATTGTCCCGAGGACCGTAAGGTACGTTACGCAACTGGAAGACTGTTTGGGGTAGCCCTTACCTGGTGGAACACGGAAAAGGGTAAGCGAGGAGTTGAAGATGCCATGGCCTTAACATGGGAAGAGTTAAGGGAACTCATGACAAGACGCTTCTGTCCAAGAAGCGAAATCAAAAAGCTGGAAGACGAATTCCACGCGCTGAAACAAAAGGAAGGAGACCACACTTCATATAATAAGAGATTTCTCGAGTTGAACCAGATGATCCCAAATTTGTTCACACCCTTGTACCGCTTAGTTGAACATTACATTCGAGGCCTCCCCTCGAAAATTCAAGATTCGGTTTTAAGCACATCGCCTGCAACACTTGAAGCCGCAATGGAGTTAGCTACAGAACTCACTGAAAATCGCATTCGAAACAGCAAGTTCAAAGATGAGAAGAAGAAAGCACCCATTGAGACTCCAACTCCAAATCACCCAGTCTCATCCTCGAAGTTTGCTGGTAAGAGGAAGCGAAATGGCAAGAATTTTGCTGCCACTCAAACCAACCCTCCTATCACTGTTGCACCAATCACCCAAATTGCTCCTCCAGCTGCACCATTCAAAAAGCCATATACTGGCCCACACCCAAAATGCAACCGCTGTTAATACCATCACCCTCCCGAAAATCCCTGCCAACATTGCACAAGTTGTGGCCGTGCGGGTCACACCATCCAAACCTGCCGTACCCTTCAACGAATGAACCGCAATCAACCTCCAACCCAAACCCAAAATCAGATAGTGGGCCAAACCCAACAACCCTTACTTCTACCACCTTCACAACACGCAGCCCAACCTTACTACCAACCCAACTACCCCATGATGCAACCCATGCGAGATTGTTTCAACTGTGGGGACCCAAACCACTTCAGGAACACATGTCCACGCCTAGTGAACATCATCCATGCCCAAGCTCACGCAAACCCGGTAAACCAAGCTAACCAAGCTCCCCCACCTGCCAGAGGGAGAGCTTTCAATATCAATGCCAACCAAGACAGGGCTGACAACAACGTGGTCAACGGTACTTTTCTCATCAATGGTAGTTATGCATCCATATTATTCGATACTGGTGCGGATAAGAGCTTTGTGTCCTTAGAATTTGAACCTAACCTCAACCAACCTCGTGTTAATCTCATCGAATCTCTAACGGTGGAAGTTGCTGACGGAAAACCCGTTTCATTAAATTCTATTACACGCAATTGTACTCTCACCCTAAACGATCACGATTTTCCAATTGACCTTATTCCTATGAAGTTGGGAAGTTTCGATGTTATAATCAGTATGGACTGGCTCAGCCAGCATCACGCTGAAGTGGTGTGCCACGAAAAGTTCATTCGCATTCCTCTTGCAGACGGTCAGACACTACGTATTTTTGGGGAAACCCCTTCGAAAGGACTCAAATTAATGTCCTGCCTTCAAGCCCGAAGATATCTCCGCAAGAACTATGTCGCATTCCTAACTCACGTCGTCAAGAAGGGAAACAAGGAGCGGAAACTCAAAGATATCCCAATTGTGAAGGAATTCCCACAAGTCTTTCCCGACGAAATTTCAGGACTTCCTCCTGTGAGAGAAGTCGAATTTCGCATCGATCTTGTACCTGGCGCTACACCAGTCGCAAAATCTCCTTATAGGTTAGCCCCATCCGAAATGCAAGAGCTGGCCAGTCAACTGCAAGAGCTGACTGACAAAGGATTCATACGTCCTAGCTCATCGCCTTGGGGTGCACCTGTTCTTTTTGTGAAGAAGAAAGATGGAACGTTTCGCATGTGCATCGATTATAGAGAACTCAACAAGTTAACGGTTAAAAATCGCTATCCACTGCCTCGCATTGATGACCTCCTAGACCAACTTCAAGGTGCCACCTGCTTTTCAAAAATCGACCTTCGTTCTGGTTATCATCAGCTCAGAGTGCACGAAGAAGATATCCCAAAAACCGCCTTCCGGACTCGTTATGGTCATTACGAGTTCATGGTCATGCCTTTCGGTTTAACCAACGCCCCCGCTGTCTTCATGGATTTAATGAATAGGGTATGCAAACCCTACCTCGACCGTTTCGTCATAGTCTTCATCGACGACATCCTTATCTACTCCAAGTCTAAATCCGATCATGAGCGACACCTTCGACTTATCCTTACACTCTTAAGGACTGAAAAGCTTTACGCTAAGTTCTCAAAATGCGAATTCTGGTTAGGAGAAGTACAATTCCTTGGTCATGTCGTCAATGACAAGGGAATTCATGTCGATCCTTTAAAAATCAAGGCAGTACAGGAATGGCAAGCGCCACGTACCCCTACCGAAGTTAGGTCATTTCTTGGTTTGACTGGTTACTATCGACGCTTCATTGCCAATTTTTCCCGTATTGCTGTACCACTCACGGCCTTGACTCATAAAGGAAAACCCTTCATATGTGGACCTAAGCAAGAGGAGGCCTTCCAAACTCTAAAGCAAAAACTTTGTGACGCACCTATCCTCACACTCCCTGAGGGTTGCGATGACTTTGTGGTATATTGCGACGCATCAGGGCAAGGGCTAGGCTGTGTTTTGATGCAAAGAGGAAAAGTGATAGCCTATGCCTCTAGGCAACTCAAGGTTCACGAGAAGAATTACACCACCTACGACCTGGAACTTGGAGCCGTTGTGTTCGCTCTCAAGATATGGAGACATTACCTCTACCGTACCAAGTGTGAAATATACACTGACCACAAGAGTCTCCAACATATCTTCAACATAAAGAGTTGAATATGAGGCAACGAAGATGGGTCGAACTTCTCAACGACTACGACTGTGAAATTCGGTATCATCCTGGCAAGGCAAATGTGGTGGCCGATGCGCTCAGTCGAAAAGGTTATGCGAACTCCATTCGTCTTCTATGTTCGCAAATCATAACTGACACCAAAGATCGAATCCGGGCAGCTTAACATGTTTCTGTAACAGAAAATGACGTACGCGATGAGCTGTCATGTGGAGCTGAACTCAAAATCGAAACTAAATCCGACGGTATTCTATACTATTTAAACCGCATATGGATTCCCGATCGCGATAACCTTCGTGATTTCCTCATGAATGAGGCGCACAAAACACGATACTCTGTACACCCAGGAGCCGACAAGATGTATCAAGACCTACGATACACCTACTGGTGGCCTGGCATGAAAAAGGATATCGCTGTTTTTGTTTCTAAGTGCCTTACCTGTTCCAAAGTAAAAGCTGAACATCAAAGACCTTCAGGACTTTTAGTCCAACCCGAAATACCTGTATGGAAGTGGGAAAACATAACCATGGATTTCATTACCGGGTTACCTCGCACCTCCAGTGGGTATGACACCACATGGGTAATAATCGATCGTCTTACAAAGTCATCTCACTTCATTCCGATTCGCGAGGACTTCAAGAACGAGAAGTTAGCTCGTATCTACATCAGCGAGATCGTAAGCCGTCATGGTGTACCATTAAGCATCATTTCAGACCGTGATGGTCGTTTCACTTCACGAACATGGCGAGCCGTACAAACCGCTTTGGGTACTCGATTGGACCTCAGTACCGCTTTTCATCCTCAAACTGATGGTCAATCTGAACGCACCATCCAAACCCTTGAAGATATGCTACGAGCATGTGTCATAGACTTCAAAGGGAACTGGGACGCTCACCTACCATTAGTTGAGTTTTCGTACAACAATAGCTATCATTCAAGTATCGGCATGGCCCCTTTCGAGGCTTTATACGATCGTAAATGCCGATCTCCAGTATGCTGGCACGAAATTGGTGAAACGCAAATCACCGGACCTGAATTGATTCAAGAGACAACCGACAAGATCCTTCAAATTCGAAACAATCTTCTAGCGGCTCAAAGTCGTCAAAAGAGTTATGCTGACAAATGACGACAGCCCTTGGAGTTTGACATTGGTGATCAAGTACTTTTAAAAGTATCACCGTGGAAGGGAGTGGTTCGTTTTGGCTAGAAGGGCAAGCTAGCACCACGCTACGTAGGACCTTTCAAGATACTCGAAAGAGTAGGTCCCGTAGCATACAAGCTTGACCTACCAGAAGAACCCAACAGAATTCATCCCACGTTCCACGTATCAAACTTGAAAAAGTGCCTCGCCGACGAAAACCTCCACATTCCTCTAGAAGACATTCAAGTCGATGAATCGATGCACTTCGTTGAAAGACCAGTAGAAATCATGGATTTCGGAGAGAAGCGTTTAAGGCGAAGTCGTATTCCAATTGTCAGGGTACGTTGGGAGTCAAAACGAGGACCCGAGTTTACTTGGGAACGTGAAGACTCAATGCGCGAAAAATACCTGCATCTTTTTCCGGTTACCATTACTACTTAAATTTCGGGACGAAATTCCTAAAAATAGGGGATACTGTAACATTTATGAAAAACGGGTTCAAAACCCGCTTCGTTTAATAATCAAACATTCGGTTAAAAGTTCGTTGCGTATTGATTGTGCCGACTATTTTAAACACCTCACAATTAATAAATATTATAGAATTTAAAAACCATAATTAATAAATAATAATTATAAGTAAAATAAACTCAAAAATAATAAATAGAGTCGCCGGGTCTCGAACCTGGGTCTCCCGGACTCACACACACTCATAACACCACTACGCCACACCCACTTTAGCGTATTAAAACCAAAACTAATAACATTTAAAAGGGTCAAACACCAAACCTGCAAAATCAAGTCGCACATTTGAAACCGCCGGCGAAGCAAAAATCTCGGAACAGTCTCTATATTCGTTCAAATAAAAACGTTGTAACCGACTAGTAACCGATGATGTTTAATTCGATAAATCAAAACCGAATTCAATCATTGTTTTGAAATCCGATTTCAATCAATTCCTTTGAAACCGAAACAATACTCCTATCGTGGCTATATAAACAGACTGAACACCAGACACTTCAGCTGTTTGAACAGTTCTCGAAACTTTTAACGTTGGCAAATAAAGAACCTCGGATATTCAGTCGCCGGAAAGTTCCACCGGAAAACCGAAAGCAACCGTAGTGGGTAATTTTCTCTAAATTCTTTGTTTATACCTCATTCATTTACTGTACTAAATCATATCAGAAAAGTATAACTGTTATAATTCATGTATGAAAAGTTCTTGATTTGGGTATCATTCTGTGCTCAAACTGTCGAAGAAGACGAAGCCTAACTTGTATACTAATGTAACTAAAATCGGGTATTTAATCGGGTTAGACACACAGTCCAGCGGTGGACTGTGTGCAAATACAAAACACACGTCCCGGGTTCGAATCACACATGTTTTCGACTTTCTGAAATAAAACCAACATTTTTAAATTTATTCAGATCAATTCACAGCATATATATATAATTAATATAATCCAGTGTTTATACATATTAGACACATAGCCCAACTGGTTGGGCTGTGTGCACTCGAACCGAAGGTCCCGAGTTCGATTCCGGGTTCTGTAACCGGTTTCGGCCATATTAAATCATTTTTACTAAAAACTAAATAAGGTTAAAGCTAGTTAGTATATATATATAATTAAAACAGAGAATATTTCGGGTTAGACACGTAGCTCAGTTGGTAGAGCTGCGTGCACGTATACGAGAGGTCCCGAGTTCGAACCTCACTCGCCGCCTGAAAATTTATGCTGTCCGACCGGTCAGACCCGGTCAAACCTGACAAAGTCAACCCTTTTTTTTATTTTTGTTTTCTTATTTTCTTTTTATTAAATTGAAAAATTATTTAAAAATACTTAAAAATAAAGATTTTGAAGGTTAAAAATTTGCATTAAACCCACAAAAATAAATCTAAAAATCTCATTAAGAGCACTAATTAAAAAAGATTAATCTCAAATAAAATCTATTTATTTATCGAATTATTTCGTTGTAATTTAGGTTAGTTTTACCTCGTCGGTTGAATCATAAAATTCGTGCGCATTCATCGTCATCAAGAAACGCATCCACTGTGAGTGAACCTCTACCAATTCCCCGTTTTAATCATGTTTTGGGGTGTATCATGTGTCGTACTCTTCTTTTATTTTATTTAAACACTTGTGCATACATCATATCTGTGATCGAATGTGTATTGATTGTTGTGTGAATTATATGTAGATCGAATTTATCATTTCAGTGCACGCATTTCATTAGGCCCATCAGTTCCCCGTGGGATACGGGTTGAGCATCAGGAGCCTCATTAGATCGGCTCCGTTTGATTGAGCCTTGATCTCAAATACATCATCATTCATGTCATATACTCATCCAAAGTGGTTTGTGATTGTTTATATATATATATATATGTTTGCTCACATGTGATTCCACGAATTTTCTTTAATAAATAAAACAAGAAATTAGTTAAAATGTTTTATCAAGGTTCACTCGCCAACTTTTGTTGACCCAAAATCTCCCCCGTTTTACACATGATACAGGTGATCCAGTCGAGTCAGGAAACACTTAGGATGGCCTAGAAGAATAAACAAGTTCATGCTTTGGAATAAATCTATAGTTTCATTTTCCTTTGTAATTGTATGAATTTTGTTTTTGGATATTTAAGTTTGTAATTTGAATTTAATAAATATGAAACATCTTAGTAAATATCATGAGCTTTGGTGATAACCCAATTATGCCCCGACTTTTATTCCGCTGCGGGTCGGGGTGTGACAGATTGGTATCAGAGCTTGTGACTATAGGGATATAGGATAGGTTATTAGGCCCTTAGAGCCTATACTATAGTTGATTAAATTTTAATTGTTTATGCGTTACATGCAAAATTCATGATGTTTAAATGTTTCATGTTTATTTTCACACCCAATGTATGCAAGCACGCTCACAAATACAAGTTATTATGCAATGCTCATCATAAATCATATCCTCATAACATATCATATCGATGAGAGCACACACCTCATGATTTTCATGATTTTTGCAATGATTTTTGTATTTTTTTCAAATCACATCAAAGTGAGTTGTCATGACGGGCATGTCGTAACTGGAAGGGTACGAGTACTGGTAGTCGGAACCTCCTGTCTATGCTTAGCATTCGTATAAATCCAAAATAAAGGACTAGTTTGCCTACATGGGGACTAACGATGAGAGTACGAAGGACCTATTAGGCCAAAGCATGCTATACCAAACGTCGTGTGAGCTAACCCCGTTGAGTTGTCATTGTGTCTACACCTGGACACCCTCCTATCATACATCTCGTAATCATATTTTACGATTTTCATTCGGGTGGTTCGAGTGTTAACCCGCCGACACCAATGTGAATCCTACCAAGCCCAATAGTCATGGGGGCCCACATGACTATACAGGCAATGGTATGGGGGACATTTGGAGGCCCAAACATGAGCAAACCCAAGACATCCTATGGATGTAGTTAAATTATTGTCAGTTATGTTGTTTTTTATTCTTTTTACGACACATGACACCTAGAAAATTCTTAAACTCACAATCTTCCTATATATGTTCCTGTAGATGTCGGCTAGGCAACTACGTGGAGGTAGAAAGTAAGGAAAGTCAAGCGAACGCTTGGCCACACAAATTGCTAAAAAAATGGCCGCAGTATTCCCTGACATCGTGCTTCAAGTTCAACAAGCTGTCACCGCTAATCCCATCAACCCTCCCAACCAAGAAGACCAGAGCGTCGCCAACCCTCCTTCCAAAACCCCCAAGTGCACCTACAAACACTTCAAATCCTGCGATCCCCCAAAATATGAAGGGACCGAAGGTGTTACCGCCCTCCTTCACTGGTTTGAAGAAATGGAAAACACTTTGGCTTTGTATTCGATAGAGGTTCAGTATCTAGGGTTTGCATATAGTGTCCATGGATTGATACTCGGTCTTGCCATCTATACTACACTGCGACCGGTGCACTTGCCGATTGTGTGTGGTTTAGGTTGTGATTCCTTTTTAAAGCTTGACTGATTTTTATACGTACACATTTCACACATCAGTAAAGATTGAAGATAATGATGTCACTGTCCCCTTATAGATCAAAAAATTCTCCGCACCATACGTCTCAATGGCGGCACCTTCTGTCACCTCTGCACCACCTGCGTCTTCAGTCTCCCCAGTGGCTATTTATCTGTGGCGAGGTTGTCGGTCGCTACGGCGGAGAGGTCAGTTTTAATGAGTAAAGCGGCAGCAACGGCGGTTATGGAAGCCGATTGGAGAACGAAGGCAGCTTCATAATGAGTAAAGCTTTAGAGTGGAGGAAGAAAGGAAAGAAGGTTGTTAATCATGTCATGAAGGTTATGGAGATTGAAAAGAAAAAAGGTGAGGATTGAAAGGTTGTAACTGATAATAAGACAACAATAATTCAATTGTATTTCTAAAGTTTTGAATATAGTGAAAATTAGAAGGTTAATTGATGTGGGTATTTGTCACACCCCGACCCGTAGCGGAATAAAAGTCGGGGCATAATTGGGTTATCACCAAAGCTCATGATGTTTACTAAGATGTTTCATATTTATTAAATTCAATTTACAAACTTAAATATCCAAAACAAAATTCGTACAATTACAAGAAAATGAAACTACATAATTATTCCAAAGCCTAAACTTGTTTATTCTTCTAGGCCTTCCTAAGTGTTTCCTGTCTCAGCTGGATCACCTGTATCATGTGTAAAACGGGGGAGATTTTGGGTCAACAAAAGTTGGCGAGTGAACCTTGATAAAAACATTTTCTTACTAATTTCTTGTTTTATTTAATAAAGAAAATCGTGCAATAATCACATGTGAGCAAACATATATAGATAAACAATCACAAACCACTTTGGATGAGTATATGACATGAATGATGATGTATGTGAGATCAAGGCTCAATCAAACGGAGCCGATCTAATGAGGCTCCTGATGCTCAACCCATATCCCACGGGGAACTGATGGGCCTAATGAAATGCGTGCACTGAAAATGATAAATCCAATCTACATATAATTCACACAACAATTGATACACATTTGATCACGGATATGATGTATGCACAAGTGTTTAAATAAAATAAAAGAATTATACGACACATGATACACCCCAAAACATGATTAAAACGGGGAATTGGTAGAGATTCACTCACAGTGGGTGCGTTCTTTGATGACGATGAATGCGCACGAATTTATGATTCAACCGACGAGGGAAAAACTAACCTAAATAATAACGAAATGATTCGATAAATAAGTAAATTTTATTTGAGATTAATATTTTTTAATTAGTGCTCTTTAGTGGGATTTTTAGATTTTTTTTTGTGAGTTTAATGAAATTTTCTAACTTTAAAATCTTATTTTTAAGTATTTTTAAATAATTTTTCAATTAAGTAAATAAATAAAAATAAAAAATAAAAGGGTTGACTTTCTGACAGTTGACCGGGTCTGATCGGTCAGACTGTGTTTATTCCATGCGGTGCGTGGGTTCGAACTCGGGACCTTTCGTTTGTGTGCACGCAGCTCTACCAACTGAGCTACGTGTCTAACCCGAAATATTCTCTGTTTTAATTATATATATATACTAATTAACTTTAACCTTATTTAGTTTTTATTAAAAATGATTTAATATGGCCGAACCGGTTGCAGAGACCGGAGTCGAACTCGGAACCTTCGGTTCGAGTGCGCACAGCCCAACCAATTGGGCTGTGTGTCTAATCTGCTTAACTACTGGATTATATTCCTCTTATATACATTCTGTGGATTGATCTGAATAGGTTTTTAAAATGTTGGTTTTATTTCAGAAAGTCGGTAGCATGCGTGATTCGAACTCGGGACGTGTGTATTGTATTTGCACACAGTCCACCGCTGGACTGTGTGTGTAACCTGGTTAAATATCCGATTTTAATTATACTAATACACTTGTTCAACTTCATCTTCTTCACTGTGAAGAACACAGAACAGTGAAACCCGATTGTTTTGTTTAATCAACTAACAACTTATAATTGATTGAAAATAGAATAGAAAGGTGAAGATTAAGTAATATGGTTTACCAAACAGAGAGTTTTCTTCAGATTTCAAGCAAGATTTCGTCGGCTCTGATTTGCTATTTCCGGCTGAGTGAACTGTTTTAACAGTTTCGATTATTGGTTTGAACAATTAAATTATAAATCAAGAGATAGCAGGGAGGTTTAGACAATTATACCGTCTGAAGACAACTGCGGTTTTCTGTTCATGATTCCGGCGATATTCCGGCGAGTGCAAAGAAACTCCGGCGACGTGCTTTGGAAGGGATAAAGCTTCGGAAAAAGAGTTCGGTTCTGAGCGAAAGGTTTACAGGAGGTTGGAGTGGGTATTTATAAGAGGGCAGCTGATTTGGGTTTGAATTGAGGTCAACAATCGCGATTAAAGATTTCCGACGGTTTTTTACTAAAATTGATTGCCGGCGACGGTTATAACTGATGTCGAAATCAGTTTATCCGTTTCAGTCAAAGGAAAAATAGCCAAAATCGCGGAGTTTAGGTTTCTCCGGTGATTGCGAGTTCTGGCGCGCTGTTTTACAGATTTGACTTTCGGTTTTTATTATAAATGTTATTTGTTTCGGTATTAAACACAAAAGAAGTGTGTGGCGGAGCGGTGTGGTGTGTGTTTATCTTTGTTGGCGACCCGGGTTCGAAACCCGGCTAGCCTATTATTATTTATTTTTTTATACTTATTATTATTAGTTATAAATTATGGTTTTTAAATTCTAATGTATTTATTAATTATGTGTTGTTTAAAATTAATCTGAACAATAAATACGCAACGAATCTTATAACTGAATATTTGATTAATAAACGAAGCGGGTTTTGAAACCCGTTTTTCGACGAATGTTACAGTATCCCCTATTTTTAGGAATTTCGTCCTGAAATTTAAGCAGCAATGGTATCTGGAAAGAGATGCGGGTATTTTTCGCGCATTGAGTCTTCACGTTCCCAAGTAAACTCGGGTCCTCGTTTCGACTCCCAACGTACCCTGACAATTGAAATACGACTTCGCCTTAAACGCTTCTCTCCGAAGTCCATGATTTCTACTGGTCTTTCAACGAAGTGCATTGATTCATCGACTTGTATGTCTTCTAGAGGAATGTGGAGATTTTCATCGGCAAGGCACTTTTTCAAGTTTGATACGTGAAATGTGGGATGAATTCTGTTGAGTTCTTTTGGTAGGTCAAGCTTGTATGCTACAGGACCTACTCTTTCGAGTATCTTGAAAGGTCCTACGTAGCGTGGTGCTAGCTTTCCCTTTTGGCCAAAACGAACTACTCCCTTCCACGGTGATACTTTTAAAAGTACTTGATCACCAATGTCAAATTCCAAGGGATTTCGTCGTTTGTCTGCATAACTCTTTTGTCGACTTTGAGCCGCTAGAAGATTGTTTCGAATTTGAATGACCTTGTCGGTAATTAATTCTGGACCGGTGATTTGCGCTTCCCCAATTTCGTGCCAACATACTGGAGATCGGCACTTACGACCATATAAAGCTTCAAAAGGAGCCATGCCGATACTTGAATGATAGCTATTATTGTACGAAAATTCCACTAATGGTAGGTGAGCGTCCCAGTTCCCTTTGAAGTCTATGACACATGCTCGCAGCATGTCTTCAAGGGTTTGGATGGTGCGTTCAGATTGACCATCAGTTTGGGGATGAAAAGCGGTACTGAGGTCTAATCGTGTACCCAAGGCGGTTTGTACGGCTCGCCATGTTCGTGAAGTGAAACGACCATTATGGTCTGAAATGATGCTTAAAGGTACACCATGACGGCTTACGATCTCGCTGATGTAGATACGAGCTAACTTCTCGTTCTTGAAGTCCTCGCGAATCGGAATGAAATGAGATGACTTTGTAAGACAATCGATTATTACCCATATGGTGTCATACCCACTAGAGGTGCGAGGTAACCCGGTAATGAAATCCATGGTTATGTTTTCCCACTTCCATACAGGTATTTCAGGTTGGACTAGAAGTCCTGAAGGTCTTTGATGTTCAGCTTTTACTTTGGAACAGGTAAGGCACTTGGAAACAAAAACAGCGATATCCTTTTTCATGCCAGGCCACCAGTAGGTGTATCGTAGGTCTTGATACATCTTGTCGGCTCCTGGGTGTACAGAGTATCGTGTTTTGTGCGCCTCATTCATGAGGAAATCACGAAGGTTATCGCGATCAGAAATCCATATGCGATTTAAATAGTATAGAATACCGTCGGATTTGGTTTCGATTTTGAGTTCAGCTCCGCATGACAGCTCATTGCGTACATCATTTTCTGTTACAGAAACATGTTGAGCTGCCCGGATTCGATCTTTGATGTCGTTATGATTTGTGAATATGGAAGACGAATGGAGTTCGCATAACCTTTTCGACTGAGCACATCGGCCACTACGTTTGCCTTGCCAGGATGATACCGAATTTCACAGTCGTAGTCGTTGAGGAGCTCGACCCATCTTCGTTGCCTCATATTCAACTCCTTCTGGTTGAAAATATGTTGGAGACTTTTGTGGTCAGTGTATATTTCACACTTGGTACCGTAGAGGTAATGTCTCCATATCTTGAGAGCGAACACAACGGCTCCAAGTTCCAGGTCGTGGGTGGTGTAATTCTTCTCATGAACTTTGAGTTGCCTAGAAGCATAGGCTATCACTTTTCCTCTTTGCATTAATACAGAGCCAAGCCCTTGCCCTGATGCGTCGCAATATACTACAAAGTCATCGCAACCTTCAGGGAGTGTGAGGATAGGTGCGTCACAGAGTTTTTGCTTTAAAGTTTGGAAAGCCTCCTCTTGTTTAGGTCCCCATATGAAGGGTTTTCCTTTATGAGTCAAGGCCGTGAGTGGTACAGCAATACGGGAAAAATTGGCAATGAAGCGGCGATAGTAACCAGCCAAACCAAGAAATGACCTTACTTCGGTAGGGGTACGTGGCGCTTGCCATTCCTGCACTGCCTTGATTTTTGAAGGATCGACATGAATTCCCTTGTCATTGACGACATGTCCAAGGAATTGTACTTCTCCTAACCAGAATTCGCATTTTGAGAACTTAGCGTAGAGCTTTTCAGTCCTTAAGAGTGTAAGGATGAGTCGAAGGTGTCGTTCATGATCGGATTTAGACTTAGAGTAGATAAGGATATCGTCGATGAAGACTATGACGAAACGGTCGAGGTAGGGTTTGCATACCCTATTCATTAGATCCATGAAGACAGCGGGGGCGTTGGTTAAACCGAATGGCATGACCATGAATTCGTAATGACCATAACGAGTCCGGAAGGCGGTCTTTGGGATATCTTCTTCATGCACTCTGAGCTGATGATAACCAGAACGAAGGTCGATTTTTGAAAAGCAGGTGGCGCCTTGAAGTTGGTCTAGGAGGTCATCAATGCGAGGTAGTGGATAGCGATTCTTAACCGTTAACTTGTTGAGTTCTCTATAATCGATGCACATGCGAAACGTTCCATCTTTCTTCTTCACAAAAAGAACAGGTGCACCCCAAGGCGATGAGCTAGGACGTATGAATCCTTTGTCAGTCAGCTCTTGTAGTTGACTGGCCAGCTCTTGCATTTCGGATGGGGCTAACCTATAAGGAGATTTTGCGACTGGTGTAGCGCCAGGTACAAGATCGATGCGGAATTCGACTTCTCTCACAGGAGGAAGTCCTGAAATGTCGTCGGGAAAGACTTGTAGGAATTCTTTCACAACTGGGATGTCTTCGAGTTTCCTCTCCTTGGTTCCCTTTTTGACGACGTGAGTTAGGAATGCGACATAGTTCTTGCGGAGATATCTTCGGGCTTGAAGGCAGGTCATTAATTTGAGTCCTTTCGAAGGGGTTTCCCCAAAAATACATAGGGTCTGACCGTCTGCAAGAGGAATGCGAATGAACTTTTCGCGGCACACTACTTCAGCGTGATGCTGGCTAGTCCATACCGATTATAACATCGAAACTTCCCAACTTCATAGGAATGAGGTCAACTGGAAAGTCGTGATCGTTTAGAGTGAGGGTACAATTGCGTATAATAGAATTTAATCAAACGGGTTTTCCGTCAGCAACTTCCACCGTTAGAGATTCCATGAGATTAACACGAGTTTGGTTGAGGATAGGTTCAAATTCTAAGGACACAAAACTCTTATCCGCACCAGTATCGAATAATATGGATGCATAACTACCATTGATGAGAAACGTACCGTTGACCACGTTGTTGTCAGCCCTGGCTTGGTTGGCATTGATATTGAAAGCTCTCCCTCTGGCAGGTGGGGGAGCTTGGTTAGCTTGGTTTACTGGGTTTGCGTGAACTTGGGTATGAATGATGTTCACTAGGCGTGGGCATGTGTTCCTGAAGTGGTTTGGGTCCCCACAGTTGTAACAAGCTCGCATGGGTTGCATAATGGGGTAGTTGGGTTGGTAGTAAGTTTGGGCTGCGTGTGGTGCAGGTGGTAGAAGTAAGGGTTGTTGGGCTTGACCCACTATCTGATTGTGGGTTTGGGTTGGAGGTTGATTGCGGTTCATTCGTTGAAGGGTACGACAGGTTTGGATGGTGTGACCCGCACGGCCACAGCTTGTGCCATGTTGGCAGGGGTTTTCGGGAGGGTGATGGTATTGACAACGGTTGCATTTTGGGTGTGGGCCGGTGTATGGCTTTTTTAATGGTGCAGCTGAAGGAGCAATTTGGGTGATTGGTGCAACAGTGATAGGAGGGTTGGTTTGAGTGACAGCAAAATTCTTGCTGTTTCGTTTCCTCTTACCAGCAAACTTCGAGGAGGAGATGGGGTGGTTTGGAGTTGGGGCCTCAATGGGTGCTTTCTTTTTCTCATCTTTGAATTTACCGTTTCGAATGCGATTCTCAGTGAGTTCTGTAGCCAATTCCATTGAGGCTTCAAGTGTTGCAGGCGAAGTGCTTAAAACCGAGTCTTGGATTTTCGAGGGGAGACCTCGAATGTAATGTTCAACTGGGGTGAACAAATTTGGGATCATCTGGTTCAGTTCGAGAAATCTCTTATTATATGAAGTGTGGTCTCCTTCCTTTTGTTTCAGCGCGTGGAATTCATCTTCCAACTTTTTAATTTCGATTCTTGGACAGAAGCGTCTTGTCATGAGTTTCCTTAACTCTTCCCATGTTAAGGCCATGGCATCTTCAACTCCTCGCTTACCCTTTTCCGTGTTCCACCAGGTAAGGGCTACCCCAAACAGTCTTCCAGTTGCATAACGTACCTTATGATCCTCGGGACAATCGCAATTGAGGAAAGTGTTTTCCATTTCTTCAAACCAGTGAAGGAGGGCGGTAACACCTTCAGTCCCTTCATATTTTGGGGGATCGCAAGATTTGAAGTGTTCGTAGGAGCACTTTTTGGAAGGAGGGTTGGCGACGCTCTGGTCTTCTTGATTGGGAGGGTTGATGGGATTTGCGGTGAGAGCTTGTTGAACTTGAATCACGATGTCAGGAAGCACTGCGGCCATTTGTTTAGCAATTTGTGTGGCCAAGCGTTCATTTGATCTTCCTGACTTTCTACCTCCGCGTAGTTGCCTAGCCGACATCTACAGGAACATACATAGGAAGATTGTGAGTTTAAGAATTTTCTAGGTGTCATGTGTCGTAAAAAGAATGAAAAACAACATAATTGGCAATAATTTAACTACATCCATAGGATGTCTTGGGTTTGCTCATGTTTGGGCCTCCAATGTCCCCTATACCATCGCTTGTGTAGTCATGTGGGCCCCCATGACTATTGGGCTTGGTAGGATTCACATTGGTGTTGGCGGATTAACACTCGCACCACCCGAATGAAAATCGTAAAATATGATTGCGAGATGTATGGTAGGAGGGTGTCCAGGTGTAGACACAATGACAACTCAAAGTGGGGTTAGCTCACAGACGTTTAGTATAGCATGCTTTGGCCTAATAGGTCCTTCGTACTCTCATCGTTAGTCCCCAGGTAGGCAAACTGGTCCTTTATTTTGGATTTATACGAATGCCAAGCCTAGACAGGACGTTCCGACTACCGGTACTCGTACCCTTCCAGTTACTACATGCCCGTCATGAGAACTCACTTTGATGTGATTTGAAAAATACAAAAAAAAAATCATTGCAAAAATCATGGAAATCGTGAGGTGTGTGCTCTCATGGATATGATATGTTATGAGGATATGATTCATGATGAGCATTGTATAATAACATGTATTTGTGAGCGTGCTTGCATAACATTGGGTGTGAAAATAAACATGAAACATATAAACATCATGAATTTTGCATGTAACGCATAAACAATTAAAATTCGTACAATTACAAGAAAATGAAACTACATAATTATTCCAAAGCCTAAACTTGTTTATTCTTCTAGGCTTCCTAAGTGTTTCCTGTCTCAGCTGGATCACCTGTATCATGTGTAAAACGGGGGAGATTTTGGGTCAACAAAAGTTGGCGAGTGAACCTTGATAAAACATTTTCTTACTAATTTCTTGTTTTATTTATTAAAGAAAATTCGTGCAATAATCACATGTGAGCAAACATATATAGATAAACAATCTCAAACCACTTTGCATGAGTATATGACATGAATGATGATGTATGTGAGATCAAGGCTCAATCAAACGGAGCCGATCTAATGAGGCTCCTGATGCTCAACCCGTATCCCACGGGGAACTGATGGGCCTAATGAAATGCGTGCACTGAAATGATAAATTCGATCTACATATAATTCACACAACAATCAATACACATTCATCACAGATATGATGTATGCACAAGTGTTTAAATAAAATAAAAGAAGAGTACGACACATGATACACCCCAAAACATGATTAAAACGGGGAATTGGTAGAGGTTCACTCACAGTGGGTGCATTCTTTGATGACGATGAATGCGCACGAATTTATGATTCAACCGACGAGGGAAAAACTAACCTAAATAATAACGAAATGATTCGATAAATAAGTAAATTTTATTTGAGATTAACATTTTTAATTAGTGCTCTTTAGTGGGATTTTCAGATTTATTTTTGTGAGTTTAATGAAATTTTCTAACTTTAAAATCTTATTTTTAAGTATTTTTAAATAATTTCTCAATTAAATAAATAAATAAAAATAATAAAAAAATGGGTTGACTTTCTGACAGTTGACCGGGTCTGACCGGTCAGACTGTGTTTATTTCATGCGGTGCGTGGGTTCGAACTCGGGACCTTTCGTTTGTGTGCACGCAGCTCTACCAACTGAGCTACGTGTCTAACCCGAAATATTCTCTGTTTTAATTATATATATATACTAATTAACTTTAACCTTATTTAGTTTTTATTAAAAATGATTTAATATGGCCGAACCGGTTGCAGAGACCCGGAGTCGAACTCGGAACCTTCGGTTCGAGTGCGCACAGCCCAACCAGTTGGGCTGTGTGTCTAATCTGCTTAACTACTGGATTATATTCCTCTTATATACATTCTGTGGATTGATCTGAATAGGTTTTAAAAATGTTGGTTTTATTTCAGAAAGTCGGTAGCATGCGTGATTCGAACTCGGGACGTGTGTATTGTATTTGCACACAGTCCACCGCTGGACTGTGTGTCTAACCCGGTTAAATATCCGAGTTTAATTATACTAATACACTTGTCAACTTCATCTTCTTCACTGTGAAGAACACAGAACAGTGAAACCCGATTGTTTTGTTTAATCAACTAACAACTTATAATTGATTGAAAATAGAATAGAAAGGTGAAGATTAAGTAATATGGTTTACCAAACAGAGAGTTTTCTTCAGTTTTCCGGCAAGATTTCGTCGGCTCTGATTTGCGATTTCCGGCTGAGTGAACTGTTTTAACAGTTTCGATTATTGGTTTGAACAATTAAATTATAAATCAAGAGATAGCAGGGAGGTTTAGACAATTATACCGTCTGAAGACAACTGCGGTTTTCTGTTCAATGATTCCGGCGATATTCCGGCGAGTGCAAAGAAACTCCGGCGACGTGCTTTGGAAGGGATAAAGCTTCGGAAAAAGAGTTCGGTTCTGAGCGAAAGGTTTACAGGAGGTTGGAGTGGGTATTTATAAGAGGGCAGCTGATATGGGTTTGAATTGAGGTCAACAATCGCGATTAAAGATATCCGACGGTTTTTTACTAAAATTGATTGCCGGCGACGGTTATAACTGATGTCGAAATCAGTTTATCCGTTTCAGTCAAAGGAAAAATAGCCAAAATCGCGGAGTTTAGGTTTCTCCGGTGATTGCGAGTTCTGGCGCGCTGTTTTACAGATTTGACTTTCGATTTTTATTATAAATGTTATTTGTTTCGGTTTAAACACAAAAGAAGTGTGTGGCGGAGCGGTGTGGTGTGTGTTTTGTCTTTGTGGGCGACCCGGGTTCGAAACCCGGCTACCCTATTATTATTTATTTTTTTTATTTATTTATTAGTTATAAATTATGGTTTTTAAATTCTAATATATTTATTAATTATGTGTTGTTTAAAATTAATCTGAACAATAAATACGCAACGAATCTTATAACTGAATATTTGATTAATAAACGAAGCGGGTTTTGAAATCCGTTTTTCGACGAATGTTACAGTATTGATCGGAACCATTCGCCGGAAAACTCATTGGAGGGGGTGTAAGACCCTAACATGCTTAAACCAAAAGACGCAGCGGAAGTATGTACCATAAAATTTCTTTTATTAAAAACATTCCAACATGATTGAAAGTCTTTTCTATGGTGAGTCTTAAACGGTAATTACCCTTTTCGTTTTATTTAATACATAAAACATATCATATGATTACTATCTACAAGACCACAATTTCTGTATAATCCGTGTTATGACTCGATCTTCAACAGCTTAAATCTCATGATGACCATGACCCGAAACTTTATGCAACCTGCATTCACCACAAGCATTCACAATATTAGTACTTTGGGCGTTATATATAATCTAAGGTGTATAACTAAAGGAATACTCGAGTTTTATCCTCATGTAGATTCCATCTAGTTATCCTTCTGAATTCGAGCATTTTATCTCAGAGTTTCACCTTCGATGAGCATACAATAATATACTTGCACTTCTTTCATTCTAAAAAACAATTCAGTTAACATCGTAAATTCTTATATATTAACACCATATTTATCTTCGTACGAGTCTCCTTCATTAGAAACGTATAATATAATAACACATGTACAAACCATCTAATCCAACTCTTTCGCGTATAAAAGACCTTCTACATACATACCTCCCTACCAAATCTCTTAATGTCTTACATGCTTACATAACCACTAAGTGAATCATAAACACAACATCCAGTGGCGGAACAAGAAAGTTTTGACCGGAGGGTCAAATTATATGTGTATACTTACATATGCTATAATAGTTATTTTACTCGTGTAAAATTGAAAAACGAAAAAATTATAGTTAAATAAAGATAAATTTAAAAATCTTGACATTTTAAAAAATGTAAAAAAACTTACAAAAGTGAAATTAATAATGACTGAAAGTTTAGTAAAATTAAATACTTACGCTAGACTATAATTTCGTATTATATTATATTATATTATATTATATTATTATTAAGTTACATAGTATTTGTTAATGTATCTAAAAAATAAGTTAAAACAAAACAAAGAGTGCCTAAGAGCTTTTTGACCAAAGATTTTTTATGATTAAATGACAAATATGCCCTTCATCATCTTCTTCACACTACACCTATTCTCCTACTTCTGCAACTCTGTAACTATCGATGTAATCGGAAAAAAATTCCAGTGAGCATCTAAGCAACTTCTTACACTTTCTTTTCTTCCTTTTGTTGTAAGTACTCTTAGAACCAACAATTTTGGGGGTCAAAATATAAAAACTCACCGGATTAAGGTTTAAAACTTACATTAGCGGTTGGCGGCCGGAGGGTCAACGGACCCTCCTGACCCCCTGTAGTTCCGCCTCTGACAACATCTATGCGTAATTTCTCATACATACTAGTCTACACGTATATTCGTATCTAACCACGTGTAACAATGGCTTCCACATTACACTACATCATGTGTATGTAATAAGAATCTTACTTATAAAACTTAGCCAAATCATATCAAAACCACATTTACATATTCTAGTATACATACCACGTCTTTGTACGCGTCCCATAGGCTTCCGTTCTTACCCGAACCCCACAAAAGCTTTAAGGTAGGCTTGGGGTACCTTTGGGAAGCTAAATGGGGCCTTGGAATCGAGCAAAAGTGCGAATGAGTTTCTGGCATCAAACCCGCGTAGACAGCATTATACGGCGTCGGGAGCAGAAGGGCTTGGCGTCGCCGACGCCCCCTCTGCAGCCCAAAACGTTGTTTTCCGTTATTTGGTCATCTTACTCATTCGTCGCGAATCTCGGAAGTTCCAAGACGTGTATTGACCATATTCAAGCCCTCATATCCTTCTAGTACTGACCATATTTAAGCCCTCATATCCTTCTAGTACTTAACCCCAAGATCAAACCAACTACCACAACTTGCTAAGTTACTTTCTATGTTCGACCAGTTCGATAACATCAAGCATTTTCCATCACATATGAATTATAAACATCACATGACAACATTTCCTACCCATTTGCTTACATCCCATAATCATTCCTACATGACCTCCAATATTTATTCCAACAACTTCATTTATATACTAATAAGTAAGTTTCGGAGTTCACTTACCTTAAGAAGCGTGCGTAGTCGCATGCTCTTCTTGCCTCTTTTGACCCGTTAGCCTTCCATGCTTCTATCCAATTGACATGGTCCCTATACTTTCATGTCATCATATCCACATTCTCGTTAGCATACATGATTGTACATATTAACAATCATATCAAATTCATATTTCACATTAGACTTTCAATGATCGTTTGTAACATACACAAGACATAAATTCAATGACGCATCATTCCAAATTCACGAAATTTAACATGTCATCGAATATAATATATAAGGGTCACCAAGCACCATTTAATTCTTCTAGTCTTACAATCATATTAGGATTTCTAATCATACTATTCTTTTACTCGTTGACTTTTATGAAAAGTCAACAATCAAGTATGCAAATTACCCACTTAGGACACATGTCCATATCGATGTAGTCGGTTGTGTTAATGGTACCCTAAGCACTTCGCACCCATGTAGTAGAGTACATACAACCTTGTAATCTCCTAATTACATATGTATATACACACAATCGACCTTACTCACGCTAATTGCTTTTATTACCTTACACTTGACAACCGCACAAGGCTAGACAATTTAACAAAGTCACAACATCATTATTCGCTAACAAGTTCGTATGTTATATAATTAGTGCACATTTATTTCTAGATTACCAATAAGCAATTGGTCCATCACCTGGTGCACACCTCGTCGTTCACGCATAGAGTACAAGTTCCTAATGCACATTTCTACCCATATCATACTATCAACTACACCTTCTCATGAAATCCTTCTACAATGCATTTTACATGTTTAACTACCATCACTTATGTCATTGTTTCATTCGACACATATCCATCTATTGTTAGTATACAAGTTTACTTATTACTGTCTTTTAGACATTTCATCAAGCACTTGGTGTGCATACAACATACTAAGCTTAGTGTACAAGCATTTAATGCACATCTTCCTACTTCTTGCTTTTATTCATCAAATACAACTAAACATCCATTAATTTCATATAGTAATCAACTTGTCTAATAATAATTCATCACGTACACATACTACATCAACAAATTACACAACATTGAACGAGGATGATCAACCCCATATCATCATCCTTACTACTACAAGTGGGTTTTACCCCAAAACATCAAATGACATCAAATTCTTGTATAATTCATGTTCCATATATTGATTCTAATAGATACTCATGCTTAATTTCATACTAATTCACGGATTAATCATAACCCACTACATACAAGATCATCAAATTAAATTCTACAACTTACCATGATTTTATTAAGGTTGGGTGATGCTAATTCTTCATTCATGCATGATTTGTCTTCAATTTTTACCTTCAATTTCTTGGATTTAGGCCTGTATGAGAACCCCTTCTTTTCCTTCTTATGTGTGTCGACACACACACATGTTCCTTAACATTGTATTTAGTTGTAAACTTCAATCCCAATCTCCACATTTAGTCCCTCTATTTCGCCATCTTATCCCATTTTCCATAAACTTTATTCCTTACTCTTAAAAGTTAACATTGCATTTAACTAGGTTAATGTCCCTAGTTACCCAACATCATGCAAAGTTATTTAAACACACATTTTAGTCAATATAGGGATTTTGGGGCGTTACAGGGGGTGGCAGAGGTTTGTCGGAGACGAAAGGGTGGGAGACCGTGGGGCTGAGGTAGGAGTTAATTATTTTTAATTGAAACAAGGTGTGACCCACTATATTCATTAAATTATTAAACATACTTTTTTTGAATTTTTAAGTATTATATTTAATAAATAGTAAGAGTAGTTTAGTAATTTCACGTAGACTTAACTGGAAAAAGTAATGTCCATCCTTGCTAAGGAGCAATCAAGTAACAAGCGAAAATACCACATGGAACATACATGTAATTTTTAAAAGATAAAATCTTGGACAACCACAGGGAGCATCCGAGCAATTTATCCCATTTTCTATTATGATTATGCAATTTATATAAATTTGTTTTTTGTGTTTTAAATGCTCATCTATACAACAATGAACATTTATATTTAAAGTTTATTAAATTTCGGCTCTCGCTTACTGCAGCGAAGTGCGAGTATAACATTAGTTTTCTATATTTTTCATTCTTGAGTTTTAGTGATCTCTACTCATTTGCAAACAACTAAAAGGATTCCAACATTAAAGAAGATAACAACTCGTCTATCTTAAATAATGGTTTGAATATTTCTATTTTTAACCATGAACTTTGTAAATCTTTCAAGCTTGTATGTTATTTTTGTGCTCATCAGAGATTAAACTCTTGTTTTCACTTTGATTTAGATGAAGTTTAATTATCATTTGATGATATTCCATAACTTTTGTACTAGGAATGGTGAACGAATTTTTTATTATCCATGAAAAGAATTTCAATTTGCATCTTTATATCTATGTTTGAAAAGATTATGGCAATAATTATGTTTGATGTTATAGCAACTGCATGATTATTCTGATAATTTTTTATTTTGTGTACGATTTTTTTATTTGATATCAAGACTAATGCATGTTTGATAATGTTATATTATAAAGCACATGATTTAGGCATCTATTCATGGATTTGTTTATTTATATGATATTCCATAGCTTTTGTACTAGGAATGGTGAACGAATATTTATCATCCCTAAAAAAATCAATTTGCAACTTATGTTTCAAAAGATTATGGTATTTGTTATGATCTTATCATGTTAGGTTTTATGACTAGATTTGTTGACATGAGTTTCCAATTTGCGTAATCTTGACACGAAAATTATAAGTTGAAGAAGTGCATGATTATTACTTACTTTAAACAATTTTAGGTAAGTTAAATGTTTTTCGTATCATCTTTCTAAATAGTTGTTGGATTAGTTATTGTTGATTTGAAATGTTAGGATCTGAGTTTTAATTGTTGTGAAAGTTTAAAGATAGAAAGTAATGGATAAGATAAATCAAAGATAAATGCAGCGGAAATATAAACTTTGATTCACAACAATGAAGAGAATGTTTTCATCTATATGATTTTGTAATTATAATCACGTATGCATGAAAATATACAAACTCCCCCTCACTCGATCACTCTGATTTGTTTATACAAAATGTCAAGTGATAGTGATAAATACAACAATACAGGCACTGTTCTATTTATAGTACAAAGCAAACATTTGAGCATCTAAGCTGACATCACCTAGACAGTGACATTTAACAACTAACAAAATCTAAATTACCGCTAGACCTAAACACTGTTATATTGAAATACAAGTAAAGTCTATTGGTAACAACTGATGGAGATATCCTCTGTTGAGCTTTATACGCAGGCCTTTGCATCAGCAGTTCTTTGGATCTTCATCAGAGGTTCTCTCTAGCAGACTTTAGCTTCCAACAAAGCTTTAACTTCAGCAGTTCTTTGCAAACAGTATTTACCCAAGAGCAGAGTTTAGAGAGAGCAGATATTAGTCATTTCCATTGAAGGCGGCAGTGCTTCAAAGCTCTGTTATTCTTGATCAGTGGTTTATAGAACATTTGTCTTTCCAGTCATCTGTTCTTTTATAGGGTTCAATAGATTCAACATGAAATTAATCTATATTTATAAACATTGACATAATTGTATCAGTTGGACTTATTTGAATTCTTTAGGTGGCTAGCTTATGCTCGTCATTCTAACTCGTGACAAATCATATGACTAGAGATTTTGCGGGCTTCTAGTTATTTGTTTGTTTTGTGATTTTGCCATTAATTGTGCTTATCATAATTGTTAGCTAAATAGATTGGTGATTAGAGTGATACTCTTCTTTTATTGATTTCCCTTGTTTGTTAGTTTTGTATACTTATATTTTGCCCAATACCTTAGTTAAAAACCAACCAACTCTTGATTTAGCTGGCTACGCAATGACAAAGGTTTAGTATCGGAAGACCTTGTGTTCATGGATCAATGTCTGGCTATTACCTCTCGCTCATTATTATTCGATAGGTATACTTGCATATTGAGTGTGTGGTTTAGTTCTTAGGTGAAAACTCTTTTGAAACCCAATTGTGTGTGAAAAATTGTATCAAAATGTATATACCTTTCACACACATCATATATGTTTATCAGTTCCACTGTAGAAAACTTAAAAACTCACACACAAATCCGAACATAAACATAGAAGCTTAATTTACTTAATAATATAATGTTCATAACCATGATTAAGTATTGAGATTATGTAGTTAAGTAGGCTAATTAACTACTGTCACACCCCAACTGATTGTGGAAACATCGGAGCGAGACGAAAACGAGATTGCAAGAGACTTCATAACGACTATTTGTGACAAGTATTTAACAAGAAAAATTCATTCCATTTCTAAATTGAAAATGTACAACATCTCGTAACAAGGAAACAAAGTACAATACATGAACAAAATATAAAGTGTGTTTCTAGTCATCCTACTAGATTTCTTTCAACGTAACATCATCAAGATCCTACAATACATATTAAAGTACATGTCAACACATAAAGCATTGGCAAGTATACAAGATTGAATTACTAGCATAAGTATAAAACAGTTTAAACAAATCCACATGGCATAATCGTATACTAAGGCATCTCATAGCAATACTTGCATGCATCACATGATTGTCAACCCAAAGATTCCACTAGTGTAATCTTGTCGTCGCAACGACAAGACCGTTTTTATTATGACTTAACATGACCATAATATTACGGACGGTGTGCTACTTCTATAGGCTATACATGTCAAGGTAGTCTAGTACGAAAGTTAACAACAAGAATAGTGCAAAAATGGCTTCTAGCATGTATGGATTTCTAAGCATCATGTATTAAGCATGTATAAAGGATTGTTTGTTTGTGTCAAGCATGTTTATATGTGATTGTGTGAATTTAATAAGTTATATGTATTGCACCCCAAAAAGTGTCTAAAATGAAAAAAAGGGTCATGTGTACTCACGGTTTGCTAAGCTTCCAAAGTAAACGTGAGTTGACGAGTAGTCAAGAGTGGAGCACCAAAGTTACCCTACATTGGGGAAACGAAGGTGTATGAGTATATGGAGTTCGTAGAGAGTTTGGATTTGGAATTAAAATGAAAAGTATATGTGAAACAAAAATATATCTTGTCTAGATACTCGTTTGGACACTAAGTTTTCATGTGTTTTCATGGGTCCTACTTGCCCATTATAAACATAAAAGAGTAGTCTAGAAACGAAGATAATCTAGCCTAAATCCTTTACATCTCCATAATCTGGTTAGTATCAAGAGTTCAGTTAGTAGATTATATAGTATATGTTATAATTTCGTATGTCATGTATTATCATATAAGCCAAGCATGGAGGTAGGATGATTTCCATCCATTGAACCTCCTTGTATGATTCACCAAAGCACAAGCTCATCAACTTAGTTGATGAGTTTGGTTGGTCATAAATGTAAGATTAAATTTAACTAACTAACTAAAACAACCAAGTGAGAAAACTAGATGCGTGCATCTCGAGCATGGGAAGTGTTTGAGGACGTGATGTAGCCTTGTCACTTATGGAAGTTGTTTGTACTGAAACATACAAGTGAGGTGGTGGAACAAGTTTGGAGAGCCAAGGTTTCCAAAGTTCACACATTACTCATACACAAGTCTTCCAATATTGAAGCTTGGATGGTTTCAACACTTAGAACATTTTGGGCAGAATTTAAAGAGGTTTGGAGCCTTATTTCTTGGTGATAATCAACAACACACAAACCCACAACTATAAACTTAGTTTAGAGCATGGAATGCACAAGATTTAACCAAGTTTTCATCAAAATATACAAGAAACAATAATATAAATTAAAGTAGAATTTAAACACTACTTAGGACCTCATATATGGTGAGGTTCCACCTTAGTCTGCCATGACAAACTTGTGGAAACCTTCCTAAAGGTTATCCAAGTAGTTAGAAGAAGGAAGAAGGAAGAAATGTAAAGAAAAGTGAGTGAAAACTCACTTAGAAACTTGGAACTTTCTGCCAAGAACTTGAAAAACTAGAGAAATGGGAGAACTTGAGAGTGTTTAGAGAGTTTGTAAAGTGTTGAGGAGTTGTGGAAGTGATGTAGATATAGTTGGGGATTATGGTTTGGGTTAAAAGAAAGTTGGAAAGTGATTGGAAGAGAATTGTAACATCCGTCAAAAACGGATTTACCAAACCCGCTCCGTTTATTAACCGAACAATCAGTTAAAAATTTCGTTGCGAATTTAATGCCCAAAATAATTTTAAACGATACATAATTAATTATTATATGGGAATATATAATTAGTTTTTGAAAAACTGTTAAAAATAAGAAAATAAAAATAATATGTTCCTGCCGGGTTTCGAACCCGGGTCAGTCAGCCGGTTCAGCAACTTAACAACACACACACTCAACCACTGTGCCACTGATGTTTCTTGTTAAATGTTAGAATCATTTAATTCATAACATGTCTTTCCGAATTCAAAACCGGCGCCCAAATTTCAGTCGTCGGAAATCCCGGCGATCTCGCCAAGATTTTACGACTTTTTCAGTTATAACGTAAAACTTAATCGCTACATCGGTTATAACCGACGCCTGAGTCCGCGACACCAACTATAACCGCCGGAAAACGTAATGACTTTGAATCAAGTCGGAAATTGGACCAAGTTCATCGATAACCTGCCTTATAAATACCCCCTCGAACCTCTGCAAACTTTTTCGCTCAAAACCGCACCCTTTCTCGGCGAAAACTCACTCGCCGGAAATCTTCTGCTCATCGCCGGAAAACCGAACCCTCCACTTCTAAGCCTTACTGAACCCCCTGAGCTTATACCGAAGTCACCCACATCCTTTTCAAGCTTTCTGAAGACTCGCTGCTGCAAGACACACGACGCCGGAACCTGTTGCTGTCGCCGAGTTTCTGCCGGAAAAACAGAGGAGTCCAGTCGGTATACCTTACGCCTAATTCTTCTTTCTTTTTATTTATATCTCACCTGTAATTAACTGAAAAACGCTAACGATCATGATTTAATCATCGAACCAGTCGGATTCCCGATTCTGGTTAAAATCAACGAAGAAGACGAAGTTCTGTAATGTTTAAGTATAATTAAAATCAAGTTATAACTCGGGTTAGACACACAGTCCAGCGGTGGACTGTGTGCACATTAAACACACTAACGTCTCGAGTTCGAATCTTGTCCCACACACACGCTGCCTTAATAAAAATGATTTTTTTGTTAATCGAACCGGAGACACTGCTGTATATGTTAAGTATAATAATAACCGGAATAATAACCAAGATAGACACACAGTCCAGTGGTGGATTGTGTGTATGTTTAAATCACACGTCACGAGTTCGAGTCCGGTCTACTGCACCGACTCGGACAATTATCTACCTTTTTTAAATAAGTCAGAAATGAAAATACTTAGTTTGTATTTAAGTATAATAAAAATCGGTTTATATAACATGTTAAACACACAGTCCAGCGGTGGACTGTGTGTTAACTCAACCCACAGGTCCCGGGTTCGAGACCTGTGGAGCGCACCGGTCCGATTCAGTAAAAATCATTTTAGAAATAAATTGATTTTCGGTTTAATCTAATTAGTATATAAATACAATTAAAAACAGAAATATTTCGGGTTAGACACGTAGCTCAGTTGGTAGAGCTGCGTGCACGCGTACGGGAGGTCTCGGGTTCGAGCCTCACTCAGCGCACATATACTCGCATACGAACCGGTCAAAGTCAACAGTCAACGGTCAACGGTCAAAAAAAGTCAACTTTTTTTATTATTTTTATTTATTTATTTTAATTAAAAATCAATTAAAAATACTTAAAAATAACATTTTTAAGGTTAGAAAATAGCCTTGAACTCACAAAAATACACCCAACAATCCTACTAAAATGGATTAATAAAATCCGTTTACTTACCGAACCATAATGCTATTTATCTAGGTTAATTTCACTCGTGGTTAAAACCACTTCGCGTGCATTCAACATCATCAACCGAACGCACCCACTGTGAGTGAATCTTACAACTCCCCCTTTTTAATTACACGTTTTGGGGTGTGTCATGTGTCACAAAATAATTAACTCATTTATTTAAACTTGTGCCATACCATATCGTGATCTAAACTTAGATTGTTTATATTGTTGCGATTATGTATTTCATTTTGTCAACTTGTATGAAATTCATTCATTAAGCCCATCAGTTCCTCGTGGTAGACGAGTTGAGCAACGTGTGCCTCAAAACCAATCCATTATTGTTCATGTATGTATTATTGAGTTTATATTGTTGTAGTTATGTCTTTCATATTATCATGATTATGCAATTCATTCATTAGACCATCAGTTCCTCGTGGTAGACGAGTTGAGCAACGCGTGCCTCAAAATCAATCCATTATTGTTCATTTGTGTATTGTTTAATATTAAATTGATTTATGAATAAGTTTACATCTATTTTTACTCATGTGTGGTGGTGCACTTTATTTCATAATCAATTAAATAAACTTGTTCAAATGTTTTCCATAGGATTCACTCGCCAACTTTTTGTTGATCCAAAAACCCTTTTACACATGATACAGGTGAACAGGTTGAAGCAAGGAAAACATAGGAAATGCCTTAGAAGAAAACAATGAAGCCTAGATTGATATTTAGGACATGTTGTAATATTGATTGTAATTTTCCATTAAAGTGTATTAATGAATATGAAACGTTAAAATAAATGTCATGAGCTTTGATGATAACCCAATCATGCCCCGATCACCTTTTCCGCTGCGGGTCGGGGTGTGACAGATTGGTATCAGAGCCATGACTATAGGGATATAGGATAGGTTATTAGACCCTTAGAACCTATACTATAGTCTGCCTAAATTTTAATTGATTAGGTGGTTACATACAAACTTGTGATATTTATTTGTTTCATATTTGTTTATATTTACAGTCAAACATACATACTTATATACATATTCATTATACATATATCAATGTTCATATATTCAATTCATTTTCATACTCTCATTATTCAAAGATTTTGTTGCAATTTTCAAATCTCATCAAAGTAAGTTCTGCGACGGGCATGTAGTAACTGGAAGGGTACAAGTACCGGTAGTCGGAACGTCCTGTCTAGGTTGGCATTCGTATAAATCCAATATAACGGACCAGTTTGCCTACCTGGGGACTAACGATGAGAGTACGAAGGACCTATTAGGCCAAAGCATGCCACACCAAACGTCGTTCGAACTAACCCCACTTTGTGGTGTCACCGTGTCTACACCTGGACACATTCCGAATATCACACGTTGTATACATATTTCTCGATTTTCTCCGGGTTTTAGTGTACGCAACCAGGCAAACCCGTGCGAACCATATGAAAAACCCGGTATTCATGGGGGCCCACATGATTACGAAGGTGAAGTATGGCGGCATGTAGGGCCTAATGGCGAGCAAAGCCCAAGACATCCTATGGATGTAGTAGATTTATTTTTCTATAATTATTTTATGAATGTTCATTCCTAGTGCGACCCATGAACCCAAAAGCATCCAACTCATACTCTTGACACGTATTCCTTGTAGATGTCTTCTAACCTCGCTCGTAGGAAGATGAGAGCAGGAAAAGCCCGCGAACGCATGGCTGCCCTAATCGCTCAACAAATGGCTGCCGTAATACCCAACATTGTAATCCAAGTCCAACAAGCACTTACTGCTAATCCTGTCAATCAAGAAAACCAAAACATTATCAACTCTCCCCCAAATACCACTAAATGCACCTACAAGCATTTCATATCATGCGACCCTCCAAAATACAAAGGGACTGAAGGCGTCACCGCTCTCCTCCATTGGTTTGAAGAAATGGAGAACACTTTTCTAAATTGCGATCGCCCCGATGATCGCAAAGTGCGATATGCTACCGGTCGATTATATGGGATAGCACTTACTTGGTGGAATACAGAGAAGGCCAAACGAGGTGTTGAAGATGCTATGACTTTAACTTGGAACTAATTGAAGGAAATCATGACCAGACGATTTTGCCCAAGGAGCGAAATCAAGAAATTAGAAGATGAGTTCTATTTGTTGAAGCAAAAGGAAGGCGACCACACCACGTACAACAAAAGATTCCTCGAGTTACATCAAATGGTCCCAACATGTTCACTCCCCTCTACCGTTTGATCGAGCACTACATTCGTGGTCTTCCGTCAAAGATTCAAGACTCTGTAATAAGTACCAAGCCTGCAACTTTGGAAACAGCAATGGAGCTAGCAACAGAGCTCACCGAGAACCGAATCCGGAACAAAGACTTCAAGGAGGAGAAGAAGAAGGATAAAGAATCGACTGAAACCTCCGACTCCACCCAAACCGAATCCCCTTCTCAACCCACTTCTAAGAGAAAAAGAGACGGGCAACTTTTTGCTGCTATCCAACGGAATCAACCAATTTCACACGCCATGCCTATCCAAGCTATCCCAATCACTCAAGTGGCACCCAACTCAACCTACCCAAATAAGAAACCATATCTTGGACCTCACCCTCAATGCAACAACTGTTTTTATCACCATCCCCTTACTTTACCTTGTCGACTATGTGCAACTTGTGGACGCTATGGTCATTTGAGCAAGGTTTGCCGCACCTTTCAAAACCAAATCTCTCCCCCTACTCAAACCATGAACCAAACCTATCAACAACCCCAATACCCCATGTTCCCATATGTTCGAGCTTGTTTCAATTGTGGCGACCCTACCCACTTTAGAAACACATGCCCTCAATTGGTTAACGTCATCAACACTCAAGCTCAATCAAACCCAGTTAACCAAGTAAACCAAGAAAACCCAACCGCTAGGCCACCAGCAAGAGGAAGAGTCTTCAACATCAACGCCAATCCTGTCGAAGATAATAACGGCCCAAACGAAGATACCCAACTAGTCCTTTTCACCGAAGATCCAGATTCAACTCCTATCGTTTAGTTTTTATGTTTTTCTTTATCACATAGAACCAAACATAACTTAAGGATAAAGCCAATGAGACTTTGACAAGAATATGGTGGATACGCCGCTGGTACTTCCTATATATAAGTATTCTTGTCAAATGATCGGAGGCATTATCAGGCGGTTATGAGAGGTTCCATGCATAGGCTGTTTGTGTGATTGTTGTTTAGATTAAGTTTATTATTTTCAGTACATGCAATACGATCGGCTCCGTTTGATTGAGCCTTGATCGCACAGACATTTTCATTTTCAGTACATGCAATACGATCGGCTTCCGTTTGATTGAGCCTTGATCGCACAGACATTTTCATTATCAGTATTTGTGGTTGTTGTGTTTGTAGTAGAGTCACATAGAACTAATCATAACTTGTGGATAAAGTCAATGAAAATTTGACAAGAATATGATGGATACGCCGCTGGTACTTCCTATATATAAGTATTCTTGTCAAATGATCGGAGGCATTATCAGGCTGTTATGAGAGGTTCCATGTATAGGTTGTTTGTGTGATTGTGGTTTAGATTAAGTTTATTATTTTCAGTACATGCAATACGATCGGCTCCGCTTGATTGAGCCTTGATCGCACAGACATTTTCATTTTCAGTACATGCAATACGATCGGCTCCGTTTGATTGAGCCTTGATCGCACAGACATTTTTCATTTCAGTATTTTATGTTTGTTGCATTGGTTGTAGAGTCATATAGGACTAATCATAATTCACTGATAAAACCAATGAAAATTTGACGAGAATATGGTGGATACACCGCTGGTACTTCCTATATATAAGTATTCTTGTCAAAGGATCAGAGGCATTGTCTGACGGTTATGAGAAGTTCTATGTAGGATTTAGTAACTTCTTGGTAACTAATCATAATTTGCGGATAAAACCAACGAAAAATTGACAAGAATATGGTGGATACGCCGCTGGTACTTCCTATATATAAGTATTCTTGCCAAAGGATCAGAGGCATTATCAGGCGGTTATGAGAAGTTCCATGTATGATTTAGTATTGTCTTGATTGAAATTTGTGTTACATTTATATCATCTCGCTAGTTAAAGAAATTGGATTGTGTTCCATTTCTACATAAACTAACCTCTCTATCATAACAAACGAGAGAGGAACTGTCACCATTCAAATATATATGCTATCAGAATGTGGATTCAAATATTAGCTGTTGTGTTTATTTATGTTCTATAGTCATAGAACCAATCATAACTTACTGATAAATATTAGGTTGTAGTATTAGAAGTTTTGCCTTAGGATATAACCATATCTTTCCAAACATATCCAAACTCTTATGCATGATATCATATTTAGCGAATCAATTCTGCTTATCAATACTTTTACAGTAGGCAACAAAAAGCGATTCCTGTAATAGGGTACTTAACCCTTACAAGGAACGTTACCGTCTCAAACAAAAACTTAAACCCTTACTTTTTCTAAGCATGTAACTGTCAAACTAAACACCACCATTCTTTTAGTCAAATATATCATTATTTAAATTTCGGGACGAAATTTCTAAAAAGCAGGGGATACTGTAACATCCGTCAAAAACGGATTTTACCAAACCCGCTCCATTTATTAACCGAACAATCAGTTAAAAATTTCGTTGCGAATTTAATGCCCAAAATAATTTTAAACGATACATAATTAATTATTATATGGGAATATATAATTAGTTTTTGAAAAACTGTTAAAAATAAGAAAATAAAAATAATATGTTCCTGCCGGGTTTCGAACCCGGGTCAGTCAGCCGGTTCAGCAACTTAACACACACACACTCAACCACTGCGCCACTGATGTTTCTTGTTAAATGTTAGAATCATTTAATTCATAACATGTCTTTCCGAATTCAAAACCGGCGCCCAAATTTCAGTCGTCGGAAATCCCGGCGATCTCGCCAAGATTTTACGACTTTTTCAGTTATAACGTAAAACTTAATCGCTACATCGGTTATAACCGACGCCTGAGTCCGCGACACCAACTATAACCGCCGGAAAACGTAATGACTTTGAATCAAGTCGGAAATTGGACCAAGTTCATCGATAACCTGCCTTATAAATACCCCCTCGAACCTCTGCAAACTTTTTCGCTCAAAACCGCACCCTTTCTCGGCGAAAACTCACTTGCCGGAAATCTTCTGCTCATCGCCGGAAAACCGAACCCTCCACTTCTAAGCCTTACTGAACCCCATGAGCTTATACCGAAGTCACCCACATCCTTTTCAAGCTTTCTGAAGACTCGCTGCTGCAAGACACCCGACGCCGGAACCTGTTGCTGTCGCCGGAGTTCTGCCGGAAAAACAGAGGAGTCCAGTCGGTATACCTTACGCCTAATTCTTCTTTCTTTTTATTTATATCTCACCTGTAATTAACTGAAAAACGCTAACGATCATGATTTAATCATCGAACCAGTCGGATTCCCGATTCTGGTTAAAATCAACGAAGAAGACGAAGTTCTGTAATGTTTAAGTATAATTAAAATCAAGTTATAACTCGGGTTAGACACACAGTCCAGCGGTGGACTGTGTGCACATTAAACACACTAACGTCTCGAGTTCGAATCTTGTCCCACACACGCTGCCTTAATAAAAATGATTTTTTTGTTAATCGAACCGGAGACACTGCTGTATATGTTAAGTATAATAATAACCGGAATAATAACCAAGATAGACACACAGTCCAGCGGTGGACTGTGTGTATGTTTAAATCACACGTCACGAGTTCGAGTCCGGTCTACTGCACCGACTCGGACAATTATCTACCTTTTTTAAATAAGTCAGAAATGAAAATACTTAGTTTGTATTTAAGTATAATAAAAATCGGTTTATATAACATGTTAAACACACAGTCCAGCGGTGGACTGTGTGTTAACTCAACCCACAGGTCCCGGGTTCGAGACCTGTGGAGCGCACCGGTCCGATTCAGTAAAATCTTTTTAGAAATAAATTAATTTTCGGTTTAATCTAATTAGTATATAAATATAATTAAAAACAGAAATATTTTTGGTTAGACACGTAGCTCAGTTGGTAGAGCTGCGTGCACGCGTACGGGAGGTCTCGGGTTCGAGCCTCACTCAGCGCACATATACTCGCATACGAACCGGTCAAAGTCAACAGTCAACGGTCAATGGTCAACGGTCAACGGTCAAAAAAAGTCAACTTTTTTTATTATTTTTATTTATTTATTTTAATTAAAAATCAATTAAAAATACTTAAAAATAACATTTTTAAGGTTAGAAAATAGCCTTGAACTCACAAAAATACACCCAACAATCCTACTAAAATGGATTAATAAAATCCGTTTACTTACCGAACCATAATGCTATTTATCTAGGTTAATTTCACTCGTGGTTAAAACCACTTCGCGTGCATTCAACATCATCAACCGAACGCACCCACTGTGAGTGAATCTTACAACTCCCCCTTTTTAATTACACGTTTTGGGGTGTGTCATGTGTCACAAAATAATTAACTCGTTTATTTAAACTTGTGCCATACCATATCGTGATCTAAACTTAGATTGTTTATATTGTTGCGATTATGTATTTCATTTTGTCAACTTGTATGAAATTCATTCATTAAGCCCATCAGTTCCTCGTGGTAGACGAGTTGAGCAACGCGTGCCTCAAAACCAATCCATTATTGTTCATGTATGTATTATTGAGTTTATTTTGTTGTAGTTATGTCTTTCATATTATCATGATTATGCAATTCATTCATTAGGCCCATCAGTTCCTCGTGGTAGACGAGTTTGAGCAACGCGTGCCTCAAAATCAATCCATTATTGTTCATGTGTATATTGTTTAATATTAAATTGATTTATGAATAAGTTTACATCTATTTTTACTCATGTGTGGTGGTGCACTTTATTTCATAATCAATTAAATAAACTTGTTCAAATGTTTTCCATAGGATTCACTCGCCAACTTTTTGTTGATCCAAAAACCTTTTACACATGATACAGGTGAACAGGTTGAAGCAAGGAAAACATAGGAAATGCCTTAGAAGAAAACAATGAAGCCTAGATTGATATTTAGGACATGTTGTAATATTGATTGTAATTTTCCATTAAAGTGTATTAATGAATATGAAACGTTAAAATAAATGTCATGAGCTTTGATGATAACCCAATCATGCCCCGATCACCTTTTCCGCTGCGGGTCGGGGTGTGACAAGAATGGAGGTGGAAAAGAGGTGAAATTCGTGCTTTTTTAAACAATTTGTTTGCCCAATACATTAGGCTACGGCTGGCAGGCCGTAGGTTACGATCCGCTCCGTTTTTTTTTTTTTTTTGCATCTTAAGGGATATATAAGTGTGTAAATATCAAGAATGTATATGAGTATGATTCTGAATAATTAAACATCATGTATAATTCGATTTCATATATAGTAAGCACGTATTCGAGATTGATTAAGTATCATGTATATATGCATAAACAAGTGTGAATAAAAATATATTTCCATTATGATGAAAGTCTCGGATTACAAGATTGGAAAAAATACGAATTACGACACGATTACAAGTTTCTAAAAAAATAGAAATAAGATTACAATTTCCTAAATTAAGAAAGTATAGAAATGCGAAGCGTTACAACTACTTCCAATATAATAACATAATTCCCTAAATGAGAGAACCACCATCTTCTTCTTCAGGTTATGCATCTCCACACCCAATAGTTTCATAGATGTTAATTCGAGCTTTCTTTACACTCCAAGCACTTAGCTCAGAGATCAACACACTTTTTGTTCCATTGTTAAATGCAAACAAATGGGCTCCGTCTCTAATGGCTAATGTTGGGTAAACCCTAGCTGTGATGCACGTCTTGCCTCCTCCTCCAAAGCTCTTGATGATAGAGTGATCTATCTATATATGTATCCCAAACAAAACAAAACAAGATTAGATCCAAAATTCAAATACCTCAATAAAAGAACAAGTTTACCCATTAGTTACCCACCAAGGCTCGAAGTGAAATTTCATCTTGTTGAGGATCGATGTCGACAAACGCTCCATACGTACTTTTATCAAGCCCTTTCCTTGTAGAAGACCTAGAATATATATAAGGTTTTGGACATGTTAATTGGAGATTAAATTCTTTTATAACCTTGAGAACTGGTTAGGAAGAACACTTCTCCCCACCAATACCATGCTAACAAGTGGGACCACCTCAAGGGTTGAAGGTAGGAAACCAGTGGAAGCAAGAAACCACTGGAACATAAGTTGTCACCCCTTGAATGTTATAATGGGTAAAATTAAGAAGAAGAAACTGACCGACTTTGATCACTGCACATTAGCACAACGTAGCGTCCATTATGTTGGAAAACACGAAAGAAGATTGCAGTTTGTTCAGTCAAGTCATGGGAAGCAAAAGCTAAGAGTCCAAATGGGCCAAATTTTCCTTTCTTTGAAGCATCCATTCGCTGCAAATAAGTTGTGGATCAAGCCTACTCGGGTCTAGTATTTCGGCCTCTTCTAAATTAATTAGTTTGAATGATATATGCACATCCACCTATAAAATAACAAACATAACATACATACAAATACATAATAAAAGAGGCCAAAGGATAGTTGGATTCTTAAGATTTCACAACTTACATGCAAAGGAGTTATGCCTAGAACTTCATGTAGTGATCCATCTTCAGATTCTCATTTTGAAGACTAACTTCGTTTTCATGTAACATTTCAATTTCCTCAATAGGCCATTGTACGAGCTGCTTCTGCTTTTGATCGAGCCAAACACTCCTTGGAAACGACTACATGGTGTTAGCAAAGTCATGATTCTAATAAAAAAATTTGTATGATTAGCACATTTTTTTAAAGTGACAATTTATTTATGGTTACCTGAAGTCCAGACCATCCTTTAGCAATAGCATCAGCGTCGGAATCAGATTCATTTACCCAAGCCATCAAGATCCTTCTCTTTCTCACAGGGTCATTGAATGACTTCGAAGCATAATACTTCCCGTAATCATATCTCAATGCGTCAAGTGTTAGTTCATTTTGCGAAACATATTTTTCTTTCACAGGATTGTAATTCCCGATCAAGTAGTAATCTCTTGCATAATCATAGACCCCCATCTTCAACACGTGTTTTACAGCGGGGTTCGTTACAGATGTATCGACTCAACTCACACCGGAAAAAAAGTCGAGGCATTCCCACATACCACTGCCTGTAACTTCAAAAAGTGGTTCTTCATGTCTAGTCCAATTAAACAAAGTCCTCAGACCGATAAAGAACCGCGATTCCTGCAATTTTCCGTCGTCAGCAAGCCACGCGGTAGTGGGGTCTCGAAATTCATCAGGTTGAATCCCTTCAGGTACGTTTATAACGGGATTGCTGGTGTACCTAACCCATTCTCGAAGATATGGATCAGATGGGTCTTTTGGAACGGCGACATTTTGAACTTGGTGACTTTGAGAATCGATTCCGGTGTATATTATGACAGGTTTGTTTCCGGGGAGGATTGTTGTGGAGCCGGAGATGCAACCATTGATGTCGAAGGGTTGGGTTGGGGCAAATGCATGTTCGAGTGGGGTCCAGTTTATCAAGTCATGTGATACTGAATGACCCAATACATTTGAACAGTGAATAGCGGACCAAACGGGTTGTGTTGATAAAAAAGATGGTAAACTCCATTGTAGTGCATAGGTCCTGAATGATAGAACAAAAGGTTTATTTTTTCATATCAATCTTAGGTTCGGCTCGGGCTCGGCTATTTTATTATTTATTTATGTATGAATTAATTAGAATTCTTTTTATAGACCTTCATAATTAAAATATTTATTCTAACATAATATAGGTTATTTATTTATTTTTATCATAATAATAAATAATGTTAGAATCTCGTGTATTACACGGCTTAAATAAAAGCAATGTTACATACTTAGTAATAAAAATAAACTAGTAGTTTATCTGCTCGCTGAAACGAGTACTTAGGATTAACAACATCCAAACTCTCTGTAAGAATAATACAATCTATCAATGGCAATCAAACATATAATGTGTTTAATGGCGCACTAAATTTTACAATTTCATTTCATAAGTTGAATAACTTATGAAAATAGTTTTGTATATTTAACTCACTTAATGCAATCAACATTAACAAATGTATAAAGTAAACTCAATTAAAGTACCACATTAATTACTAAAGGTTCTATATCCTTATAAGAAATTATGCCAAACATAAAAACAATCACAAACATAATAGCAAGTAGCATAACACAGCCAAAACAATAAAATAACTAACGACAATACCATAAGTATACATGTGGTGAAATTGTATAGATTGCACCACTGATGCCTTAAGAAAAGATAATAGGCAAAAAAAATATGCTTCTCAACAATCTTACCACATTCTTGTACTATAATTAACTTGATATTTCCATTAATATAGTACACAAATGACTCAATCATCAATGACATAGATACACCGAATAAAAAAAGAAAACACTTTGGACTAGGTTTCATTTTGTGGTTTCCACAATTCAACATCCACACTAAATATTCCAATACCAACCAACATATGTGTATTGCTCAGATTGAGTAAAAAATATATTATACAGGTTAGATAAAATATAATGTCATCTGTTACCACATGCAGTTGTCAAGATATATTTTTTTTAAAGTTAAATTTGACGTGACATTTAAAAAAATTTAAGTAAATTTTTAAATATCTTTTCTCAACTATGTATTTTTCATGTAATTGATAAAATTTAATTCAACTTAATTACAATTACAACTGTGCGGAAATATTAACACAAATAAAAAATTAAGAACTAATATTTGAATTTTAATACCACCTATCTTTTATTATTTCACATATTTTTACTATCCAACCATATTAAATATTTAAAAATTTTAAAAATCACTTAAAAACAATTATTATCATTATTCTTCTGTTTTTGTAATATTTTAACTACCATAAGTTAGAATTTGATGTATTTGGAACTTAAATATAAGAAGTAAAAACTAAATATTTTTTTTAGAAAATTCATAACTAATTTTACTTATAACTATCAATTATTAAGTAATAATTATCTATTATCAAATAAAAGAAAGAAAGAGGAAGGAATAGCAAAAGGTAGATGATCTAGAATGGTGACAAGTATCCACCAACATTTTTTTTATTATATAGATATGAAATATAGATACATACATTTGATACATTTGAAAATATGGTTAACATATTTGAGTAAATTACTGTTTTGGCCCCTGTGATTTAGTCAGTTTAACCCTTTCAGTCTAAAAAAAGAATCTTTTCACATATCAGACCCCGAGTTTGCATTTTATAACAATTTTGCCCCTGACACTAACTTTGTTACTTTTTGCAGTTAAGTGTAAGGGTAATTACATCATAATATACCTCAGGGGTTGTTTTTGATAATTACAAAGTTCTTTTAATATTTAAGAGATTTTTAATGCAATTACTCAAGTTTTTTATTATTTCGTTTTTTCACGATTATTATTTAACAAAATATGTTTTATAGAGACAAATAAATATGTATTTTCATTAACCGTTTGTTTTTTATAAACGGCGTTTTTAAAATTATTTTTTAACCGTTTATCATTTTTAAAATCGTTTTATTAACATCGTTCTTTTTAAATTTGTTTGTCTTTTAAAAAAATAAACAATACATACATTTTATTCCGTTCTTTTTAAAATCTTTTTTAAACAATTCGTTTTTTAAGTCGTAGATTTTTAGAAGCGTTTCTTTTTAAACTATTCCTTTTAGAACCGTTTTTGAAATCATTCAGTTTTTAAACTTTGAATTCAGTTTATTTATAGCCGTTAGGAAAAAGCAACTTTAGAAAATGAATGATTAATAGAAGGAATTGAAAAATTATCGATTTTAAATGAAGATTTTAAAAACAACGTTTATAAAAAAACAAAACCTTAAAAAAATTATTAACAAATGTAAGGTTTTAAAAAACACACGAATTTAATAAACGAAAGGTTAGAAAAATAACGAATTTTGAATAAACAAACGCGCTGCAAAGAAATGGAAGATTTGAACCAAAAAAAACCATTCAGAAAAAAAGTTTAAAAATTGAACGATCTTTTGCAAACTTTTTATTAGAATATTTCATCTTTTTTCAAATCTTACATTTCTTTTGTTTTTTATTCTCATTTTTTCATAAAATCTTAATAGTGAACGACTTAAAAAGTGAGTTGTTTAAAAATGTTTAAAAAATAAACGATTTTAAAAATATTGTTATAAAATGAAGTGTTTAAAAAAGTTTAAACGACAAACGACTTTTAAATAAACAATTTTAAAAAATAAACGAGTTAAAAAGGAACTATTTTAAAAACGATAGATGGTTTAAACAAAACTTTAAAAAAGAATATTTTTTTAAAACGGCTTTATAAAAACAAACGGTTAATGAAAAAACATATATATTTAAAACGTATTTTGTTAAATCATAATCGTGAAAATAACAAAATAATAAAAAAAACTTGAGTAATTGCGTTAATAATCTCTTAAATATTAAAAGAACTTTGTAATTATAAAAAACAGCCCCTAAGATATATAACGACCTAATTACCCTTACACTTAACTGCAAAAAAGTAACAAAGTTAGTGTTAGAGGCCAAAACCGTTATAAAATACAACCTCAAGGTCTTATATGTTAAAATATTTCATTTTGGGCTGAAAGTGTTAAACTGGCTAAACCACAAGGGCCAAAACAGTAATTTGCTCAATAGATTTATTTAGGTTTGGCTGTCTATTAGAGCTCGATAAGTGGATTTTGGGTTAGGATCGGGCTCGTTTTATAAGTGAGTTTTGTTTTAGGCTCAAACTTGGAATGGGGCCCGTTTAAGCTCAACTTGATTCGAGCTTTTAGCAAATCGATCTCAAACAGCTAATGAGTGGCTTGGCTTATTCACTTCCCTAATATTATTATTGCTTGAAAATCCCCTAGAAATTAGAATTAGTCATTCCAAGTTAGCTATTTTCTAATCTCAGATTTTAGAACTAATTAACAACCTAAGTTATTCAATAAACAAAAGAAAGTAGGAAAGTTGTGAGAGTTACATACCGTTAGGATCTGCGCCCATTGAAGTATCCACCAATTATATGCAGCATCACAGACCAATCACAATATTTAGAGGAAAAAAATAAGGGAAATAATATTCACACACCCGTCCTCTCTATCTTTTTCTATATATACATAGATATAGAGAGAGAGAGATAGAGTGAAAAGGGTGTGAAAATAAAATTTAAGGATGTGAGAATAGTGAAAGCCGAAGAAAAACAATCAAAATTTGAAAGAAAAAGAATAACTTACCGTTCATCCAGTTTTGGGGAGGCTGAAAGTGAAACGCCGTCCGATAAGGTTGCTCCAACGTATTAGTGTTCGATCGGACATGATGAAAGCCAACCGTCAGAAATGTTAGAAACCAAATGGCACTTGTAGTCGTCATTACTGCTAAATGCAAGATTAAGATCAGATGATTATAATGAAGTTATGGTCCACCAAAGTCAACATATAAAATTATAAGAGTTTAGATTGAGCATATGTCAATTTATATTGTACTCTTTTATTACCTAGTGACACCTTCAAATTCATACTTTATTTATTAAAAAATGTTTATAATCCAAATTAGGTATCAACTTGTTTGGTGGTTTCGTATAAAAAACAATTCTTTCGCGACTAATGACTAAGGTGATGTTACATATATTTTTTAAAAATCAATTCATATATCCATCTACATTTGAACTCTTCTAGCGGCTTAAGCCTCTCATACGGTAAAAGATTATTTAGACCACCCGTAATAACGGTGCTTAGGTGGTGAAACAAGAGGGAATTTCTTGTTTCATGAGGATTAAGAATGTGAGAGGAAAAGGAAACGTTTGTGGAGGCATCCCTCGTGACGCTCACCTGTACATCATTTATTGTCGATGGTCTTAGAACGTTAATCGAAAAGTGAAAACCTCTACTTGATGTAGTTAAAAAATCCGGTGCTACACTACAATAGTGTTAATTTCAAAATTGGTAAGTATTTTAAACGTGAGAACTAAAAGTAAATATACATTATAGCGTATCCCTGGGAAATACATTATAGTTTACTGATATGATGTCTAGTGTTTACTATTTTCGTTGTGAAAATATGATTTACCTATGAATACAATATAATTTCTATAGACCAATATTATATATATAGGGGATGGATCATGAGAAAACTAAGTTTAAATGAGAAAATAAAAAACTAACTAAAAAAGCAAAAAAACATATCAATTTTTTTTGCTTTTTTTTATAAAAAAATCGCAATATGTTATATAAAAAAACTTTAAAAAAAATATATAATGCACATGTGCAATATATACATATAATGCACATGTGTAGTACACATATAGTGCACATGTGCAGTACAAGTTTTTTTTTTGAAAAAAAAAAGTTTTTTATAGATAAAATGCAATGATTTTTTATAAAAAAAATTGTAAAAAAATGTATGTTTTTTATGCTTTTTTTTTTTTTTGCTTTTTTAGTTAGTTTTCTAGTTTTCTCATTTATATCTAGTTTTCTCATGATCCTCTCCATATATATATATATATATATATATATATATATATAATGTATGGAAAGATTAATTGAAGTCTTTAGAAAAAATTATTCGGTTTAAAACTAATCTCCAATTTATTTCACTAAACTTATAACATTTTTAGTTTTTTACATTGTTCATTGTTCCTAATTCATATGTATAATCTTTTGAGTTAATTATACAGATAGACCATGTGGTTTATAGCTAGTTTCGTCTTTAGGTACTAACTTTTTTTTAACAGGTTCAAGTTTCAATTTCGTAACACCTTTGGGTACTAACACCAAACTTAGTTAGTTTTTATGTTAAATTTCAGTAAAGTGACTAAAATACCCTTACATTTTAAAAAGAAACATTTATGTCATTACTCTAATTTTAATTCTAAGGATCATTTGTATCATTACTCTATTTTACTTGGTTAACAACATATATTTAACAAAAGATCAACAT